>OX422217.1:428101042-428701042 GCA_949130495.1 Sambucus nigra | reverse complement strand
CACTTTAGCCTCTTTCTTCTTCCTGACACAAATAACTGTGACATATCATCTCTTCAACATAGTTTGGCAAGTTCGGTCTCATTTTGTTCATGCTTTTTAAAATAAGGTATTCTGAACAATAACAATATGTAGTTCAAAATCATTTTGTTCAAATCCTAATTACAATATTTACCTGAACATTATCTGGTTCATTTTGTATAATTATGACAGGAACTCCAAATGCACTGATTATCGAAGATGCATAAGGTTATCGTCAAGTTCGAAGGTTATAGTTTGGCTAACCATACGGCATGTTCAGCGAGGCGTGTAAAGAAAACTTTTACGGTATTTTAGTACACTATACTTTTAGTTATCCACTAAAAACATCTATACATGCAACTTCAAACGACCACTTTGCAGCTGAAATTTTAACTTTTTCCAGGAAAATGCCTGGTGGGAGAGCCCGTGGAACAAAAGCGACAAGAAAGATAACTTGAAAACAGAATGATATCAGTAAACTAGCACAAGAACAGGTATCTCTCTCTATCTCACCTTATTTCTCACGGGAATGCGCGTGCATGCGCATGCCCGATACATACACATACCATATAACAAAGATAAATTTACACATGGTATGATTGAATGTTTTAGATATGTGTTGATTTCATTAAACAAATGAATCTTATTCTTGGTCTGTTGCTTTGAAGACGTTGCTTAAAAGACCAAAACATAACTGGAACTGACGCTGTTGTCAATTCTTAGAATATAAATATCATCTCAGCTATATCTTTACAAATAAATTGGATCATAGATGGTTTTCTTTTGGACCATCTATGTGTTTCTTTCATATTAGGCGTTTATGCAACAACAAGATCTTCAAGTTGTGTATGTAATTCTCATTGAATACAATATTTTTTGTTAAGTTGCCATTCATCTCCATGTGTCTGATAAATTTTTGGAGACATTTAAACAAGTTTTGATACCTGCCATGCCCACACCACATCCACCACATCCAACATCAACCACACACCATCCACCGGACCACCACGCCCACACCATGACCATGCCCAAATTCTACACTCTTTTTCCCCGTTCGGCTCTTGGTTAAATATTTTTCCTAGCTGAAAATTATTTCACGTACATAGATTTTAAATTTTGTTCACTACTTTCCTCCATACCACAACATTAGAGCATCTACCCGCCCGAACAATACAAGGCCTTAATTATAAAGAGTTTTTCAGTATATAAGTTGATTTTGTTTTTGTAAAACTCATTGTAGGAATCAATTTTACATCTGGATATATTACTTCTCATGATGGATTTTGCAGGGGTGAAAACTTGGGCCTGTTTATCTTCTCACCAAAAACATACACGCAGCTGCAGCTCTCCTGATCCTCAAATTTCACGTCTTCGCTGACCCCGGCACTTCCACTTTATCAGCTTCAATCACTCTCTCAAATCGATTTCATTCCCACAAATTCCACGACGTCACAGACTTCGATTTTATCTCCTTCCCATCACTCCGTCATACATAAAAATTCATAACTAGAGCAGGGTTTGTTGGGAAATGGTGGAAGATAACAACATATTTAGATGTGTGGTGATTGGGTGAACATAAGGGGTATGGGTTCCTCAAACCAGATGATGGCGGTCTTTACATGAAGCATCGGGCAACTGATGTTAACCATCGTAATGGCCCAACAAAATAGAACATAACGCTGCTATTTCAACAACATATGAATTGTCCGCATAATCCTCATACATATTGGATCAATACTCTCAATCATGTCTGTTTGTAAAATTCTTTCATTGCAATAGATTCAGCTTATATAAATATATAACTTGCCATCAAGTTTGGATTCTCATTTTGAAAAGTAATCATATACACAATCACATTGCAATGTACTCGAATTCATTTTTTTATGGGCAAATTCTTTGTTTATACTATTTATTGGCACATTGATACATTAAACGCCCATTTCAAAGTTTCAAATAGCACGCCCGCGCATCGCGCGGGTTGCATGCTAGTTTATACCTCTATACAATAGTATTAAAGGTATTAATTCCCATTAATAATACAAAGTCTATTGAGTACTTTCCCATCCATTTTCAATTGCTAAAAAAATGACTACTGCATGTGTTGTTAACATTTCACAACAAAAACCTACAACACATAAAAAATAAAACAAAATATTAAATTAAAATGAACACATATATAAAATATAAAAAAACTTAAATAGACAAATAATACTAAAAGATAAAGAAAAAAAATTACCACACACATATAGACACTAATATATTACGAAACATATACATTATATACATATATTAAGAAGAAATCAAATGAGACAAACAATTATAAAATATATATATATATAAATAAATAAATAAAGTTTTGGGTTGTAAATATATTGTAACGTTTTGTTTATAGAAAAAAACTTCATGTTTTTTCTTCTAATACATAGAGTTTTTTTGTAAGTTTATATTTATAAAAAGTAATTTTTATATAACAAAACATTTAAAAATAATATATAAATTTTATTTATGAAAAAAAGCCTTTTATACTGGCTTTAAAATAATATATTAAAGTTCTGAGATATACTAATTTTTATAATTATAAATATATACATCGCCCGTGCATCGCACATGTTGTATGCTAGTTTTAAAGGAAGAGAATAACAAGTCGAATAAAGAGTAGGGACGGTTGAATAAAATCACTTGAAAACTGTTAAACTAGGAATAAAATCCCTATTTGTATTAGATTCCATAAGGTAACAGATATAGCTGTTTCATTGAGATGTATGCTTCTGATTATTGATATCACTGAGGGAAAAAACTGTCATTTGACTTTTTTTTTTTTGGGTGGGGGGGGGGGGGGGGGGGGGGGGGGGGGAAGGGGGAGAAGTTACTATTTAGCCTTTTTTTTCTATGCAAATATAATTTTAAGTTTTATTATCGAAAAAATAGTTCCATAATTATTCTTTGCTAAAAACTCTCATTTTGGTTGACAGTTTTCATACCGACCAAACAATTTCCTCTGCGTGGGTTGTTAACTAGTTATTATTATTAAAAGATATTTTTTTTATTCCCCCCCGAGATAATGTCGTAATTAGACATAACCCTCAATAATTTGAATAGAAGGTCTAAATATAATATTAACTTCTAGAGCCAAGTATAAAAAAACCTTAAAAGGTTTGTAGCTAGCCGATCATATGATTTATGTGTATGCCCATATGAACTCATAGAGTACGAATGAAAATATAAGGTCTTTGGTTTTATGAGAATTATTAAAGCAAGGGAAATTAAAAAAAAACATAATGATATGAAAATTATTGTAACCACATAACAGAAACTTAAAAAAAAGGATCAAATATTAAAAAGTCCCTCAAATGTTTTTTAATACATATTTAGTCCAAATATTTTATTTTGTACCAAAAAGTTTCTTATTCTCTTATCTTTAAAGGTCCGCGCCAGCGACATGGTAAAGCTTTTTTGGCATGGTGAATGACTTTTTAATGCAAAATAAAAAAGCTTGGACTATACATATATTAAAAGAAGTTCAAGAATATTTGGTATATGCCCAAAAAATAAAAGACAGGTAATTTGTCATAAGCTTTGCTTGCATATCACCAACATAAATACAGAACCCAAGGAGCTGAATTTGAAACTGGAAATCAGGACCTAAAATCATGAGAAATATTATTAGCAGAAGCAAAAGCATTGGCATTCTATTGTTGTTGATGTTGCCATTGTCCGAGTTCATTTCTATTGGAAAAGTAAATGTTGGGCTAATGAACAGCCTCGGATACGGACAAAGTTTAAACATGCACTGCCAGTCGCGGGACGACGATTTGGGTTATCTTCGGATCCCGGACGGCTTTGAAACCGAGTGGAGTTTCAATCTTAATCTGTGGGGTACAACTTTGTTTTATTGCCACATTCAGAATGGCACCATTTTGATGCTTATTCTCACTCCCATGATTCTAACCGCTGTCATGTTGAATGTATTTGGGTGATTAGGGAGGATGGTCTTTTATATGCTTACGATGATCAAACTGGAAATTGGGATCTTATGCCTTTTCAAGACATTTGACCCACCAGGTTTTGATGAACACTCTTGAGTTTTGCAAAAGAGTAATCCTACTCTAACTGAATTTTTTTACCCAATTCATACCCAATGCAAAAGAGTAATGCTACATTATAGTACAATACCCTTAAAGCACATTGAGTATGGATTGGGTAAAAAATTTCGGTAAGTGCATCATTATTCTTTGCAAAAAACCCATTATTCACCATATGTTTATTGAGTATATGCTCTTAGTTTTTTTTTTTTTTTTTTTTTTTTTTTGGGTGGAGGTGGGTGGGGGGGGGGGGGGGGGGGGGGGGGGGGTAGTCCTATTTTCAAAATTTTATTAGACTCCCATTGCAAGTATTTTTTTTAAAATTGTATTAAGTTCCATAATGCCCTTTTTTTTTACAGACACTTGTCCCATAATTGTTACAATTTGACCAACAACAAAAAAATAAAAATATGTGAGGTACTATAAATGAATCTTTAAAATTGGGACTAAATACTTGTTAAGAAGTAAAAAGACGAATACCTTAGTTATCTATATTAAAATTGATTATTTTTTAATCATTTTATTTATCAAATAAAGTTTTAATGGATTATTAAAAATTATAAAGGCCACTTTTATCATTTCCGGTAATTATTCTTACTACATTTATAGAAGGGAGGTTGGTTTTAGAACTCAATATATGCTTATTGCATTTCATAAAATACATGAGGTCTAAAATGAGTTTATCCCTTTTAACTATGAGAACAGTTATTTTGTTATAGGGGAACTTACATTATTCGGTAGCAGGGCACATAACATATATCTTACAGAACACTTTTTTGAGTGGAACGAGAAGGCATTAAATATGTTAAAGGATCAGCCGGTAGGGAAGCCAAGTTGAATGTTTGTGTCGCACAAGTTTCTTTAGTGGGTAAAAAAAGGTTGCGAGGGGATGCTTCAATGAGGTAGAACTCAACCTAGGAAATGATTGTGGGGGCACTTATATACTAACGAATATTTACTCATTTGTGTGAAATAATTATAAAGATGATTTCAAATATTTTTGGAAGTGTTTAATGATGCCACTTTGTTGTTTTATGGCGAAGTTTCAGAAGCATTGGTCAGATTATAGTGTGTACCTGCAATTGCGATAATATTAGAATCTAGGTTGAAACTTCAGCTTGCTGAGTGGGTTTACAGGAGGTTTTATGGTAGCGATTCATATCAATTGGAGTGTGTCGAGATACCATGTGATCTCGTTTTGAGTTGTAGTCGCAAAATGTATCTGCTCTTGGTCGTTCAATTAGTGAGATGTGTCATCCTAGCGGTTCCCATTCAGAGAAGAAAGGAGATGGTATTTTGATGATTTTGATCGATCTGAGGAAGATGATTCCATTGTTTGATTAAGTAAGCTTCAATGTACTTCAATGAGCCAAATATTGATCAAATGAAAAAAAATGCATTTTGGAGAGGAGAGCAATATCGTTATCCAACACTTTCTCTTTTGGTTCGTGTTAACAATGTCCATTTCAACAACTTCGATTTTAGCATTGGTGGCCGAGTGCTCATATAATATCGAAGTTCTCTTTTACCAGAGAATGTTCAAGCTTTAATATGTATCCGAGATTGAATTTTGGCAAAAAAGTGTTATTTATAAATATTGACTCTAACTTAATATTTTTAATTTTGTTTTGTAATTAAAGTATTGCATTTTAAATATATAACTATAGAAAAAATTGCACTTTGAATATACTTACAAAAATATTGTACTTTCTGAATTCGCATATGAGAGATGCATCTGTACTTGAATTCGTAACTCTCATATATGCGAATTTAGTTTGCACTAAGTTTATTATCTAAAATTTACGGGTTAATTGATATTGAATCATGCAAATGCAATTTTACTTGGACTCGCATTTGTGAGTTGCATATTCAAGTAATAGTTAGTCTTGCCCATTTTTACTCATGTGTCCCAAGTGGTTTGATTTCACAAGTAATATAATTTTTCTAGAATTACTAAATCTTTTGTTTCTAGTGAATATATTATCAATACAACAATTTCTGTTTTATTATTAAGATAAGGAAATTATAAAATAATTGTAATTTGTATATGCTGAGTCACTAACTTGTGAAACACAATAACAATGAAAACAAAATAACATTCATTGGGACCTTGGGAAACAAAGGTTACAAAAATAAAAATCAAAGACACTATGTGTTCAAGTCACATGTATCTTTATAATTTGTATTTTCCTTTTTTTACAGGGAAGGACGTAATCTAAATTTTTTACGATTATGTTGAGGTAGAGACTTCTTGATTTAAACATGTGGATTTGAGGATTAATACTTCATCAACATTTATCATGTTCACAAGTTATGTGCCTTCTTTTAGGAAGAACAATTCATGTTTTATTGTTAGGATAAGGAAATTATGGAACAATTCTAATTTTTATATGTCACAATAATCACTAACATGGGAAACGTATTAATAATAAAAATAATATGACGTTCATTCGGACCTTGGGAAACAAAGGTTACGAAAATAAAAATCAAAGACACTATGTGTTCAAGTCACATGTATATTCATAATCCAGATTTTTTGAAAAAATGACATAATCTAAATTTTTTACGGTTATGTTGAGGTAGAGGCCTCTTGGTTGAAACATGTGAAGGCCAATGTATTTGAGGATCAATGCTTCACCAATCTTTATTACGTTTGAAAATAGGTAGCTACGACTGATACCCCCCCCCCCCCTAAAAAAAATAAATAAATTAAAAATGAGGTCTTCGTGCTAGGGTGTTGTGTTTGTGTTCGGGGACTTTTTAGACGTAAAAGGGACCGTATAAGGGTAGGAAGGTCATTTTATACCTAGAAATAAAGGAAAAACGAGATTAGGTTTTTGGAAGGATATTTAAGGGTTTGAAAAGGTGGATGACAACCCACCTTTCACATTCCAAACAAAAGATTGAGAGAGAGAACCCTAGAGAAGAGAAATAAAGGAAAAAAGAAGAGGGATCTTTAAGATAAGAAGAATAGGATTCAACCCGGCTTAGAGACTTCAAATTTATAATCCAACAAGACAAGTAGATACTTGCTTTATATAGCACTTTTATTTTTAGTTAATTACTTTCTTGGTCTAAAGTAGAAATTGCGGATTTGAGTATGAAAGATTGAGAATTTGATGATTGATGAATGTACCTAATGATATAAGATGAATGATCTTGAATCAACCATTAATTGTGATTGATTATTCATGAAGTTAGAGATAAAATTCTGGGTTTTAATGGAAGAAGAGGAAGAATTTAGATGAAAGATGAAATCTTTAATAATCAATTTGATAAAAGATTTGTAACCTTGAATGTGTGGGGATTTACATGTAAGAATCAAATATATAGTGATGGGATTATATTTTAGGGATGATATATGGATAATAGTTCTTAGAATTTTGGTAGAATAAACCATAGAAAGGAAGTTGGGATTGCCTAAGAAAAACACTTTAGATTTGTGGTCTATAATCTCATTCGAACCTCATTTGAATGTCGTTCGAACGAGATGTCATTTCCGTTCGAACGAGATTGGATTTCATTCGAACAACCCGTGGGTTTGGGTCGGGTTTGGATTGTGAAAATATTTCGGATATTTTTATGAACTCAAGCGCGTATGTGGGAGGTTATCCAAGTGAGTGGATATTGAATTAAACATAGTTTTGTGACGCTATTTATTTGTGGAAATTTAATAACTAACTAGGACGCTCAAATAAGGGACTAGTTAAATAAAGAAATCGAGAAGTTAGGATGAAGTTCGGGATTTTGTTGAATCGTGCGCATTGGGATATGTGTACGAGTTAGATAATTATTATATACATAGTAGAGTGACGTGTATATATATATATATATATATATATATATATGTGTGTGTGTGTGTGTGTGTGTGTGTGTGTGCATGCTACTTGTTTTATTTAAATATACCCACTCGGGAGTGCTATTGTAGGAGGTTGCACATAGTGGGCAATCCACATTGGCATTGACCAACAAGTGTTGGGTTGGTTCCCCATGTTATAGTACTATTGCACGATCACTATTCGTGTGTGAGGATAAATATTACTTTCGAGTTCGGTTGGGCGCAATGTGGTATAGTTGCAACCCACGAATGTATATCTATGACCGCCTACATTGTATGTGTATTCATTTGAGATCGATGGTGAGTTTTCGATCCGGTGGCTCGGTGTGAGACATTATGCTTTGAGACGGATAACACACGAGGAATGTATCCGCAAGGTCCAAGCTCTGGGGATATGGTTATACGTATATAGTGAGTGATATGTATGTATGCTTATATGATACTGTGTGTCTATCTATTTATAGCACAAGTGTAGCTATGTTATGACTATTACGTGACTATTTATTTATAGCAATGTGTGGCGCTAAAATACTGTAATACCTAGTGTAGGTAGTTAGACTTAACTAATTGAGAGTATTAACGGGATTGGGCTTGAATAGCCGTTATGTATCATAGTTAGACCGGGTAGTCTAATTAGGATTAATAAAAATGAACACATTAGATGCGCACTATAATTGAGGGGTGAGATTTATCTTATATGAGTGCGACCGGTGAATATTGAAAGTAATACACTACTGTTTTAATGATTTAAAACAATTATTTACTTGCAAAAATATTTTCTACTCTACGAACTTTGACCCTCATGTTTTTGCCTTCCCTTATTTTCCCTTTTACACCCCAGGTGTGCAGCAGCAGCAGCCGGGACATTAGGGATATATCCGTTCTAATTGTGCAGTAACTGTGGATGCTACATCCTTGCTTAGACGCTTTAGTCGGTTCTTACCAAGATATGATTAGTTATTTCCATTTACAATTGGGCGTGTTGCTCATAGATGATAGGGTTTTATCCTACTTCAGACTTTTATATTTTGTTATACATTTACTTTATCATATTAAATTATTATTTGGTTTTGTGGATGTCATTTGGTGACCGATGGTTTATTCAGTTCACTCTTATTATTATTATTATTATTATTATTATTATTATTATTATTATTATTATTATTATTATTATTATTATTATTATTATTATTATTATTATTATTATTATTATTATTATTATTATTATTATTTACGCATGATGGTTATTTCATTTGTTGTGAATGTATGGATTGTTCTTATGATTTGTGTTATATTATTATTTGCGATAGTGATGCTAAGAATGATCCACACTGAGAATCCTGGTATATTTTAGTATAGGATTGACGATCCGATATTAAAATAGACGAGTGTCACGACATCCTCCCATTATCCAACAAATCTATTTAGATAAGCTCAACTGCAAATCATATAGAACTCTAATAATCATATAAAACACAACAATTGATTATTATAAAAATTGTTGAGTTCTAAAATAAGACTCGATCTATTGATTTGGAAGTTACGATGTGTGTCACACACACATAAACACAAACAAATGAAAAATTTCCATCTTCGACGAGTCGTTTCAATTAAGACAAAACTATTCACGAGTGTTTTAATTGGGAATCACTGATCAGTTTATTAAAATCTTTTCCATTTTCAGTTGTCTTTAATGTCATTCAATCCATGTTTTCCTGATGTCTTCAATGTCAATTTTCTATGGTTGTGAGAAAGGGGAACTGAGGTTTTCTCTTGTCTACAAATGGCCTTTGAATTCAATAGACCTCTTCAATGAGGTGTAATAAAAGAGTTTAAGCCCATTAACGTGGGTTTATGAATTGACAATGATTGTAAATTGAAATGTCGAGTTTATATAAAAACACCCTTTAAAAATCGATGCATTGACGCACTCGTATTCGCTCTCGCTCTAGCTCTAAGGGCACTAAGCTTTTGAGTGGTGAAGGAATCAATTATAAAGTAGCATATAAAATAAGATTGATAGCAAAAACATGGGGTTTAAAACTTGGATCAAATATCAAAAAGTTATTCAAATATTTTTTAATGCACATTTAGTCAAAGCATTTTTATTTTGTATCAAAAAGTCCTTTATTCTCTTATTTTTAAAGGTCCGCGTCTCTTATTCTCTTATCTTTAAAGGTCCGCGCCAGCGGCATGGTAAAATCTTTTTTGCATGATAAAGAATTTTTTGGTATAATATGTATTAAAAAAAGTTTAAGGGAGTCTTTGGTACATGCCCCATAAAACTTTGTGTGAAAGCCATTGTTGTGAAGCTAGATACCGAAGATGATCCAAAGAGGAAGGAACGAGATAAAAGAAGTTAAGTTCACGCTAGTATTATGGAATTTTGCAGATATCCAAAGTTATTGATTTGGAGAGCATGAATGAATAGACATGCTCACCTAATCAAAATCGGGTTGGACACAAACCCCATCTTCGCCACTCGACTTATTAACCACTACACCTCCTCCCGAAACCCCAACTCACTTATTGATGCCCACCAATTGTTCGACCAAGTCACCTCCAAAGACACCATCCTATGGACCTCTCTCATCTCAGCCTACACTCGATTCAAAAACCCCCACCACGCCCTCCACCTCTTCTCTCTCATGCTCCGCCAACCCCCAAAACCCAACCACTTCGTCTTTGCCACCCTAGCAAAAGCCATTTCATCCTCTCCACAAAACCTCAATCTCGGCCAAACTGCCCATGCCCATCTCATCAAATCCGGCTTTATACCCAACAACGTTATTCTCCAAACAGCTTTTGTAGATATGTATTGCAAATGTCATGTGATAGATTCTGCGGTTAAACTGTTTGATGAAATGCCTCACAGAAATTTGGTTACTTGGAATGCTATGATTGCTGGCTTTCTTTACAATGGGATGGAAACTCGTGGGTTGGAGTTGTTTTATTTCATCAAGTGTCGAGAGTTTTATGTACCTGATGAGTTTAGTGCTGCCACTGTATTATCGGGTTGTGCGGGAGTTGGAGATTTAATTTTGGGAATGCAGGTTCATGGGTACGTTATTGTTGGCGGGTTTGAGTCGAATTGTGTGAATTCAATCAGCAATATGTACTTTCAGTGTGGTGAAGTTGCTTGTGCGGAGAGAGTTTTGGATGGAATAAAAGATAATGTGGTTTTAGAACTAATAAAGATTAGAGGTTATGTCTTTAATAAGAGATACATTGACGCGTTGAAATATGTTGCTCTCAAGTGCAACATTGCTGAAACTTTGAATTTGGATTACACGATAATTGTGCCACTTTTGACTTCATGCGCAAAGCTATCTTTACTCAATGTTGGAAAGCAAGTCCATAGCCATTTTATTACCTCGGCTAATGATTATTGTAATTTTCATTGGTTGGACAAGGATGATGCAATCATTGGAAGTGCTTTAATTGATATGTACAGCAAGTGCAGTAGTGTCGGTGAAGCGCGAAAAGTTTTTGATAATTGGCTTCCTACGCGACATATTACTCATTGGAATTCAATGATATCTTGTTATATATACAATGGTTTGATTGAAGATGCTAGGACATTGATGGAGCATATGCCGGAGAAAAATGTTGTTTCTTGGACTACAATGATTCAAGGGTATGTGCAGAATGGGATGCCACAAGAAGGCTTAAAACTACTCACTAGAATGCATTCTAATGAGGAAAGCTTTGGAGTAGATGGGAATTGTTTCACTTTTGTGGTGGGTCTTGAAGCATGCAGCTCTTTAACCGATTTAGGTAGAGGAAAGCAAATTCATGCTAAACTCGTACGAACATTGAAAAATGCTGATATCAGTAACGTGGTTGTTGGGACTGCTTTGGTGGATATGTATTGCAAATCGGGTTGTTTAAATTGTGCGCAAACAATGTTTAATTTAATGGTGGAGAAAAATGTTGTCACGTGGACATCTATTATTATGGGCTATGCGGTTCATGGATTTGGTCTTCGAGCCCTTGAAACATTCCATCAGATGATGGAGTTGGGTTTTGAACCGAATGGAGTGACATTTGTGTGTGTATTAACTGCTTGCAGCCACTGTGGTTTGGTGGACGAGGGTTTGCAGTATTTTAAGCTGATGAGGGAGAAGTATAGTTTAATTCCGAGTGAATATCACTACACTTGTTTGATTGATATGTTGGGACGTGTTGGGAGGCTTGAGGAAGCATGGAGTTTGCTTGGAGAAATTGAAGAGAGAGATGGGAGTAGTGGGTGTTCTAGAGATACCGTTTGGGCTGCAATGTTAGGGGCGTGTCACTTGCATGGAAATGTGGAAATGGGAAGGATGGTTGGTGAGAAGATGTTGGAGAATAACGAACAAGTCTCTACAACTTATGTTACTCTATCAAATGTTTATGCATATGCGGGAATGTGGAATGAAGCATATAGAGTGAGAGAATGTTGGAGAAAAGAAGGTGATGTTAATGGAGAGCCAGGCCTAAGCCGTATTTGCACACCCCCTCGGTTTTCTTGATCTAGACTTTTGATAACTTCAAACTCTGTAGATTACCTCACGGGCATCTAAGTTAATTATTTAGATATAAACCATTGATTTCTTGAGAAAAATAATGTTTAATCATTGACAAATACCCCCCTTTAATTTTTAAACTCACCTTATTTTCACAGTTAACATTTAGTCCCCAAGTCAAAACAGTGACATGGGTGGCAGCTCATATAAAAATGCCTTGTCACCACCAATGGTGATGTGAAAAAAACACATCAACATTCCATGTGATATTGTTAAAAAAGGTGCTGGAAAATGCATAGGTGGCAATGTAACGAAACTTTAGAGTTACTACTGTGAACTAATGTCACTATCTTGTTATGATTTTGACTGAATGTTAGTTTAAACAATATGTTGGACTAACTATTATTTTTCATTTACGCTAGTGACTAAACGTTAATACCGTTCTTGTTTGTACAACATAATTTATTTCAAGAAATGGATTTAGGAAGAAGTAGAGGAGTGTAAATCTTGATTGAAGTCGGATTGTTGAACCACATGAAGAAAATGACACGACTTTTTAATATGAAAATAGTAGTAGCTAGAAAATTCTATAGGTTGACCTGATATAAGGACATGGTTTGATACGTAATAAAATGGAATTTCCCCTGTAACATTTAGAAAGTTACCAAAACTTAAAACCCAACTTCCTTCATTACTCCTCTCTTGATGACTAAATTTAAACCCATTTAATCCCATATCCATTTATCTAAAAAATTCTAACAACCCATCCCGCTGTTTGTAACCTATCCAAAAAGATCAAAGCAACCCAATAAATGCCTCTCTCTAACAATGAAAATTATATATATCAATTTGTAAAAAAACATATTATTTCGAAAATAGAAAGACAAAATATCTCTATGACTCCCAACAGTTGTGATTGAGAATATCAAGCGATTATTCAATAAAAAAAAGAACATAAAAAAATGGAGATCTAAATGCATAAATTTGTCTTAAAAGAAAAGAAGAAAATCATATAATAAAAAAATCATAAGATTCTCAAACCCTTCTCTATCATCCACCTCCACTCTCCTCTCACTTGTCGAAACTGTGGATCCGTCCTCAACCTCTCCTCCGACTTCGACCTCTCCACCAAGATCCTGTTCTTTTTTCCTCCACCGAACCACCACCCTATAATAATAATATGAGATTGAAGAGTAAAAAGGCCAATAATAAAGAAGATTTATTACATCACAAATAACAAATGGCAGATTCAGAAGAGTTTCAAAAGGAGACAAAAATCAAATACCATCCAGGTTAAACTTCTCTTATTACCACCCTAAAGTTATGATATGATATCAACCAAAAACATGAATTTCACACTACACCACAAAAGGGTTTGGTTCACCTTTCACCCGCAAGGAGTTGTCACGGTAAAAAATCTTGACAAAAAAACACAGAGCTGTTGTTATGGACTTTGACCTTAATACGACCGTGACAACGTATTATCACGTTCGTGTCACGGTCTTTGACCTTGACAACACTGTTGTCACGGTCGTGCCAGGGTTAAAAATTGTTACAGCAGTGGTTTTGTTGTCGTGGTCGTGTTAAGGTCAAAGACTGTGACAATAAAACGAGATTAAATTACCCCTACTTTTTTCTCAGCCCTATCTTAAAAACAGTTTTCTCTCTCTCACTCAGCCCCTCTCTCTCTCTGCCTTTCTCTCTATCAGTCGCGTTCTCCCTCCACCACCACCGGCTTCCTCTACCACCACTATCAGCTTCCTCCACCATTGGCTCTGTCTCACTCTCTCACTGAGGTAAAATCTTTATGTCTCTCTATACATGTAAATATAACTAAGTATATGATTTTGTGTGTATATGTCTATGTCTATGTATATGTGTGCGTGTGTGTATGTGTAGTGACAAATATTTGATAATAGGATGTTGAATTTGGTAATTTTCAATTAGGGTTTTTAATTTGTGTTTCAATCAGGGATGGAAATTTGGGCATTAAGATTTAATATGTATTACTGAAATTTAAGCCGCTGCCTCTCCTCTCTTCTCCTCATCGCTGTCTCACCACCGCCACTGCCTCTCTCACAGTTGCATTTCACAGCCTCTCTCTCAGCCGCGTTTCACAGTTCTCTCTCATTTCAAAAGGTATACATACTTATGGTTCGTCAAATTAATGTTGTTGTTGTTGTTTGTTTGATCCATCCCATGTGGACTTCTAGGTTTTGTTGTTATTGTTTGTTTGATCCATCCCATTTAATATTCACGCGATGATGTGATTTTTGTATAGTGTAGTTTGCATCTTTTTCTCCTATTTTATTGAAATATATGTACATGTTTAAAAGGAAAATTTGCACAACTTAATATCACCATCTGCTGCAATTAGTCAATTTTATAGAAATTATCCACTAAATTGGTGTGATTTGCTTGATCTTCCATGTAAATTGTATATTTTTGTAATTTATTTTAATGCTTTTTTGGAACTCCCGGCCTATATGTCTTTTTCTTTAGATTTTGGTTTATTGATTTCAGGGTGAAGAAAAAGGATTGTTTTAGTTGTTTGTAAATTTTCAATACAAAACAAGTCGGATGGTAATGATATGTTGAGTGAATGTAGTTTCAAATATATTATAATTGAAAAATTCATTTGATTAGTTGTTGTAGATTCCTTTATATCATTTGAGGGAGGGAAGGTGCTGTTCCAGTTTATTTGATTAATTGGTATTTGTTTTAATGTGATTGTTGTGGGGACATCTGTGATATGTTCAACGAAAAGCTCGATGCACTACTATGTTCTTCGTTGGCAATTCTAATCTTGTCCTCATTCTACATTGAAATTTTAGTGTTTCTATCAATATAACAATTAAAATCTAATAATAATTATGTACACTAGAATTTAATTTGAGTGTACTATACATTAAACAAGTTTACTCTATATGGTTTCACGTTTACCATTCAATATTTGCATGCACCAAGGATGAAATATGCGTCCACCTCAACCCAAGTACATGAACTACATGAACCATTGGTGTTTACTAATATAAAAATGTTACCGTTGAATATATACATGTACTAAAAGAAGAAATATCTGTGTAACTTAACACATACACGCGTAACATGTGAAACATTCATGTGTATTGATGTAAAAAGTTTTACCTTTTGAATATGCATGTGTACCAAAAAGATAAAAATCCACTAATATGTTCTTTCAATTAAAATATTATATTTGTTAATATCAATTTCAAGCGATTTTTAGTTTTTTTAGGGCAGATTCTTCAAGCGATTTTTTAGGGTTTTTAGGGCAGATTCAAATTGTTTAGTCGATATATTGCTCAAACTTACTACTTAATTCAAAATTTGAAATATTGAAACCAAACATATTGAAACACACTATTTGAATTCATTTTTTTGTTCAAACTCACTAGGTATTATAGCATTGAACCTCGGGTTCTTGAATTTTTCGTACTTTTGTTGATATTAATCTATGAATATATGCTTCTTACCCATAATAAGTGATTGTTCGTAGTAGCTATGATGAGATATCCTATATATAAAGAGTGGATGGGTGATTGATTAGGGGATGACTATTGTAGAGGTGCTAATGAGTTTATAAAATTCGCAAGGAGATGTCTTAATGATGAAGAGTTCCACAGTCTGTGTGCACATTATAGAAATGGTAAGGTATTTGAGTGCAAAACAGTTGAACTATATCTGCTTAGATGGGGTACGCAAGATACTTATCGATCGTGGTTTTTTAAGGAAAAATGCATGTTCCCTTTGTCCCCGAGCAACATTTACAACAATAATGAAGTAGGATATATGTACAAGACCAAGAGGAAAATGTAGATCATAATATCTTAGAGGATTTAGTTGATAATGCTTATGGATTTATGAAGTGGAAGAAAATGAGGTCACTGAAAATGTAGAAGGTTCAGGTGCTCATGAAGGTATTGGAATAAACCTTGATGATGACTATCAAAGTTTGAAATTTAAGGCAACCCAACTGATTCGTCCCGAATCATAACACTCATCACCCTCGAACTTATGCATTTTAGCCCCCTCGGGTACCGTAATTGCTATAATTATGCTCAATAACCAGACAACCTCTGTTTTATGCACTAATATGTTATTTAGGGTATTATTGAGATTTTATAGGTGTTACGATGCTTAGTATGCAGTTTGAGCGCGCTCCGATAAAGTTTCATCGCGGTTCGCACGTTCAGGGCATTTTCGTAATTTTTTATGTCGAGATTTTTTCCCGAAGTATTCACGGAAGTTGTAGATATCGGGGTCAAGCTTCATGTGGCTGCAAACGGTGCTCGAATTGGAGTCCGAACGAAGTAAATACGGACCTTTAATCGGAGAAGAATTATAAGTTATTTAATTTAATATTTTATTAATATTTTAACAATCTATTTAATTCCCCTCGTGTCCTTTTCTCTTTCATTTTTCAAGAAGCTTCAAATTCAAATGGATATTTTTGGTCTATGCTCGGGTTTTGGTTTCGTCCAAAAATTGAGCCTTTTGTCCGAAATTGAGCATGGATTTTGATGTAAATACGCAAATGGGTCTCTTTGGCCGTTTTTAGAGCCTGGATTTCATGGCCTTGACCATTAATTGAGGTTTTTGGACATGAAAGTGGGTCTTGTTTTGTGGTTGTTGGAATGGTGGGAAATAAGCCATTGAAGGTGGCTCTCGGCTTAGAAGTAGCAGCTTTGTGTTTTACACGTAAATGTCCCTTTGGCCATTTGACTTATGGGCAACCATGGGTGGTTCTCGGTTTGGCACACAAATGGGTCTCCATTACTATCGCAGCTAGGTCTTTGACATGGTAGGTTTGGGTTTTGTAAATCGCAGTTAGTCTCCATCTTTGGTGGCACACGGAATCCATTTGGTGTGCGGGTCCAATCGAATTTGCAGCATGGTAGCAGCAAAGTGGGGGCTGAACTGCCAGCACCGGTCGACCGCGCCTGGCCCCCTGATCGATCGGGGTTTGTTGAATTGACTTTGTGCTCAACCAGTGTGCCCCTCCATTTTCACGCAGTTGACCGTCTTAATCACGGTCGACTGGTACTCTATATGTTTTCGACCCTTTGTTGCCAGCCATCCCTTTCCTTCTTTTTCTATTTTTCTATTTTCTTTTATTGGTTTAATAGAGAACTTATCCCCTTTCATTTTCTTTTATCCTTTCTTTTATTTCTTTTCTCCCACTTGGTATTTAAGGGAGGCTTTGTGTAATTTTGTAAGGACTCTCATAATATATCATTTTCTCATAGTTTTAGGAGCTAGGGTTAGAGATATTTTGGTGATTTATGTGGAGAACACCCCTTTCCTCCATTTTCTTCTTGGTTTGACACCCATTAATGTAAGTGGATACTATTCATTATCTTCTTCTATCTTATTTATGCTTTGTATCCCAGATTTTCATGCTTTCCATTTATTTCCAAGCTTAGTTTAATTTGTAGTGTTAATTTAATTAGTTGTTGTTGCTTTAATTAATTAACTTAGTTTAATTAATGTCTTTAATTATGTTTAGCGGCTAGTTTAATCTAGGTTGTGTTGGATTGAACTCACCTAGGGTTGATTTGGTTGCTTTTATTTGGTGATGACATTTCATGGGTTTATTTCAATTGGATTGTCCTAGTTATTACACCTAGGAGATTGAATAGGGTATATCACGTATGCTCCGTATTTACGACCTTGCGTGCATAATTTTTGAGGTATTTGTTGACGCCAGAATCTTAGTAGGCTTTTATGCGAATTTAGGGGTGTGACAACTCTTGATTTAATTAATTGATGACACGAGACGTAACCTTAATAACTCGTGAACCCATGTAACCATTTTATACTAATTAACTCGGGGTGAGGGATATCCGATACAACCTACAATTTTTATTCTCTTTGTTAACTTAGTTTAAATACACTCGCCTTGTATAATCTTTTCTCTTTATTATCTTTTATTTTTGTTAACATTACCTTTTACACTTTTATTCCTGAACTATTAAACCAATTAAACTCTAGCGGCTTGTCTTTGTGGATTCGATACCCGAACTGGCCGCTATACTCCTTTAAAAGAGTGTAGTCATAGTTTAGGTTTTTATATAAAGTTGGTGAACCGAAAATAAAACAACCGGCGCGTAGGTGACTCTCGCGCCACGGCGAAAACCATCCTATCACCAACCGTTGTACCCTAGCCGTGGCAAAGATCGAACAACTTTGCATGCAATAGTTGGTTTGCATAGTTTGAAGACTCAATATGGTTTGTCTGATAATAGCATGACATAAATTTGACTTGGATGTAGAACTTGATACCCAAGCATAATACGCTTTTAAATAGATATCCTAGTATGAAGAACAGTTTAAAAGGTTTAGGAATGAAGATAAATCAATTCATTCTTGTAGGTATGACTGAAAACTATACGGGAAGGAGTATGAAAATCTCGATCGGTGTTCGGTATGCGCGACGGGGAACCTAGATATGTGTAATCTAATGGCAAGGAAGGCACACTCTCAAAAGTGCCTAAAAAAGTATTGAAATATTTCCCCATTGGGCCTAGATTGAAGAGATTTTTCGCACTACCATGGATAGCAGAGGCCATGACTTGGCATGCTAGGGCAGAAGTAGGGGATTTATCATAGGGCAGAAGTAGGGGATTTATCATGCGTCATTCTACTAATTCTACAGTTGGAGGATAAATTATGAATATCCCAATTTTGCTCTGGAACAGCGTATAATTCATTTGAAAAAATCAACAGATGTTTTCAATCCATTTGAAAATCTAAGAACCAATCCGAGTGTACGACCCGTAATCTTATCACCACCCAATCTCCCTCCTTTAGAGTGCATAGGACTTGAATTTTTAATATTGTATATGTTGATACCTGGGATAAATGCACGAAGTGAAGACATTAATATCTACTTGGCTCCCTTGGTAGAAAAATTAAATGAGTTGTGGGTATAGGGTGTGAAAGCGTTTGAATCTAGTAAAAAAGAAGAGTTTACACTAAAAGCTATGTTGATTTTGGCAAGTCATGATTTCCCAGCTTATGGGACATTATTCGATTGTGTAGTTCATGGTAATTTAGGGTGTCCTATTTATGGAGAAGAGACCGAATCTCAACGGCTTAAGGCTAGTGGAAAAATTATATACCATTCCCAATGGAGGTTTTTACCCCTGATCATAGCTTTAGATTTAAGAGAGGTCCCAATTTTTTACCGGACGGGGTTGAATATGGGCTACCTTCGAGAAAACTTCCAGGTTCAGAAATTGAGAGTAAATCTTCTAATTGTGGACTGATATGTCACGAATATTGCATATATGCACCCGTTATCTTTATGCATTCTAGCACTTTTATATTCCTTAATGATAATATTTATGCTTGTTAACTAGACAACCTCTTTTATATATGTTTATATGCTTTGCGAGGTATAATTGAGCTTTTGCAGGTATAGGCATGCTTAGCATGTGGATTGGTTGCATTTCGAGGAATTTCAATCGTCTAACGCAATATCAAGGGGATTTTAGTCATTTCTTACTTCATCTCCTGCTCAATGGATTTCCATGGAAGCGTAGTTCATTGAGTTAGCTTTACGTGGCCACAAACATCATGTCGTTTCGATCTGGATGATGAAATTTTGGTTGATTCTGTTATGCACTTTTCCCCCTTTGGAAGAACCAAAAGCCCCTTATAACAGAGCTCCGGTCGAACGATCATTCAGTATTTGCGTACGAAGGAAGACAGAGGGGAGTTCTCATATCCATCGATTGATCGATTTTGTCGATCGATCGACAGTTACAGATTTCAGGCGATTGTTTCATTTTCTTTTCTTTTTCCTTTTTTCTTTGCCCAACTTACTATATAAGTTGGTTTTGGTTTAATTTGTAAGATATATAGTTTTTATCAGATTTTTAGGTTAGAGAATAGGGTTTGAGTGAATTTTTGGGAGCTTCTTCTTCTCTCTCATAGGATTTGCCCATTTGGGTATGTAACTCACTATTCATCTTCTTCTTCTTCACTTAATTTAAGCTTCCATTGTTTATTTTAAGATTTGTTAATTAGTTTTAATTTATTTTACTTACTTGCTTTCATTTAAATACATTTATTTAATTATGCTTTATAGCTAGCTTAGTCTAGGTTGCGATTGATTGAACTCACCTTAGGTTAATGGGTTGCGTTGCTTTGGTGATGGGGTTTATAAGTTTAAATGGGTTAGGTTGTTCTTGATTTTATGACTAGGAGATTTAACAGTGTATATTATGTATACGCCGTATTTACGACCTTGCGTGTGTAATCTCGAGGATATTTGTTGATACCAAAATCAATTAAGCTTTTTTGACAATTTAGGGGGTGACAACTCTAGATTTAATTAATTGTAAAAATGAGATTTAATCTTAATAGACTCGTCTTCCCATGTGGCAATTTATACTAATTAATCCAAGGTGAGGGATATTAGTCTCAATCTATTTTCTTTTACCCTTTTTGTTAATCTCTATTTAAACAGATGCTAGATTTATCTTTTGCTATATTTCTCATCTTTTACACTTTTATTCTTGAAATAATAAATCAATTAACGTCTAGCAACATTCCCTATAGATTCGATACCCGGACTGGCCATTGTACTTCCTTAAAGAATGTAGTTATAGTCTAGATTTTTTGATTAGCGACGGGAGCTAAGAACAACGATCGAAGTATTTCTTACACGGATGCCGTGATTTTCTCCTGGTATTATGGACCTAATATGCTAGGCAAGAATCCTGCATTAAAGAATTATAAGCATAAGAAGACCCCGATTGAGAATGAAATTGAGACAAGAAAGGCATGATCTAGGAGGTCAATTTTATTTGACTTGCCTTATTGGAAGGATAACTCAGTGCATCATGTATTGAATGTAATGCGTGCAGAGAAGAACATCACTGAACATCTTATGGGCACATTCGTTGGGGGGATTCATTCGAAGGATGGATAAAATGCACAATATGACCTTAAATTGCTGAAACTTAAGCCATAGCTATGGTTAAAAGAAGAAAGTAGCGAAAGGAAAATAATTTCCCTGGTGCGTTTACTTTGATGAGTGAGGAAAGAAAGGTGCGTTTAGACACATTATATAATTTGAAAATTCCCTCTAATTTTTCATCGAACTTGCAAATGATTGTTAACTATTCCACCCACGATTTACATGAGTGCAAGTCTCACAATTGGCATGTGATCATGCAATTGGTTCCTTTGTTTTTTAAACACTGTTTCTCTAATTATAAGGATTTACGAAGGGCCATTATGCAAATTAGAATTTGCTTCACACTTTTTTATGAATAAGTAGTCAATCGAAAGAACATCGATGCTGTAAAAGTATCTATAGCTGAAGCGATTCGTGTGTTGGAGAAGTACTTTCCCCCATCATTTTTTGACATAAGTATTCACTTATTGGTACACTTATGCGATGAGGCACTTCCTTGTGGCCCGATTAGATTTTGATGGATGTACCTGTTTGAAAGGTTGATGAAAGTTTTCAAAGATTATGTCAAGAATACACGATACATTGAAGGATCAATTACAGAGGTATACATCACTGTGGAGTCATCAATCCTCGCTCGAGAATATATGCCCAACCCAAGCATTGTAGATAACAATGATGAGTTCTTCGATGAGGGTGGTCATGCAATGGGCACACTATTGAAATTAACAAGTTTACAGTATTAACAAGTAGATCATTATCTGTTTGAAACTCATAAAGATGTTAAAGAATGGAAAAAGTAAGTTTATGTTATCTTTCTACATTATTTTAACTTTTATACTTGATCGACTTCATAATATGTTCATCATGATCAATGTATGAAATATGATGCGTGTGGGAACAATAAAAGACGAAGAATGATGGCATAATCAGACAATGAATCTAGGCTATGGGTGTCACATGAGGTAATTTTTATGAGAATGTCTCTTACTAAATGACAAATTGCAAGAAAGATTTAAAACTAGCCTAATTAATTTATCTATAATCTCAACTCTTAAAGATGGATGATGTGACATTAAGGCTTACTCATCTAGCCACCAGATCCAATTTCATATCAAATGAGTACAAAAATCATCGATTGAACGATTATGTATTCTGTGCAAGGGTGTACGAGAAATATACAAATGTACACGAGCATTTCATATAAGGCTCGTACTTGTTTTCGAGTGAGTGCGAACGATAAAAATGTAATACCCCGTGTAATTCAATACTTAGTTTGATCAAGTCTAAGTATAAAATCATACAGGATAACAAAAACAAAATAATATCATTCTCATCATGAAGAGATCAAATGAATAATGGACAATAATTTTGAACCGATGAGAAGATCCTCAAATGTAACCCATAATGTCCAATAACCAAATCTATAAACAATGTTATCTCAACAGTAATACATAAATATAATTCCCAAAGAGTCTATGAATATTACAAACCGTCTATGTCTCAACATACACTAGACATCTCAAAATAAGCTAGACTGAAAAGATAAATGATGACATGAGGAGATAGAGATTTACAATAGCTTTGGATCCGATACCCTGAGAAATTTATATCACACGCTGACTGGATTAAAAGGAAATCTAAGCGTAAAGTTAAAAGTTCTTAATTTTATTAACGATTTAAGCCGTCATGACAACCCATCTCTAAACTCCGTGAGTGGTACGTCTCACCTAAGTGAAATCCAAACAAGGATACACTTACGTTTAGATCAAGTAGTTGTTAAGACAATTTATTTACGATTTATTATGCAAGATCACGTCATTTACGCTGTGACGACCACTCGTCTCTAAACTCTGTGCGTGGGACGTCTCACCGAAGTGAAATCCGAACAAGGAACCCTCCCGATACACTAACGTTTAGATAGAGTAGTTGCTAAGACAATTCGTTTAAGGTTTCTTGTGCAAGATTATGGTAAGAATTTAAATGTGTACGCGTGAAATCTCTGAATTAATCCACCCTACTATTGAACAACCAAACCAATCACAATAATTTTCTAGACTCCTTCTAATGTCTTCATAATAAAATGTATTGAGTTCTTACATAAAAAGGACACGTAATTATTTTTACGTGAGTATGTTACATCATAAGAGGTCCATTAATGCGTATCAATTGTCCCAAGTCATTTACAATATGCTTGTATAGGTTATTATAACCTGAATAAGAGTCTCGTGACAAATCTCATCAATTTGGAACATACATGTCAAAATTAGTACTCGTAAAGTGTAAGGCACAACCATACTGAGCAATTGAACATTCAGAATATCTTATTTCTAAATAAATTTCACATCGTCTATTCTCGTATCGCGTATTATCAAATTCTACCTACGGGGTCCAACTCTAAATTATCATTTTCATGCATTGGGGTTAATAATTAATTTTCACAAATTAATAGGCTTGACATGAATTTTTAGGTTTATAACACTACTTCAATTCCCCTAACATCACATAAATTAGAATTGCACGCTTTTCTAAGGGTCACTAATAAATTTTATCACAAAAGTTTAGTTTAGGTGAAATTAGCAAATACACACATAAAAGGAGAGGAGTAGAAAATTACTTGCCTCTTAAATCTCGAAATTTCTTTTTTTTTTCGGATTGGAGATAAAGTTCCTTTGGAAATCCCCTCGTAAATGGCCTCTAAATTCTCTTTGAAGAACAATATAAAAATATTGGGGGTTTAAATATATGAATAACTAAAAAAAATCTTTTAATAATAGTATAAGAAAAATGTACTAGAATAAAAATGTAAAGGCCCGAATTAAGTACCTATTTTCACTGCTATTGTTTTGGTAACACAAGGAAAGAGGAGAATATTTGAGTATCCCAAGTTCGTCAGCTTTTCATCAAAGTAGGAGAGAACAAAAAGAAAAGGGACCATAGTGTCTTCCTCGGAATCCTCAAAACTCGGCGTTGTTAAATGAGGGAACTATCACTGCCTTTGTTTGAATGCCAATTAATGGCATTCAAACCTTGTTTTCTTGGTCGACGGCACAAAAATCATCCCAAATGGCCCACTTAACATGCGTTGACTAGAATTTACAAAACCAAAGCTCCTTCTTAACAGGTGCCAACCTCCTAAATGAACTAACAATCAAATCCTCTAACTCTATACATATGTATAGCGTTGGTAAACAAAGGTCTCCCAGTTGCACAAATTCCCAACATGATAGGATTTTTATTGACTAAATCTACGCCCCTCAATTCTTAAACAAAGCAATCCTCAACAAAAGAACCCTTACAAAATATATATATGCACACCCTAAAATCCTACCGGCCTTAAAGGCCTAAGCCCATAACACTTAACCACACGACCGAATTTTGTTTATTTATTAATCAACCCATTTAAAAAGAACTACTTAAATCCATTTTAAATCATTAAACGCACCCGTATAAACTAATTAAAGTAATTAACAATTAGAGTTGGCATAACCATTTAAATTTCACTTCCATAGTATTCATAAATTCACCTTAAACTAATTTAACGTAGTGACATATAAATAACTTTTAATACCTCTAAATTTAATTCAAGTGTTTTCTTACTCAATTGAAATTATTAGTGATTATTAGAACAATAAAATAGCGGGTTGCTACAAAAAACCTCGTTGAAGTTGAAATGACTCACTATGGTTTCATTCGGAATATATTTGAATTAGACTGTATAAGTTTCAAATAGGTTGTGTTTTACTGTGATTGGCTAAGAGTTGAGGACAAAAATGCTTGTATAGTTGATTCAGGTACCAATCTGATCATGGTTGACTTGTCCAAGATGAAGAGCAATGGGCATGTAAGCGATGAGCCATTTGTTTGTGCTTTTCAAAAGTTTAAGAAAGTGTTTTACTTGGAGTATATCAACAACGAGCCGTGGTCAATTGTCTTACACACGGCAAAGCATCTAACCTGTAACATGGACGACTTGGATGCTTATACCGAATATCAATCCATTTTGGATGATAACCCGAATTGAAATAATTCTTAGATTTGTAATAAGGATTCCAATTATTTGAAATAATTTTTAGTTTGGTTTATGATATGGATTTGTGTTCTTCTAATATTATTGTTAATTTGTATTCTTCCAATGTCATCATTGATTTATCATAGTTTAATGTTTTGTTGGATATATTATTATTGGATGACAGTTTAATTCTTCATTCATTTGTATTTGATCAGTTTTTGGGAATTTGAATCAATCTTTGTTGGTTAGTAAGTGAATATGTTCATTTGGATTTTAATGAGTTTAAGCATTATTGAAACAATTCTTAGTATGGTTTCTGAAAAATTTCGTCACTAGTATATCATGCATATTATCTGACAGTGTCAAAATAATTTTTTATTTACGTTTCTAAATCATCTTCTTATATATATGTTTCCACTAATAACAATTTTCCTAGGATATGTTTTCATCACGGCGTCATAGAAGCGGCGGCAAAAAAGACTTGTCAGCACTAGGCCTGTAAAGTGGGGCAAGTTGGGGAGAGTAATGGAAAATAAGACGGCCTTCCAAGCTAGGGCCTTGTAATTTCTCAAAACAATTATTGGCCTCGGTTACACTGATTGGAGGAGGGTGCCCGTTGAGCTTAAGATGTCCACTTGGGGGGCATTATAGGGACATGCTTGATTCAATAATATTTACATTTTATTTTATAATTTAAATGCTACTAACTCACTTTTTTTTTGTATTTGTATGACAGGAACAATTCGAGTTTCCCTTAAAAGCACGCGAATCCATGTTGGAATAACTAATGAATGGAAAACGTGGAAGAAAAACATGCGTGCTCAATATTTTGGTAGAGATCGAGAGTCTATCTTACGACGTAGGGACACGGTACCCGAGAAGGAGTCAATCTCATTTGAAAACTGGCAACAATTTGTCGATAATGAGATATCAGATACAAAATTATCCTCTCGTGAATCTGGGAGGGAAAATCGGGCCTAGAAGGTTGACGTGCACTACTCCGGGAGTACGTCTTATGCCGAGGTGGATCATAAAATGATAAGTTTTGGATGTTATTTCATTATAATTTTTTTTATTCTATTTAGTGGTAATTATATACTAATTCACTAACTGTGCATTATTTTATTTCAGGAGACGAGGAGTGGTCCCGGGGTAAGCCACGTAGGCTTGATGCCTATGTGGCAATTCGAATGAAGAAAGGGAAGGATAAGGAGGTCAATACGATCGTGGCCACCACTATTTTAAGTTATAGTTGTATTTATGTTATTAATTCATTATTTATAATCACATACTTTTTTATTATTTCATCTAATTGTGTATTTTTTTGTTATTTCAAGAAAAGCTTAAAGAAGTCCACAACTCGTAAAGTGATGCCGACAGGGTATCTCTAAGTACGGATGCACTTAGCCAAGTGCTCAGGCAGGATAATAAAGGACGTACTTAGGGTATTAGCTCTCGGGTACGGATGTTGAGACTCGTTGGGATTACGATGAGCAACAGTGGACTGTCACACAAAGTCGACGAGGTGAAGTCTAATATGGACCAAAAGTTTGACAACATCGGAAAAACATTGAATAAAATATTTTCGATTGTTAAGAAAGCTCTTTATGGTCGATCCGAGAGTAGCTCAGGGAAGGGAAGGAGAAAGTAGTGGATGAGGGGACCATTAATCCGTCTTTCACACTCTTATCCTCACCGATAAATCCCTCATCTCCGTATGACTTATTCGGGACCCTTCCTATCCTAACTGTCTAGAATCCATTCACAATTGGGTAGGATAAAGTCTATTTATTAGACTTATAGGGAGGCGATATGATTGTCAAGGGGTTTAAGGCTCTGAGTATATGCGCAGGTTCCTTGGTACATAACCGTTTGCGGTAGTCTCATAAAACTCGGGTCCGCATCACTGGCGTTGTGGTGGGGAAAGAGAATAAAGCCCCGTGGTTGAATGAACAATACGGGGTGAGGTATATTAAGGGTTGTATATGTTCTTATATTGTATGACCTACCTTTCTCCTCCAACTTAAAAATCAATGAACATTTACTTTTTATGTAATAATTCGTATTTAACATTCAAATTTGGGTTTATATATCATGTTTCTTATTTATATTTGGTTAGTGATTGGTAATATTAATATTAGTGTTGATTGTTGTTAGTTATTATCAAAATATATCATTAATTGTTGCTGTAGGTTAAATGATATACTGCTGGACAATGACAGCGACCATACTGCCCAACAGTTTTTTATTCTGCTGCTTAGTATTGTCACGAACTTTGACCGTGATAAGTCTTTGACATTGTTAACTTGTCACTGACTTGTCACGGTCAAAGTTCATGAAAAGTTTTCCTTTGTCACGGACCTGTCACGGTCAAAATTCGTGAAAAGTTTCCATTATCACGGACTTATACCATGACATATAGGATGTTGTCTCGGACTTTGACCGTGAAAAGTCTGTGACAATGGAAACTTATCACGGGCTTTGACCGTGATAAGTCCGTGACAAAAATAGTTGTTACCCTTATTCCTGTCATGGTCTTTGACTGTGACAAAGGTCACTCCTCAAGATATATGATCGTGACAAATAGCCTATTTTGGTGTAATGTCATTCAATTTCACATCAAACAACAAAGCCCCCAAACCTAATCACCACAGTGGAAGGGTTGACGAGTGAACCTCATCACAACAGTTAGTATGCATAAACAAAATCTAAGTAAAAAGGAATATATAATCCTAGAGTTCATGATTTATTGATGCAATACACATTCCTTTGCAAATAAGGTTCATCCCCAAGCATGTTTAAATAAATTACATTACATAAGAACAAAGTATAAACAAAATTAATGTGAATGAGAGAAACACATATGTGATGAATTTACCCACTTCAATACAATTTAGTAAAAAATTACATATAACAAACCGAAACAAATAAAAATGCAGTTAAAAATACAGACATCCTAAAATTATAAAATCAAATAGCAACAATATTATGTTGTTTGAGATGTATATGTTTGCATTAGCTTATACAATTCTAAGAAAAAAATGAAGCAATTCAATCTCACTAAAAATCCTTAATTACCAACAAAGAGATTTTCCACAAGGTCCATTTTATTGAAGTGAACCCAAGACTAGGAGTAAGGGTGGTCTACAGCAGGCATGGTAGTGGATAGGGTTTAGCGGTCTCATAGCCATGAATAATATGGGAATAAAAAGTTGGAAGTAAAATTTCATAAATAAAAGGAAGAAGAAAGGACATGAAAGACATAATATGAATGAGAGAAATATTTTGAAAGTACAGGGTTGATGATAGAAATCTAATGGTCCTCTAAATAATTTTAAAGAGTATTCAAGTGTAAGAATGTGAATGGTTTTCCCATTCAGCCTCCACATTGATAAAACATTTGAATATATAGGAGATATAATTATGACAACTCCATTTTGAAGCTGCGTAGAAAACCTAAGATTGGGTAGACCATTTTTAAAATATATATATATATATATATATTAGATTAATTGTTCTAGCAATAAAAGCTCTCAAGCTCTTTGATGAAATTACTTAATGGCAAAATTTTAGCATATAAGTTGGGAGTCCAAATTTTTTGACATGCTTCAAAAAGTGGGTAAGAAATGGGTAAATGTGATTCTTTCACTTCATTGGATAAAACATCAAAATAGTAAACAAGTATTCATTTTAGGTCTTACAAACTTCAGCGTTTCAACCAATGAAATGAGATGGTCACCATGACCCACATTTGAGGTGGATCAACAGTTTTGGACTTAAATATTGGCACTTTGCCAACATATAAGACACAATAATTTGGAGAAATGATAACTTGTCATGACAGTTGGTTTATTACGAGACCTCCACAAGTGACAACTCACTACTCGCGCAAAGGTACCCCAATATCAAACTATTAGCATCATATTCTAATACAAACGACTATTTTGAATTTTACCAATACCGTTGTTTATATTTGTCATTCTGTTTTAAAATTAATATCATGATTTTATACCCAACTAAAATTTGCAAAAACTAAGATAATAATAACAAACACTAATGCAATACAATAATAAAACTGAACTGATAATAAAATGTGATGCCTCGTAAAATTCATAACCATATTGATCAGGTCCAAATATAAATAATACGAGAGTAATTTGTTTATCATTCTAAGCATGAATGGAATAAAATAAAATGATAACTACCGATAGTAATAATATGAAGTAAAACAAATACAACTCCGATACCAATCCCAAAACCATAATGAATAAAACTCCGCATTCAAATAAATAATTGTCTCACAATATTAATATCCATATATGAGTATAAGTAAAACGACTCTAAAATGATCAATGAAAAATACAATAATCTGACTCTCGAATTGATGAAAGGGACAAGGAGGTGTTAAAGGATAATCATAATGTATATATGACCATGCAGGATCAAAACATACATCCTGTTAATGAAAGATGGAACTAGGAATAAAGTGCTAAGAAGATAAGGGTTGTGGCGATTGCTGCTTCCTAGGACCTGAAAAATAGTTCCACAAATAGGATTAAACTTAGCAACTTTACATTGAGTAGGAATGTAGCTAAATTTAAGCCACAATAATAATAATGCACATTCCTCTCATACTTGAGCTTTTTTTAACTTAACCCAACCTAAACGACCTAAACATAATATGCAGGTTTAATCCCAAGCCCAAGTGAACCAAATGATACATAATTATAAATCTTCTCAATTGTTTATAATTAAAAAGTTTGAGAAACTAGTATCTCATATATACATCTGTTGTATAGTCTTAGCAACGAAAATAAAATCACATAAATTCAATGACCAAGTGAGTATGCTCCATTCACATGAAAAAATGGGATATTCTTAAGCCCGAAAATAAAAGCGTGAAGGCCTATCCCTATTACCTTCATGGATCACTCGTACGTTCTAGGTATAGTTAGAGGTCGTCTTATCGCTGTAACCTCAAAGTAACATCGAAGGAAAAATCACTAAGCTTTCCCGCCTGTCGTATAACCTCCATACCCAAGGCTATATAAGAGGACTTCCCGATTTTACCTACTTGGGATATGGGTACGTCAGCAGTAGGATCGGGGTAAATAGAACCAAGATAATATCGTCTCAATCATCGGAGTAGCCGCAAGATTAAAGTCGCATGCGTCCATCAAAATCCCTCCTAGTATGTCTCCCATGAGCAGACCCACACCCATTATGTAGGCTTACACATAAATCAATTAACAACAATCAATACTACTCTAAGGAGTTCCCAAAACATTGTTTAAATGTTAGTTTAATGATCTCTAATTAATTAAGAATTAATTTCCAAACTGATGCAAAGTCGTTCGACTGAAATCCTAAAATCGTTTTAATGAAACCCCTAAATTCGTTCAAACCAGATCCCCATGTCATTCGAATCAGAAGTCAAACTTGTTCGAACCAAAAATACTTTTCATTAGAACACTATCCCCTATCTCGTTCGAACGAAATCCCTATGTCGTTTGAACAAGACTGTAGTAGAAGTCATATTACCTAAAGCCTCTAAACATTAATATACCCATTCTCCTCTAAGTATAATATGTTTAACAAAATTATCAACCTACCTTAACAAGTATTAGGTGATTATAAATACAATTCATGGTGTAATTTCAGATTATAAAATTTGAACCCTAACTTTATGGTTTAAGCAAAGTTTATCAAATTCTTCTAAGATTTGATTCAATAATTAATTCAGATTTCAGTGAACTACTATTACTCTAACATAAACTTAATTAAACTCTTAATCAAAGCAAACTTGCATATGACCAATTGTACAAATCAACTCTCCTCAACCTTTGTTGCTCTCTCAACCTCTTTAGTTGCTAATTTTTTTCTTTAATGTGTTACGATTGTTGAGGCTTTCTAAATCAAGTAATTAAAGCCTTTAATCTTGAAATTAAGACTAAGCCAAAAAAAAAAAAACTTTACCCAAAGAGCCCAAAACATGCCCCAAATGGCCTAAACCTGGACCAAACCATATAATAACCCAGCGAACTTAAATTACATCATTTTAAGCCAAAAATAGACTTTTTAAACGTCCCAAAAGTCCAACATGAAGCGAGATCATATTTTAATAAATTGAGTATCTCAAAAGTTAATTTATTAGCTAGTACGAGTCGGTTAAGTTAAAACTTAATTATTAATAATCAAGTGTGACTTGGCATTATAAGAAACTACATCATGATCGGTAGGACTCGATACTAAGGGAATAATCCAAATAAGGAAACCCCCAACACCTAGTCCTTGATCATTCCTTAGTCTCCCATGATAATAAGTCACTTAAAATATTTAATTTGTGCATTATTATGTATTATGTCAATTTTCAAAGAATGTGAATTCACGTAACACATATAAAAATCATATAACAATATTTATGAATATACTAAATGACATATCACATGTTATGACAAGCAATACATAATTAACTACACGATTTAAATAAATGCACAGAAAGTACTGGCTATTACATTCCTCCCTCCTTAAATAAGGAACTTCATCCTCAAAATTTATATTTAATAAACTTGACTCGAAGACCTCAAGAAATCGCACCTGCATGTCATTCTATCTCCCACATTGACTCAACCTATATGTGGTCTCCCCACTGGACACTAACTAACAGAATGAACTTTAATCGCAGAGTCTTCTATCTACAGTCAAGAATGCACTGTGTTCGCTCCTTATATTCACTTCTGGTTGCAACTCAATCCCGTCGAGGTTAATGTGTTGATAGGCTATTTTGTCCTCAAGAACTTCCTTAGCATAGATGCATAAAAGAAATTGTGTACTCACTGAAGATGGTTGTGTGAGGCAAAATGATACACCACCAGGCCCACGCTATCTAAGATCATGAAGGGAGCTACGTATAGGGGTGCCAACTTTCCCTTGGACAAAAATTTCATAGCTCCCTTCATTGGGGAGACCTACGGAAGCATCAAATCCCCTGCCTGAACTTTAGCTTATGCTTACTCGTATCTTCTTAACTCTACTGCCGACTCTGAGAAGTCTCCGTATGCTCCTTGATGAGTGCCACATTCTCTGAGTTATCATGAATATAGTTTGACCCAAATAGTCTACTATCCCCTGTATCTAGCAAATAACTCAGGGAACGACACGGTCGTCCATATAAAGACTCATAGGGTGCCATAACAATAATCTGTTGGTGACTATTATTATAAGCGAACTCAGTGAGTGACAAATGCTGATCCCAACTCCCTTTGAAATCCAAAACACAAGCTCGTAGCATACCTTACAAGATTTGGTTCACTTGATTAGTCTGTCCCTTTATTTAAGGGTGAAATGAGATACTCATATTTAGTTATACCCCCATAGACTCCTAAAAACTTTCTCAAAATCGGGAAACAAAAGTGTTGTCCCTGTAAAACACAATATCAAGCGGCACTCCATAAAGACGCATAATTTCTGCAGCGAAGAGTCGGGAATATTACTTAGCGGTGTAGTATTTTTACACTAGAAGGAAAATATCTACCTTAGTCAGCTTATCGACGATGACCCAAATTGAATCATGCCTCCTTGGGACCTCGAAAACCCAATAATAAAATCCATAAAGATGCTTTCCCACTCTCACACAAGAATTTCCAATGGCTATAACTCCCTTGCTAGTCTCTAGTGCTCCACTTTTACTAACAGACAGGTGGAACACTTACACACGAACTCATATATGTCTCATTCATCCCAGCCCACCAGTATTTCCTCCTCATATCACGATACATCTCGCCACCCCTAAGGTCCACGGTATACCGTGAACCATGTGCCTCAGCCAAAATGGCCTTTCGTATCTTGGGAACCTATATCATAACTAAGCACCCCTCAAACCTCAATCCTCTATTTGATCTACTCAAATAGGAAATAATTCTCCCGTATAAGAGCTCCCTCACCTTCTCCTAACAAAAGGAGTCCAAAGTCTAGGCCTAAATCACCCGTGGCACAATATGAGGTGTAACACAACCCCAACTGCCAAATATGTTATGGTACGCAAAGTACTCCACTGCTCTATCCACAAAGTAGACAAATCACCCCTCTTATGATTGACGAATCAAGGCGTCTTTTACCACATTTCCTCGGATGACACCGAGTCGAGAAGTGGTAGTATTTTATAAACTCTAACCATCTCCTCTGCTGCACATTTAAATCCCGCTGAGTGAACAAGCATAAAATACTTTTGTGGTCCGATAACATAGTAAATCTCTTTCCTAACATGTAATGTCTCCAAATACGAAGAGTAACGACTACCGCTGCCAACTCCAAATCATGGGTGGGGTAGTTTCCCTAGTGAGGTTTAAGCTTATGGGAAGTGTAAAATATGTCCCTCTTCTCTTGCATACAAACTCCTCCAAGCCCATGAAGAAATTTTGGTGTAACCTAAGTACTCCACTTTGCTCCACAGTAAAGCAAGTACGGGCATAATTATGGGTCTCTCCTTTAGTACTCCACTCTGCACCATATGTAGAAGCTAGTAGACTAGTGTCTTTGCAAGCACCTAGTATTCACAATGTGGGTATTGAGAAATTTCTAGAGCGCACCTAGGACGGGAATGTCATGGATGATGAAATCTTGTCGAGTTTTGAGGACTTTTATGTCGAGTATGTTTGGTGTCCTTAGGAAACCATCTATGTCCGGTATGAAGAAGTACTAGTGTCCAGGTGATGATCATTGTAAGGGTCAGGTGATGACGGCAGGTTATTAGTCAAGGTTTAAAAGAGTCGAATAATGTACATGTCGGGTGCTGTTATCCGAATTGGCATAGTTGGGTGGTGTAACCTTCTAAGAGAAATTGGTTGCTTGTGTTATGAGTGGGCGTGATGCTCGGGTGTCATGGAATGACTAATGTAGGTGATGTGACACTTAATTTTGAGGAGTATTTGGAATGTATTTGGGACTTATATTGATGATGTCATATGGATATTTGAGAATGGCACCAAAGGGGGAAATAATAAAGAATGATTAGAATGTTGACATGTCTCGACGGTATAAGTTAGGATAGACCCAATAAGGTAGGGACTAGTTCTTGGCACTTCTTGCCAAGATGGCATGAATTAAATTATGTAACCCCGTGTAGTACTTACTACCCTTGGAATGCCAATGGAAACCGATATAGCCTTCATGTAAATTCAGTTTGGGTAGAACTCGGAGATAAGCTCAGTGATGACCTTGTGTAGATGAAGGTTAATTCTAAGGTGAATGTTTTGATTAAGGAGGTTCTTCCTAAGGAGGCATTGGGATGAAATCACGATATGATAATCACATAGGTGTATTAGGTATGTCACGACGTCACTAAAGATGAGGACAAGGTGGACTTGGCAAAGGCGTTAGGCATTCGTCTCCTGAAGTGGTTCATGTGTGTCAAGGATGTAAGGGGTAAAGCCTTACTCCTAAGGATGGAAGTCTAGCATTTGACTTTCTAGATAACAATAGGCTCGTACATTGCTTTCATCTGATAAGGATGAAGGGTTCTGATCGTATTCGTCACGATTGGTGACTTGAGCCAGGGTGTGTGGTTAAGTCGCTACCATTATGAATGTCTGGGAGGAGTCCTAAAGTTCAAAGCAGGCTGCATTGGTTTTCTTTTTGTAAACCATAGTCTGACGTATACGAATAAGATTTTCTAGAAACGGTTATTTATTCTTTTGATTCTTGGGTGTGTCCCTATCTGAGGTATCCTTGCTATTGCACAAAGTTTTGTGTATGGGTGGCTGTGTTTTTGATAACACAATTTGCTCATAGTATTCTCTTTCCTTTTGAATAATGACCTTAGGATTGGCTGGCATGGTAGCCAGGGGCTTTGGTTGTAAAGAACGGGATGGTGACTTGAGGACCTTGTATAGATTTAGAACTCGAGGAAAATTAGCACATAGTGTTATTTTACCATAGTGAGTGAATTGGCGTAACACACGGGTGTCTACTCTAAGGTTAGAAGCCTAGAATAATACTAGGGGCATCAGAGTGACGCAACGGAAGGTGTTAGCAAAGTGCATGATGATGATTTGGTTGGTGTATCGCTCCACGGAGTGAGTGACTTACGATATGAGGTTTGCATCAAGCTTAAATGAGATTATGTGGTCATAATGCCCCGGAGAGTTGAGGAAACTTATAATGTGTAGTCCTTAGATTTAAGAAGGTCCTTGATGATAAATTGGATGATTGATTGTATTACAGTTCACTCTTGGGTGAGTATCAATCACTAGAGAGGGCTGCCAGATAGAAGCACCACTGTGCTTGGTCATTATCGAAGGTAGTCCTAGGACATGGTTGAACGCAATCGTTAGGTGAGTGGGGACTCAGGGATGATTATGCGATGTTTATGGTTAGCGTGATGGTAATCGTTAGAGTATGTTGCATGTTAGGCCTTTGGTGAAAACCCATATATAAGAGTGTGTGATGTGATCTTAGCTATTAAGGATTTCAATGATTTTGTCTTGGATGATTTATATGACTTAAAATGAGAGTTGGTAAATCCCATAAACTGGAGGAATTGGCTTATCGATAATTTCGCCAACGAAATTTCCTAATGAGGGAAGAATGTAGTACCCATACCCAATATTTATTATTTTTCTAGTGCAAATTATAATAATATGAAAACCTTGGGATTTGGATTATTATAAGTGGGTTGATATTTTTATTTTACTATTTTGGAGTCTTGATGATAATTGTTGGAAGTTTTTAGGTTAAAATAGGAGATATTGGAAATTATGGTTCGAACGAGTTAAGGGTCGTTCAAACGAAATTGTTGCTTCGTTTGAACGAAGACAGGTAGTTCGAATAAGAAACCAAGGTCTTTTAAAGTGGAGATGGAACGGGGATCAAACAAGACCCCACTGCATACCTGCACAGACTCGTTAAAAGGTCATTCGAAGGCTAGTTTGAATGAGAAGCAATTTTGGTTTGAACGAGCTCCCCAAAAGTTTTAAAATTGGGCTACTCTTGTGTGCTATACATTTTAGGCCCTGGATTGATGAGATGTCGAGTTCTGGCGAACCTAGATTGAGAACAAACGTGATTTTGAGGTTTGTGGCGGTGTTTTCATAAGTGTTTTTTTTTTTTGGGGGGGGGGGGGGAGGGGTTATACGTTTTTTTTTATTTGTGAAGATGACAAAGCTGGGGAGGTATTTCCCCCACCATTTTTAGATTCTATCCTCCTCTCTCTCTAGCTCTTGAAGAGTTTCCCCTCTCCCACCACCACCATCCACCATCCATCTACACCACCAACCCCCACCTTGTGCCACCATACTTTATATGTAGTCCACCATATTTAAGCCACACACACCCACTTCCACCATGGTTAAACACAATGACGAATTTGGAGGTGTTGTTGGGGGTTCAGAGGAGAAGAAGAGTAAAAGTTTGTAGAGTTTTGAAGGGGTTTTTCTTGGAGATTTCACGGAGACAAGTTTTGTGGATCTAGTCAATCTCCTTGAGGCAACCTTAGAAGGTGGGGGTTGCCATCATCTTCTTCCTTATGCACCATATTTTGAGCTACATTTGAGGTGGAAAAACTCCACTCTTTAGTATAAAAACTCTATTTTTTTATAGTGTTAGTCACGCGGTTAGATTTTATAAGAATAGGATGCATTCATGGGTGAAGAATGATATTTCTTATGATTAGTGAAAATGGTTTTATAATGGGTTTAAATGGTTTTGAAAAAAATAGTATGTTTCAAGATAACTAGGTGTTTAAACATTTTATGAAATAACAATATTGGAAATATTTTATCAGCAAATATTTTCAAGTTTTCTTATAGAAATTAAAATTTTTATATTAATAGACATTAATTCAAATTTTGGAGTAAAAAAATTTCTTTAGCTTGATGAAAGGCATGTTTATGCCAATATTGTGAAATTTCTAGAATAAATTAAACGTTAGACCCATTTAATTTTGGAGTTGAAATCCATATTCTCATGAATATGAACTTGTAGTATTTTTATGTTGAATATATAGATACGTTTAATGAGAGTTTTATTGGGTTTAAAATGGAGAAAATAGAAATTTCAATCCTTAAAGTGTGTAAAGTGTTAAAAATATGATAAGTGCAAGGATTCAAAACTACACGTATTGATATAGAAAATGATATTTTTGAAGCACCTTATACCTTTGACTTGCTTAAGTCTATACTGTATAAGTGTTCAACTAGTTTGGAAATAGTGACAAAATTGGTTGTCCATCCTAGAATCCAAAGAGCCTCAGAATTTATCTCTCTAATCCTCTTCAATAATCCAAGAAGGTATAAATTGAATCACACTACACACAATTAGAAGTGCATAACATGTGTATATTTTGCTTAAAATTGATTGTGTGTTTAATTCCCCTTAAAATGTTGTTTTAATAATTTTTGGGAATTTTTAAAACATTTTTAAACATTTTTTAAATAAATGTCTTCATTAATAAAATGTGTTTATATAATTTGTGGGGTAAATTTGCTATTTTGAAAACTTCATTTTTCATTGGAATGTTTGTTTGGGTAGAATGTAAATGCGCTAGAGACTTCAGGGTGCTGCCTGTAATTACTTTGGACGCGCGTTTGTGAGCCACTCTTATGTCAACACTTGTCATCCTCCTGATGTATCTATGTGTGTTTGTTATGTGAGAGGGTTCGCTGGTGGATTGCTGATCGTTGGATCAAAGCTTATCGATGGTCTGCATGTGTTTTAAACCTATCCTTGTGCCATCCTTTGAACCAATCACATTCGACTTAACCACCGCTGTTTTATAACCCTTAGATCAAGTCAATCTTAGGATGACTTAATCTCAGCCCTTGATTCCCTTCGAATCTCCAGAACCTTCCTCCACCCCTATATAAACCCTCCACTTCTCAGCCTTTCAAGACTTTTGGGCATTCGTCATTTCTGAGAAAAACAAAATAGAGAGAAGTGAGAGAGAAGAGAGAACAGAAAAGAGAGAAGAGAGAGAAAGAAACTGTGTTAGCCTAACCCTAACCCTAACCCTAAACACTTCAAACTCTGAATCAAACCTTCGTATATTCACAAACCCAAACACAACCTTGAGTGTTTGAGAGAGAGTGGTTTGTTCATATTGAAGCTGTAACCTCTTTGTCTATAATCTTGTTTACAACTTAAACATTCGTGTGAAGATCTGTATTTCTTTTTCATAGAAACTATAGATCTACACTCTGCATGTTACATTTCACTAGATCTACATATTTCTTTCTTGATTTAAGAAAATCCTTACTGATTTAGTTTTAAAAATGTTTTATGGTTTCTATTCTTATGAAACTTAACTTTGACCTAGTTGGATTCACACTTGGAGATTTTCAATCTCAAAAATATTTTTGAAACAGAGATTGATTAAGATCTTGACCGATTTTGAAGCAAGATATCCGTGGAATCTGGGTTACATTTAAAGGTCAAAAAGGTTTCAAGTTTTGTAAGAAAGAAAGAAAAGAAAATCACAGCATATAGTCTTTATATGTAATTTTATAGGACTGTCTGTAAAACTAAGTGTGTGTGAGTTCATGCATGTTGATAGGAATCACTTCACAAACACTTAACACACTACTACACTGGTAGTGTTGTGAATAAGATCAAAGATCATTGAGTCGACATAAGGAAGCTAAAGCAAAGGAAGTTATCAAACTGGAAGAACATCATCAACAATCAGATCTATGAGAAGTTAGAAGGACACCAAGTGGGGTATATTCCTAAACTTAGAATAGGTTGATTTGTGTGCATGTATGTTGTATTGATTGTAACTGCTATTTGTTGTTAGTGGATTTTTACTTTTGTGACTTAGAAGTCACCGTGGATGTTTCCTCTATTGGGAGAGGTTTTACCACGTTAAAAACTGCGTGTTCTGATTATCTTCATCTACTCATCTCATTCTATAGTGTGCTGAATTTTTGAAACTGTCTTAGTTTTAAAAAAACTGATTACAAAGTCTTGATTACTCTCGTACATAAGTTTTTGTAAACACATCTTGATGTTTATAATTTTTATTTTTCAAAAGAAAAGGGTTTCTTCAACAAACATCTCGGAGTTGCTTATATAGTTTAATCTTGTATTAAACGGCATTAGCGACGTTTTTCAATTGGTATCAAAGCCCTGTTAACTTTTATTTCAAAAAGATCTTGTGTTTCTTAAATCGTTTTCTGAAAAACTTAACTATGGACGAGAAGAATGAAAGGTTTGGTAATCTGTCCAGACCTCCACTCTTTGATGGAAACAACTTTGCTTACTGGAAAGTAAGAATGGTTGCCTTCATCCAAGGGACTTTAGGAGATGATGTCTGGGACATTATTGAAAACGGATACACTTATCCTACGAAACCAGCCACTGAAGGAAGTGATGAGAGGGTAAAGAAAATCTTAAGTGAGTTTACCCAAGAAGAGAAAACTATTTCTCGAAATAACAATAAAGGCAAGAATGCCATTTTTATGTCTATTAATGAGTATGAGTTCAAGAGAATCTCATCTTGTGCCACTTCTAAGGAAGCTTGGGACACATTAATCACTGCCCATGAAGGAGACTCAAGAGTTAAAGCTGCTAAAACTCAAATGCTTATCCAGCAGTACAACTCTTTGATTATGTCTGACTCTGAGTCTTTTGATGACTTTTACATGAACTTAACTGATATAGTTACTAAGTTGCATGCTAATGGTATAACATATGATAGGAATGAAATTGTTTCTAAAATCCTAAGATCATTACCACAAAAGTTTGACAACAAGAGGTATGCTATTGAGGAAATGAGTGATCAAAACCTTACCCCTGAGTTACTCAGTAGCAAACTTAGAACTGTGGAAATGGAATTAGACTTTAAGAAACAATTAAATCATTCTCAAAGAAAACAACCCAACTCTAACTTGAGTTTTGCCTCTAAGATATCTAAACTTGAGTCTAATTTGACCAACTCTGACTCTGATGAGGAGTGTGATATAGACAAACTAGATAATCAGATTGCCTTAATGTCTAAACAATTTAAGAAAATTGTCAAATTTCGAAACAAACAGGCATCTAAACAAGGCAAGCCTAATTATCATACTCTGTCTAATCCCAAACCTCATGAGAGAGGTCTTGACAAACATCCTAAGGATAACAACTCCAGACCCACTAGAGACCTTAAAAAGATTGAATGTTTTAGATGTGGGAAACTAGGTCACATTGCTCACGATTGCAGAGTTAATCTGAATAAAGCCAACACACACAATAGAGCCAATGTCTGTAAAACTTGGAATGATTCAAGTGACTCTGATGAAGAGGAACTTGAGTCATCAAATGTACTTGACCCTTGCATGTCCTTTTATGCTAAGATCATTTACAATGATGATATGCCTGTGTGTGATAATGATGCTTCTACTCCTGCTTGTGTGAATACTGTTTTGACTGGCCTAGATGCTTTATTATCTGAAAATGTTGCTAGTTCTAATTCCGTGTGTGTGAGTCAAAGTGATCTCGATAACGACGATGTAAATGGGTGCGTGAGTACTAAAACTGAATCGTTAGGGGTCACTACACACACTTCACTTAGCGACTCAGACACAGATGACCTCCCAGATATTCATACTTTGTATGCTAAAACCCTCAAAAAAGGCACTAGACTGGAGAAGACTGTTAGAGACCTGACTAAGAAATTAGATGATCTAAGTCTTATTGTGAAGCTGAATGCTGAAGAATACACTAACCAGTGTCTGTCTCATCAATCTGAAATTGAAACTTTTGATCAAAAATTAAAAGAGTTGACTAAAATTAATGAAACTCTGGAAATGAAATACAAGGGAACATTATTAGAACTGGAGGAAGCAAAAACAAAGACAACAACTGTTTTCAAAAAATTTTCTAAGTTTGAAAACAATTCAAATTGTTTTACTGACTTTGTTGTTAACTCCAAGACCAATTCTGATGATAGAACCGGTATTGGATTTTGCCCTAAGAACAAACCACAAACTACAAATCTTGAACCTATTAAGTTTGTGTCTAGGGGCAAAAGACCAATTGATACATGTCCAGACTTTCATTTTTTTAAAAAGGAATTTGATCAAAAGCAACAACAGAAAGACATTGGAGAATCTAGTAATTCTAAGGCTGACACTACACTTAAGACTAAATACGTCTGTCCTTTGATCAGAAAGGCTGAATCTACCTTTAAAACCATCCCTCCTAGGAATAGGACTTCTGAACAGAATGCTGTTAAGCCCATTTTTAGAAGTTTTCCTAAGGAAGTTCATCCCTCAAGCAATCAATATTGCTCCTACTGTGACATTTATGGTCATTACTTTGAAGGTTGCTATGCTAGACGTCTAAATACTCCTGTGTACAACACTTCTGTCTACAAGAACTTTAACTATTCTAGGCAAAATCGTAACCATTATGTCCTTCCAAGACAACCTGACAAGAACTCTAACTACAGAAATAGAAAGACCAAAACTAAGAGTTCATTTAAGAGAAAGGCTCCCAGAAACTTTCCTAAACCAAAAGCTCAAATTTTCCACAATAATCAGTTTGTTGCCCCAAATGTTTTTCGACAAAAAGCTGTTTCTCGAAAATTTTATCAAATGAGGGCAAACTTGCGCAAAATTAAAACTAGAGCTATTTGGGTTAGAAAAGATGATCTTTTACCCCAAATGAAGTGTAACATTGTCATAACTGCTTTAAAAGCTGAACACACTTCATCTGGTTGGTATTTAGATTCAGGATGCTCCAAACATATGACAGGAGATGAAACCAAACTTTTAAACAAAACCAGATTTGCTGGTGGCAAAGTAGTTTTTGGTGACGGAGTTTCATCCCAGATCATAGGAAAAGGAACCCTAAAAGAAGAAGGAATGCCTATTCTGGAAAATGTTCTATTAGTTAAAGGCCTTAAAGCCAACCTCCTAAGTATATCACAGTTTTGTGACTCTGACCATACAGTCACCTTTTCAAAGAACAATTGTAAAATTCTAAATGATAAAGGTGAATGCATTATTACCGGATTTAGAACACCTGACAATTGTTATACTGTCAAGACTAGTTCTGAAACCTGTAACATTGTCAGAATGGATGATAATGAAATCTGGCATAATCGTATGGGTCACTTAAGTTATGATATCCTTGGTAGATTGTCTAGTCAAGAGATTGTTAGAGGAATTCCTAAAATTAAACCTATTTCCAGTATTGTCTGTGGTCATTGCCAGGAAGGAGAAATAGTTAAGACTTCGCATAAAAAGGTTAAAGAAATTCTCACCTCTAGACCTCTAGATCTCATCCATATGGACCTTATTGGTCCCTCTAGAACTGTTAGTCTTTGTGGACACAGTTATATCCTAGTCATGGTTGATGATTTCACACGATTCACTTGGGTTGCCTTCTTGAAACATAAATCTGACACGTTTCAGAATTTTTTAAAAATCTTACTAAGAATTGAAAATGAGAAGGACACACAAGTCAATCGTATTCGTAGCGATAGAGGGGGAGAGTTCATAGACACAGGAATAGTTGAATATTGTGACTACAACGGTTACAAACACGAATTCAACGCCCCTAAGACTCCTCAGCAGAACGGTGTTGCCGAAAGGAAAAACCGAACTCTTCAAGAGATGGCACGTGTCATGCTCCATGCCAAATCCCTACCCAAATACTTCTGGGTAGAATCTATTAGAACTGCGTGTCATATCATTAATAGGGTCTATCTAAGGAAAAACTCTAAACAAACCCCTTATGAGTTGTGGTACGGTAAGAAGCCTAATCTGAAATATCTAAGAACTTTCGGAAGTCAGTGTTATGTCTGTAAAGACAGAGAACATTTGTCTAAATTCGAAGCACGTGGTGATAAAGCCATCTTCTTAGGATACTCCCCAAACAGTCGTGCTTATCGTATATACAATCTGCGTACTAAGGCCCTTATGGAATCGATAAATGTAATTGTAAGCGACACTATTGTCGAAAATAAGATTTTTGAATCACCTATTGTGGTTGAATCTGAAAATGATTTCAAAACTGATTCACCAGAAATAGATGACTCATTACCTATTGAGAGTCCAGAAGTACCTGGCTGGGTCTCTAAAGATCATCCCATTGACAACGTGGTCGGTAATCCTAATGAGCCAGTTCGTACTAGATCCCAGTTAAGAAATTATGCTAATTATGCATGTTTCGTCTCCCTTGTGGAACCGAAAAATGTTAATGAAGCATTGAATGACACACACTGGATTTCTGCTATGCAGGAAGAACTTTTACAATTTGTCATTCACGATGTCTGGTATCTTGTACCGCGGCCTCAAAACAAAAATGTTATTGGAACACGTTGGATCTTTAAGAACAAATCTGATGAAAATGGGGTAATCCTTAGAAACAAAGCTAGACTAGTTGCTCAAGAATACTCTCAAATAGAAGGTATAGATTTTAGCGAGACATTTGCCCCTGTCACTCGTCTTGAATCTGTTCGACTTCTTTTCGCCATAGCGCGTCACTTAAAATTTACACTTTATCAAATGGATGTCAAATCTGCTTTCCTCAATGGAATTCTGTCCGAAGAAACGTATGTAGAACAACCCAAAGGGTTCATTGACCCTGAATTACTTAACCATGTCTTTCGTCTAAAAAAGGCTCTGTATGGCTTAAAACAAGCTCCTCGAGCTTGGTATGAACGCCTTTCCAACTTTTTGTTGGATAAGGGTTTTAAGAGAGGAGGAAATGACCAGACTCTCTTTGTCAAACATTTTGACAAAAGCATTATTATAGCCCAAGTCTATGTAGACGACATCATTTTTGGGTCTACTTCAAACTCTGAAGTTAAATCTTTTTCTGCTATTATGCATAAGGAGTTTCATATGTCGCTTATGGGGGAGCTACAACTTTTCTTAGGATTTCAAGTAAAACAGAATTCTGATGGTCTATTTGTCTCTCAAACCAAGTATGCCTTAGATCTTGTTAAGAAATTGGGGTTAGATAATGCTAAAGTTGCCAAAACGCCTATGATTACTACTGCTAAATTAAGTAAAGATGAAAATGGAAAGTGAGTTGATTCCACACTTTATCGTAGTATGATTGGTAGCCTACTCTATCTAACTGCCTCACGACCAGATATAATGTATGCTGTATGTCTGTGTGCTCGTTACCAGAATAACCCTAAAGAGAGCCATTTATCGTGTGTAAAACGTATAATAAAGTACATAAAAGGCACTCTCAATCTTGGACTTAGGTACACTAATGATACCTGCAGCACCATCATAGGGTATACTGATGCTGATTGGGCCGGATGTACTGATGATAGTAAAAGTACATCAGGTGCGTGTTATTACGTCGGCAATAATTTAGTTGGTTGGAGTAGCAAAAAACAGAATTGCACATCTTTATCTACGGCTGAGTCCGAATATATAGCAGCAGGAAGTTGCTGTGCTCAATTGTTATGGATCAAACAGATGTTAAGCGATTATGGGATTAAAGAAGATCAGTTACAATTATATTGTGACAATCAAAGCGCTATTAACATATCTAAAAACCCGGTTCAACACTCGCGAACTAAGCATATTAAAATTAGACATCATTTTATACGCGAACTTGTTGAAACTAAGGAATTAGAAATCCATTACATGCCTACCGATCTGCAACTTGCAGACATGTTGACTAAACCTCTAGACTATAATATATTTATGTATTTGCGAAATTCTATAGGTATGGTATGCGTTGATTAAACTCTGAAGACCTTAAGTTTTACCCTTTGTCCATTTGAGACAAAATGGGGGAGAAATTTGAGTCTTACAAGTTCAATGTTTTGTTCACATTTCATATAAACTGCTTGATCTTAGTGTGCATATTTGCAGGAATCACTTCTACTGATTGTCTACCATTTCTAGTGTACAAAATTGTAAATAGTTGAGTTATGTAATTTTTGACTTTCTAGGCAATGGGTAGATAGTATCTTTTGTATAGGACTAGGTTTTATTTTTCTTTTGGTTCCCTATGAGTTTTAAGCTAACTCAAAGGAGATTTTGTCTCATATTTCCAAAGGGGGAGATTGAAGCATCTTATACCTTTGACTTGCTTAAGTCTATACTGTATAAGTGTTCAACTAGTTTGGAAATAGTGACAAAATTGGTTGTCCATCCTAGAATCCAAAGAGCCTCAGAATTTATCTCTCTAATCCTCTTCAATAATCCAAGAAAGTATAAATTGAATCACACTACACACAATTAGAAGTGCATAACATGTGTATATTTTGCTTAAAATTGATTGTGTGTTTAATTCCCCTTAAAATGTTGTTTTAATAATTTTTGGGAATTTTTAAAACATTTTTAAACATTTTTTAAATAAATGTTTTCATTAATAAAATGTGTTTATATAATTTGTGGGGTAAATTTGCTATTTTGAAAACTTCATTTTTCATTGGAATGTTTGTTTGGGTAGAATGTAAATGCGCTAGAGACTTCAGGGTGCTGCTTGTAATTACTTTGGACGCGCGTTTGTGAGCCACTCATATGTCAACACTTGTCATCCTCCTGATGTATCTGTGTGTGTTTGTTATGTGAGAGGGTTCGCTGGTGGATTGCTGATCATTGGATCAAAGCTTATCGATGGTCTGCATGTGTTTTAAACCTATCCTTGTGCCATCCTTTGAACCAATCACATTCGACTTAACCACCGCTGTTTTATAACCCTTAGATCAAGTCAATCTTAGGATGACTTAATCTTAGCCCTTGATTCCCTTCGAATCTCCAGAACCTTCCTCCACCCCTATATAAACCCTCCACTTCTCAGCCTTTCAAGACTTTTGGGCATTCGTCATTTCTGAGAAAAAAAAAATAGAGAGAAGTGAGAGAGAAGAGAGAACAGAAAAGAGAGAAGAGAGAGAAAGAAACTGTGTTAGCCTAACCCTAACCCTAAACACTTCAAACTCTGAATCAAACCTTCGTATATTCACAAACCCAAACACAACCTTGAGTGTTTGAGAGAGAGTGGTTTGTTCATATTGAAGCTGTAACCTCTTTGTCTATGATCTTGTTTACAACTTAAACATTCGTGTGAAGATCTGTATTTCGTTTTCATAGAAACTATAGATCTACACTCTGCATGTTACATTTCACTAGATCTGCATATTTCTTTCTTGATTTAAGAAAATCCTTACTGATTTAGTCTTAAAAATGTTTTATGGTTTCTATTCTTATGAAACTTAACCTTGACCTAGTTGGATTCACACTTGGAGATTTTCAATCTCAAAAATATTTTTAAAACAGAGATTGATTAAGATCTTGACCGATTTTGAAGCAAGATATCCGTGGAATCCGGGTTACATTTAAAGGTCAAAAAGGTTTCAAGTTCTGTAAGAAAGAAAGAAAAGAAAATCACAGCATATAGTCTTTATATGTAATTTTATAGGACTGTCTGTAAAACTAAGTGTGTGTGAGTTCATGCATGTTGATAGGAATCACTTCACAAACACTTAACACACTACTACACTGGAAGTGTTGTGAATAAGATCAAAGATCATTGAGTCGACATAAGGAAGCTAAAGCAAAGGAAGTTATCAAACTGGAAGAACATCATCAACAATCAGATCTATGAGAAGTTAGAAGGACACCAAGTGGGGTATATTCCTAAACTTAGAATAGGTTGATTTGTGTGCATGTATGTTGTATTGATTGTAACTGCTATTTTTTGTTAGTGGATTTTTACTTTTGTGACTTAGAAGTAACCGTGGATGTTTCCTCTATTGGGAAAGGTTTTACCACGTTAAAAACTGTGTGTTATGATTATCTTCATCTACTCATCTCATTCTATAGTGTGTTGAATTTTTGAAACTGTCTTAGTTTTAAAAAAACTGATTACAAAGTCTTGACTACTCTCGTACATAAGTTTTTGTAAACACATCTTGATGTTTATAATTTTTATTTTTCAAAAGAAAAGGGTTTCTTCAACAAACATCTCGAAGTTGCTTATATAGTTTAATCTTGTATTAAACGACATTAGCGACATTTTTCAATTTTTCTTATAAAGTAGTCTTATACGTTCAATAATTTTTTGGAAAAGAAAGTAATGAAATAAATATGTTTCAAACTTCAAAGGAATGTTATTCTAAAATGTTAAAGAAGTGTTAATGAATTAAAAACACTAAATAAGTTACTGTGGGTAACTTAAGCATATTTTGAGAAATAACACTTGTGAAAATGGAGGAAATGACAAGTTTATAAATAAATGGGTAAAATGGTAATTTTACGTAAAGTGGAACATTTTTATGAAATAAGAATGTTGAAAATAGCGTTACACAAAATGGCACCAAATGAACTTGATTTTGAAATAAAAATCAATGTAAGGTTGTAAAGGAAGATAGATGATTATTTTAAACTGTAACACAAGTTGAGATGAAACTTCGGGTTTGGCGTCGTCCAGAAAAAGGAAAGTGGAATAATATGGATATTTGAAAAATGTTAAAACACATTAATAAGAACTCCGATGACACTGAAATAATTAAGGAGGGCCCACAACCCGGGGATGAAAGACCCAAAATGACTAGCCAGAGCATATGGTGGTATAGCCGACGATGTGGAGCCCATTAAAGTATGCGAATATTGGAAGATTTTGAGAAAAATATAATGAAAATAGAACATGTCAAGAAAAGGGTGTTATGGTGAATATATAAAATATAACCTAATTTGAATAAATTAATAAATGTTCTGGTAAGGGGTAAAGGGACAAGTAATGTGAAAATTGATTAATATCCATAAGATAAAGCAATGGTAAAGTGAGGTGATTACATGGGTGGTTAAGAAACCTAAAGAGGTTTAACCCATAATCAACACAATGGTGTGTTTAAGAAAGGGTTTCAAGGGAAAAGTCAGTATTTTCTAAGTCGAAAATTGCGTGTGCTGAAAGGGTGATTTTCAATCAAAATACTAACGCGGATTGGTTCGAATAAAGTGGGTAATTTCGATGAAAAAAATGATTTTCCATAAACAAAGTGTCTTTATTTACAGTATTTAACCGGATGTGTTAAATCATGGAATAATTATCAAGTTAAGAAGAATGGAACTCTTTATAAGATTAAGGTGAATTAATCGGGGTAAGTGACATTTTCAAGAATAAAAACGATTTCATTATATATATATATATATATATATATATATATATATATATATATATATATATATATATATATATATATATATATATATATATATATATATATGTGTGTGTGTGTGTGTGTGTGTGTGTGTGTGTGTGTGTGTGTGTGTACGCAAGGTAGTTACATGTGCATGTATATTAACATCTTAGAGTCTCCTTTCTGTCATTCGATTCTATACTGCAATATTGTAATTTCTAACTAGGCATTCAGTCCATTCCCTCGTCTTTCTTACGACAAGTTGGGTGCAGTTCTGTATTTTGAGAGCGTTGCACAAGTAAGTATTCTTTTATTTTTATGTTAGTATCTCTGTATGCTTGAATTCTGGGGATACTTCCCACATATTCCTTACGTAGCTTGATTTAAATGGTAATCGCATGCTAAACAAGTGAAATATTAATTAAATAAAATTGGACTAGCAACATTATGTAGGTTGTTTCATTACACTTTAGATCTAACACTCGGGTCGGACCGGGTTGACCACGGGTAACCCATAAATCCGGGGCTGAGGCATTACAACTGGTATCTGATCTTTAGGTACAAGGTTTCATTTGGGAGTAACGTGGTGAGGTCAGCAGGGGATCTTTCGACATCAGTGTAAGTTTTGGCTCGATCATGCTGGATTGGTGACAGTTCCAGTTCGTGTTCTCGACGGTGGAGTCAAAGAGATTAGCATGACGGATAATTCATTACCAAGTGGTATATGACAAAGTTAGTTGTCGCTAATCACTTCTGCACTCTGATTAGGCATGTTAGTGATTTTCTACTGTCTGTCCGAATCGATTGTGGTGACACCGTAATTTTTAGTGTGAGGTGCTTGTGTGTAAATCCTTGATGATGTGAAAGGCCAATTAAGATGTTAAAAAATGGAAAATCGTGTCCACTAAATTAGAAATATGAATATTACAAAGCCAACTGTGGAGGTTAGGTGACTAGCATATCATGCGCATGCGATACTAGATGTGATGAGAATGCATTGAGTTATGGGGTGCGGTACTATTAGATAGATAATGATGATGATGTAATTAAGTGAGTTTAGTCCTTGGGGTAGTATCATGTCGTAAGATAATTGATGATTTGATAGATATGAGGAACCCTGTCGGTCAATACTTGGGGGTGTGTTCTCAGTCAGAGTTAGTTAGATACTATGGTTGTAAGTAGGTGTCTTGACTAAAAATTGTACCTCGTAGGGAATGATGAGAGTTACGAGCAAATTGCGGTAAGTATGTTATGTATACAACAATGATGGTGAAGGAGACTTAGGAGTGAATCTTAGATAGTCTTCCATGTCAATATTTTAGAAGATATAATGCAATTTTAAGGAATAGGATCCCTAATGATGTCAATGATTAAACCTAGAGGCTTATAGGTTGCATTCAACAACCCATATATTATCGGATTCCATAGTAGTGTTAGTTTTTGATTCGGTATGTGGATTATGGTCACAACCATTTATAAGGAAGATAATATTATTATCTAAGTGTTAGAACCCGATTTAGCGGATTTAGTAATGGCAAAAAATAAGACATTCCTAGTGTGAGTATGGTTTAAGGGAGTCTTGGAGTGTCCGTGGGACTAATTGTGTGTTTCATCATTGGGAATAGAAATCCACCTATTGTGATGTCTTAAAGTATTCGATGGTTAAGGTGAACCATATGTAAAATCTTGTATACTTGTGTCTTTGCGAGCACCTAGTAATCACAATGTGGGTATTGAGAAATTTATAGCGCACGCCTAGGACGAGAAAGTCATGGATAATGAAATCTTATCGGGTTTTGAGGACTTTTATGTAGATTATGTTTGGTTTCCTTAGGAAACCATCTAAGTTGGGTATGAAGAAGTACTAGTGTCCTGGTGATGATTGTACTAAGGGTCAAGTAATGACCTCAGGTTGTTGGTCAAGGTTTAAAAGAGTCGAATAATGTACGTGCCAGGTGCTGTCATCCGAATTGGGACAAATGGGTGGTGTAACCTTCTAAGAGAAATTAGTTGCTTGTGTTGTGAGTGACGTGATGCTCGGGTGTCATGGAATAACTAGTGTAGGTGGTGTGACACTTGATTTTTAGGAGTACATGGAAATATATTCGGGACTTTTATTGATGATGTCATATATAGACTTGAGAATAGCACTAAAGGTGTAAATAAGGAAGCATGATTAGAATGTTGGCATGTGTTGACTGTATAAGTTAGGATAGCCCCAGCAAGGTCGGGACTAGTTCTTGGCACATTTTTCAAGATGGTAGGGATTAGATGATGTAGCCATGCATAGTACATACTACCCTTGAAATTCCAGTGACGATCGATTTGGTCGTCACGTAAACTTCAAACTAGGTAGCATAGGTTCGCTTTTTGTAAACCATAGTATGACGTGTACTGATGGGATTTTGTCAAAACGGTTGTTTGTTCCTTTAATTCTTGTGTCTGTCCGTTTTGGTTCTGGTGAACGAGGATTGGTATTTCCAGGTATCTCGGATATGTACCATGTCATGGTACGATACGGTTAGAAGTGTCAATGTAGCTTGTAACTAAGTGCGTCCCTATCTGAGGTATCCTTTCTATTACACACAGTTCTGTGTATGGGGTTAGTTACACTTTTGACCTCATAATTTTCTCATAGTATTCTCTTTCCTTAGGAGTAGAGACTTTAGGATTGGCCGGAATGGTAGTCAGGGTCTATGGTTGTAAAGAGCGAGATGGTGACTTGAGGACATTGTATAGTGTTAGAAGTCGAGGAAACTTAGCACATAGTTTTTTTACCACTTTGAGTGGATTGGCGTAATAATTAGGTGTGTGCTCTAAGGTTAGAAGCCTAAAGTAATACTAAGGTCATCAGAGTGACGTAACGAAAGGCACCAACTGAGTGAACGGTGATGATTTGCTTGGTGTGTCGCTCTACGGAGTGAGTGACTTATGATATGAGGTTAACATTAAGCTTAAATTAGGTTATGTGATCATGATCGTCGGCGGTTTTGAGGAAACTTGGAATGTGTTGTCCTTAGATTCGAGAAGGTCTTTGATAATGAATTGGATGATTAATTATATTATGGTTCACTCTTGGGTTAGTATCAATCACAAGAGAGGGTTGCTCGGTGGAGGCACCGGTGTGCTTAGTGTGACACCCCGACTAATTAAATACCGGGTAGCTACTCCTTTATTAAATTAATACAAAATGCCAAGTTGGTTCAGTTAATAGCATCACTGTCGAAAACATTTTAATGATTACTAACCACCTAGTATTTAAAAAGTAAGATGTCAAATTTTAAATTAAATTTGATTAACATGCAATAAATGAATTATGAAAGAATAACATAACCATTCACAATAAAGTTCCAATAGTGTAATCAACAAGTAATAAAGAGTCTAGAGAAAAATACTCCTCACAACAATCCCAATATGGAAATAAATAAAACAAGTCTGCATCCTGAATTAATTACAAACCAAAGTCTAAATAACTGAATATAAAATGTCTCTAAAAGAAGTTGGCGACATGCCCTACAAATGATGAAACTGAATATGGAGTCAGAACTAGAAAAGAAGGCGTCTACTATCAAGGCCCTGTAACTTCCACAACAGCTACAGCTCGTCACCTGAATGGAAATACTATGCATGGTGTCCTTGTGGCTGGGCACCTAAAAGGTTTTAATAAAAAAAAGAGATTTGAAAGCAAACGGGTCAGAGCCCGAAAGTGGAGAGTATTTTAAAAACAGCAAGTGATTTAAATTACAATTGAACATCACATATTATAAACACGTTAATTGCGTACTCTCACATGAGTTCCTTACCTCTCCACTACTGTGCACGTCTAACGTATGCCTTTAACCCATCCTAGTTATGCCACTATCTAACAAGTTTAAACCACTCCTGCCTTCGCATTCAAACATAGAGTATCTACCAGTAACCCCCAATTAAGCCATATTTATAACCCATGTTCACATTCATTAATTTACTTATCTCAAGTGTTAGTTAAATCCTCATTTTTAACCCATTCGCATATCTTAGTCAATCACATCTACTAAGCAACAATGAACCCATCACAAATATTCACAATATGAATTCCCAATGTTATCACTTGAATAGATAGCTTTACTTAAACTCATATTCTCAATTATTAGCATTATCATTTACTGGAGGTTATCCCCTTATTTATCTTCTCAAGGAGTTACTATAAATTATTCTCATAATTAAACATGACAAGTCTGTTCATTTAACCGTATATCATTCACATCATAAATATACAATACAAGCACCCTGAGGCTAAGCTACGGTGCACACATACTCTGCTATCCATCCCGGTACATTACGTACAAAAGGATTACAAATTCCGAATCTCTCAGGAATTGTTAGAATAAGCACAACACACAAAAATGGAGGCGAACATAATTCAACATATCCATGGGTCACGTACATACCTACGCTCCATAGTCAACTGACTTATTAACTCACAAATAAGTCATTCTCTTGAACTATGTCCTCAAGGTACCAATCTAAATCCGGGCACACAAAGATTAGATGGCCCTAAGCGAACGTAAACCTCTCGTGATAGCAAGTATGGTAAATATGTTATACACATAAGAAATCCATACACTAGGCATTCACAAAACCTAAGTAATCATATATCAATATAGATGTTCACACATTTCATCTAGTTAATCTCGTACGTGTCAAATTTACTCCGAGTATTACATATCATATATATTCCGTTTGATAACTCTCTCGTCGTATCAATTTGGGTACTTAAACCTAACTCAAAAGGTTACTAGATTTCTTATTAATTTCAAATGTTATCTCAGTACTTAAAGTCCCTCCGTTACTGCCCTTATCTTACATCATCCTCAATTCTCAATGTAGTTCCAATTCGAACGTTTTCTAACCGTACCTCACTCGGTAGACCCTCGCACGTAATATCAATCAATCCCATAAGTTATAGCATTCTACGATAACAACTAAGGCCCTACTGACTTTAATTAAGTCCCACACTATCATATTAATCTTCCTAATAACCAACATAGGCTTTGGAATAATCATTAAACCTTAAAGAGAAACAATTTCCAAAATACAGCAGGGGTCGATCGATCGATAAAAAAAGGGTCGATCGATCGAACCTTCGATCGATCGACATTCTTGAGTCGATCGATCGATCAAGCAGGCATCAACCCAGAAATCCTTAACAGTTACGGGTTTGCATTTTTTTACTCTTCATAATCATCATTATAACGTCCAAAACTCTCAAATGAATACACTAATCATCCTACTAACATTTTTACTTCTTTCCCCACGTTTTAGATTCATCAAATCAACATATGACATCACTTTCATGGATCAAATTACCCAAAAATCATATAAAACCTAGTTTTTCCTATTTCTTCAAGAACATCCCATAATTCCTTCAAATTTCGAAATTCTCTACTCATTAATCATAAATTCGTAGTTGTTATCTCAAATATAAACCTACATGAAAGTCCTACCCAAATTATGATTTAAACCATTCAAATCCATTTAATTTTCATTATTTATGAGAAATCTCCAATTCTATAGAAACATGTAAAATATATGCTTTGAATCTTTGCAAGATAATCCACTTGCCTGTAAATTTGATGTTCTGATCCGTTGTTGTTGTTTAAGGGCTGGTCCTCTCTCCATTTCGGTCACAATTCCGTCCAAATTGGTGGTGGTGGGTGGTGGTTTTGGTTTAGGGACTCTTTGTAACCTCTCCTCTAACTCATGTAACTCCCCTCTATGTTTTTGGCTGATCATGGCCCTAATGGCCTAACCAAAAATAAATAAATCAACACTAAAAATCGTGGGTCTTAATTCCTTAATTTTTAAAATTACCAAAATACCCTTCCGGGTTGCCGGTTTGGCCTAAAAATGCCCTGGGATCCAAACTAAACTCCCGGCTAGTGTTTTCTGACTATCTCAAACCTTTCGGACACATTGGCGCACTCAAAATGACCATACGGTTGATAAAAATAAAATTCACTTTTTAATTTAAATAATTACATTCCTGACGCGACTGTCACGCGCGTCCCAACAAAATTTCCCAAATTGCAGCATTTCAGTCTCGCGACAATTTTAGTATTTTTAATATTCATATACTACTATATATACGCATTATAATCAAATACCAACTCACATCTCGTTAGTATTTTATCAGGATTAATTCTCAATTAATTCACATTTAATTTAATTAATCCCATAAATAAATATCAATAAAAGTACGGGGTATTAGATACTTCCCCCTAATAACAGAATTTCGTCCCGAAATTCAGAAAAATAAGGCACACCTGGAAAAATTAGGTATCCTCCAGTATTCAAAAATATTATAAAGAAAAGCCCAAATCACTAAAACCCTCGCTTCACAATAAGCTTGTTTAACATACTTAATACCTTATCAGAATAATCTTCGATAAATGCACCTCACGTTGTGCTCTTATTAAACAACCTTCGAATAAAAATAGCCTATACATCATTAGCCGCATTATTTTTACTAGTATTGTGAGTCCGCACCTCACTACTAACTCCCGCGTTTATCAAAACTCCAAACTCCCATCCTGGGATGAATCAATAACACATCTGACTGGGATGAATCAATAACACATCTGACTACGCTTGTCCATTCCTTGAAGAATCCCGACGTTGTGACTTTTACACAAGGGAAACCACTTTAGCCTGTTGGTGTCACACAAACCTTTGTAAGCACCTTGTCCACCATAAATAGATACGGGTGCTTTTCCCCCCAACTCTACTATTAGGTAATATCTCCTCCTCATGACTACAATATACCTCACTAGTTATACCCGATTTGGAATTGAAAATATCGCAATGAATCAAAAATTTCTTTCATATAATCCATCAGTCGTTAGTCACCTTGCGCCTGCATCTCGGGTTATAGGTGATACAACCCTCAGTTTGAATCGTTATTTCCCACTACTTACTGTTACCCCACCTAAATGTGGATTTCGGGGATTTCATCCCAGTTCTAAATAATACTACATCGAACCACGTACCGACGTGTTCACTATTTAATAGTGTAAATCATTCAAGTATATAACAATTTGTCTCCTTCTGGACAACATGTCCCACATAATCGAAGGAATTCATTACTTATCAATAAGTTGGCTACCTCTCAAGAAAATTGTCCAACTTGACCCTCCCATTCTTGGAATCGTCGTCTTGATACAAAATTATTTGGTTGATCATCTAACCCCAACTGTTCTACTACTTACTATGCCTCTTTCAATGTCGATATTCACATAAAGTTTTCCCCATTAAATGATACCTAATGATCTTATTCTCCCGACGAATACCACAAGTTTGGACCCTTACACTTTTCACCACTTTGTGCATATATGGACTTTATACCTGATTGACATCCTCATTCTATTTACTCTTGAGTCACCCTCAACATTCGATTGATCAGAACTCTACTCTAAATTTCTCATAATAATTTTTTCGCCTTCTCAAGAGATATCCCTTGGGCGTTCTCAATCGCCTCTGAATTTGAAATCCTAAATCCTCCTCGTACTCAATGCGTCCTTCAACACGCCGTGACGAAACCAACATTATTAGTACTTATATCGTAATTTACTAACAACTGGCTCTAATGGCCATACATCATAATTTACTCCTTGTAACTTCCCGTTATAACTACGTACTCCCATAACGATAGAGGTATCCAAATCATGAACGAAGGGTCACACATCTCCTTACTACCAACCTTACGCTAAGTTTCATGCGTGGGGTGTCTCGCAAAGCGAAATCCAAACAAGGAACCCCCCGATACACTACTACCTAACATTGTCGGTCATCGGAATCCGTTAAGCCCTGTCCATAATATGTACCCCTACGCTCTCGTCTTTTAACAACAAAGTTTCATCTCAGTTTGCAATTATACATTAACAAAGAACTCCTTCTGAAAGACACTGTTCTCTTTACAGTGATGGAAATCACATTTTATATACAACATGAGAGACATTTTGAGACCCTCAAATTCCCGTCCCCAGACACACAACTATGAGTATAAACTTCCAAATCTCTAATGGGTGATAAAATAATGCACTCTTTTTTGTTACGACCTCTCTATCGTTAATTATAAAAACCAACTAACTCTTTGTTGACTAGTAAATCAATTACATACAACTAATAACAATGAAATCCCTACGCATACTGGGATTAAATATCAGAGACCATTATACCCAATTGAAATCATAACCTGTATATATATTTATATATATACACATGAAAGTACAATTGCGAGCCCGGCTCTCTCACATATGGGGCCTCGCCAAAATAAAACATGCTACCCCAAGGTAGTAACTTCGATAAACTTGTTATACCAGCACACTATCGGTATAATCATATATATAAAACAATAATTAAGATCATATCATACTCGTATGACACAGCACTAAAACGAGTAATTTCGATAAAGCATAAACCGCTATTAATATACCCATTCATCCTCCGCAGATGACAATAAAAGTAACCCCCACACTATCAGGGAAAAAGTTCTTATATATAATAAACTTATTGATATACTCACTAAACTCGACTCTCAAGTGAAAATACAATTGTAACAAATGTAGTAACTCATTCATGCCACAAATAACATGTATCCTCATGTGAGTATATAACTCATACTTCTATCCTAATAATCATCCCGGCTGCTCAAATGGTTCCTGGACTTACCACACGTCTGTCCTAAACCGGATATTTCAATAACTGTTGTCCTCGCCAGGCACAATACCTTTATCCCTACTCTTGTATCGGGAAATTTTTTATAACGCACGGGTTTCACTCCCCACAAAAATACCTCTACACATACTCCACTTATCTTTTGTCTCACAAATCATGTTAAGGTGGTCCATCTCTCGAACGTTGGTAGTCTCGACTCAGACAACTATCTCCGTTGTTCCCTTAGTTTTGACGGCCCTAAGGAACACGCTACTAATTTCTACATCTCTCACTGAAATCACCTTTGCCCGGTAGTAATTCAGCTATCCAAATCATTTTAACTGGTTCTCCGTTGGGTCTTCCCATTGTGGTTCTTCACCAACACTGTTTTCCCCCGTCTTACTTTATATTAAGCCTTCGATTTTTTTTTTCTCCCCACCCGGGGATATTTACCTCCAAATTAACACTATGCGATAATACCATTTGCTTTAACCGTCCAAGCAGAATTCTTCCAGAAGGACTATCAATTCTTCTATGTAAATTCTCCCTTTAATATCCCCTTCTCCGTTTTACCTACTTCACCCGGTGTAGGGTTCACTAAATAATTATATTTCTTCTCACAAAGTGACCTCTATCCGGACCTCTCGTGTGAGTTCAGAACGACATTCGTTTTCATCCTAAATATCTGATCAAGGAACTTATGGTCAAACCATTCGTGTACATCTTCTCTCGACGTCACATTCCATTTATAAGTGTGGTGATTGTTCTCCCCATTGAAACTCCGCTCTCACGAGACAAGAAAAATTTTTCCTCCAATTTTCACTCTCGATTGGCCATACTTCGACATATGTCCAAGCCTTTGGATACATTGCGTTCGTTTGGCTAGCACATGCCGTCTTCGCCTTTCGAGTATTGCTACTGCTGGTTCTCTTCAATATTACACCTAACTCTTTCTCTCCCATTCCAACCTTGTTGGATGTGTCTAATTTGACCCCATTCCTACTATAGTTGTACCCGGAAGTCTCAAGTCGCGCCTTAGCCTTCTATATCATCCAGGACTCCCGTGCCATAATATCGGTGACTTCAACTACGGTCATCCTTCTTTAAATAAATCAATTAACCTCAATATATATTTGCCTCCTGCCGTTCACCCAACTGTCTTCGCCTGACGTACTACATTGTTCGGCACACGAATACACCCGATCGCAATACGATTCGCTATCATATACATCATAGCAGGAGAACGGAATTTTACTAAAGGAATCAACAATCCTAAACATAGGGCTCTATATCAAAGAAAGCTCAGCGAAAACATAATAAGTCGTACACATCCTAAAGGACACTAGAACCTGATGCTCTGATACCACCTCCTGTGAGACCCCGACTAATTAAATACCGGGTAGCTACTCCTTTATTAAATTAATACAAAATGCCAAGTTGGTTCAGTTAATAGCATCACTGTCGAAAACATTTTAATGATTACTAACCACCTAGTATTTAAAACGTAAGATGTCAAATTTTAAATTAAATCTGATTAACATGCAATAAATGAATTATGAAAGAATAACATAACCATTCACAATAAAGGTCCAATAGTGTAATCAACAAGTAATAAAGAATCTAGAGGAAAATACTCCTCACAACAATCCCAATATGGAAATAAATAAAACAAGTCTGCATCCTGAATTAATTATAAACCAAAGTCTAAATAACTGAATATAAAATGTCTCTAAAAGAAATGGGCGACATACCCTACAAATGATGAAACTGAATATGGAGTCAGAAATAGAAAAGAAGACGTCTACTATCAAGGCCCTGTAACTTCCACAATAGCTACAGCTCGTCACCTGAATGGAAATACTATGCATGGTGTCCTTGTGGCTGGGCACCTAAAAGGTTTTTACAAAAAAAAAGAGATTTGAAAGCAAATGGGTCAGAGCCCGAAAGTGGAGAGTATTTTAAAAACAGCAAGTGATTTAAATTACAATTGAACATCACATATTATAAACACGTTAATTGCGTACTCTCATATGAGTTCCTTACCTCTCCACTACTGTGCACGTCTAACGTATGCCTTTAACCCATCCTAGTTATGCCACTATCTAACTAGTTTATACCACTCCTGCCTTCGCATTCAAACATAGAGTATCTCCCCATAACCCCCAATTAAGCCATATTTATAACCCATGTTCACATTCATTAATTTACTTATATCAAGTGTTAGTTAAATTCTCATTTTTAACCCATTCGCATATCTTAGTCAATCACATCTACTAAGCAACAATGAACCCATCACAAATATTCACAATATGAATTCCCAATGTTATCACCTGAAAAGATAGCTTTACTTAAACTCATATTCTCAATTATTAGCATTATCATTTACTGGAGGTTATCCCCTTATTTATCTTCTCAAGGAGTTACTATAAATTATTCTCATAATTAAACATGACAAGTCTGTTCATTTAACCGTATATCATTCACATCATAAATATATAATACAAGCACCCTGAGGCTAAGCTGCGGTGCACACACACTCTGCTATCCATCCCGGTACATCACGTACAAAAGGATTACAAATTCCAAATCTCTCAGGAATTGTTAGAATAAGCACAACACACAAAAATGGAGGCGAACATAATTCAACATATCCATGGGTCACGTACATACCTACGCTCCATAGTCAGCTGACTTATTAACTCACAAATAAGTCATTCTCTTGAATTATGTCCTCAAGGTACCAATCTAAATCCGGGCACACAAAGATTAGATGGCCCTAAGCAAACGTAAACCTCCCGTGATAGCAAGTATGATAGGTATGTTATACACATAAGAAATCCATACACTAGGCATTCACACAACCTAAGTAATCATATATCAATATAGATGTTCGCACATTTCATCTAGTTAATCTCGTACGTGTCAAATTTACTCCGAGTATTACATATCATATATATTCCGTTTGATAACTCTCTCGTCGTATCAATTTGGGTACTTAAACCTAACTCAAAAGGTTACTAGATTTCTTATTAATTTCAAATGTTATCTCAGTACTTAAAGTCCCTCCGTTACTGCCCTTATCTTACATCATCCTCAATTCTCAATGTAGTTCCAATTCGAACGTTTTCTAACCGTACCTCACTCGGTAGACCCTCGCACATAATATCAATCAATCCCATAAGTTATAGCGTTCTACGATAACAACTAATGCCCTACTGACTTTAATTAAGTCCCACACTATCATATTAATCTTCCTAATAACCAACATCGGCTTTGGAATAATCATTAAACCTTAAAGAGAAAAAATTTCCAAAACCTGTGACACCCCGACTAATTAAATACCGGGTAGCTACTCCTTTATTAAATTAATACAAAATGCCAAGTTGGTTCAGTTAATAGCATCACTGTCGAAAACATTTTAATGATTACTAATCACCTAGTATTTAAAAAGTAAGATGTCAAATTTTAAATTAAATTTGATTAACATGCAATAAATGAATTATGAAAGAATAACATAACCATTCACAATAAAGTTCCAATAGTGTAATCAACAAGTAAAAAAGAGTCTAGAGGAAAATACTCCTCACGACAATCCCAATATGGAAATAAATAAAACAAGTCTGCATCCTAAATTAATTACAAACCAAAGTCTGAATATAAAATGTCTCTAAAAGAAATGGGCGACATGCCCTACAAATGATGAAACTGAATATGGAGTCAGAACTAGAAAAGAAGGCGTCTACTATCAAGGCCCTGTAACTTCCACAACAGCTACAGCTCGTCACGTGAATGGAAATACTATGCATGGTGTCCTTGTGGCTGGGCACCTAAAAGGTTTTTACAAAAAAAAGAGATTTGAAAGCAAACGGGTCAGAGCCCGAAAGTGGAGAGTATTTTAAAAACAACAAGTGCATTAATAACATTTAAAACAATGAATGCAAAATACATGTTAGGACGTGCTCTCACATGAAATACTCACTTCTCGTCTAACTGTGCACTCCTAACGTTCCTGTACCCATTCATGTGTTATTTATATCTAACTAAACCGTCATAAGTTCTAACCCAACTACTCGATTCACAATATGAATCCCCAATGTTATCACTTAAATTGATAGCTTTACTTAAACTCGGATTCTCAATTATTAGCATTACCGTTTACTGGAGGTTATCCCCTTATTTATCTCCTCAAGGAGTTACTATAAATTATTCTCATAATTTAAACATAACACTTCCTTTTCATTTAACCGTATATTATTCACATCATAAATATACAATATAAGCACCCCGAGGCTAAGCTGCGGTGCACACTTACTCTGCTATCCATCCCGGTACATCACGTACATAAGGATTACAAATTCCGAATCTCTCAGGAATTGTTAGAATAATCACATCACATAAAAAAATGGAGGCGAACATAATTCAACATATCCATGGGTCACGTACATACCTACGCTCCATAGTCAGCTGACTTATTAACTCACAAATAAATCATTCTAGCATTATGTTCTTAAGGTACCAATCTAAATCCAGGCACACAAAGATTAGATGGCCCTAAGCGAACGTAAACCTCCCGTGATAGCAAGTATGGTAGGTATGTCATACACATAAGTCATATACTAGGCATTCACACATCTTAGATATCTTAATATTAATAAAGGTACATTCTACATCCTTATACCATTATTCCAATTTTATACATTTTAAGTCTTTCGATAATATAAAATGTAGACTATCGACACATCTCACGTCATAGTTTCTTGTACTTAAAACATATCTCAAAGGGATTATTAAGTTTCCTATTATTCCCACATATAACATCATTATTCTTAAGGTCCTTACTTCTGCCCCAAACCTCATTTCATCAATTTATTCAAATTTACTCTTTTAACCCTAATATTATCTCACTCATCGAGTTTCATTAGCTTTTAGAATAATTTCTCAAATTGAATTCTAATTAAGGTCCAAATTTTATAACCATACCTACTGGTCTTCCTTAAGTCTAAGGATATTCATAAAGTCTCCAATAATATTTTCTAAGGGTTAACATAATTAAAATTTAACTAGGGGAAATTTTACTCATTCTGGGAAGGTCGATCGATCAACCTTGAACCTCGATCGATCGATGGTGGTCGATCGATCGACTGATGAATGTCGATCGATCGATCGATCGCACCAGGTAGGCTACGAACTGCTTCATTTTGCAGTCCTCAAATCGTCCCAAAACTCCATTATAATGCATGCAACTCTAATATAACGTTATAATATCATCCTACAACCATCCTACAACATTGTTAACGTTCTAAAACCAATAAATCATCAACCAAGGGCTTTATTTGGATCAAAACTCCATCAAGAACCCTAGTTTTCTATTTCTTTCAAGAACATTAATAAATCTCTTCTTAAATCCGTTTTTAGATCATCAAGGGTTATATTTTGAATTCATAATTCGCCCAGAATATGTCTACATGCAATTCCTAACATAATTCATAGTTTTAATCCTCAAATTCATGGGTCTATATCAATCTTCCAAGACAAAATTCGATAATTACCTAAACATGGAAGAACACATTCATGGAATTAATTGTAACTAAATCACTTGCCTTATGTTCCAAATTTGTTGTTGGTTGAAGATGGTTGAATTCCTCTCTCTCTCTGCAGAAGTCTCCTCTCTCTCTCTCTCTCTCTACAAGCTCTTCTCACAAGATGACAATGGAGGTGGGGGTTGGTTTTTGGCAAGTTAAAAATATTTTCTTAACTTCTCTCGTAGTCCACTACTTAGATTGGGGTTGGAAATGGGTTAGTGGGTTTAATGGTAAGTCATAATTAAAGTCTGATTTTCGTGGGTTTTAATTACCAATTTTTCGAAATTACCAAACTACCCTTTTGGGTTGCCGATTTGGCCTAAAAATGCCCCGGGACCCAAACTAAACCCCCGGCTAGTGTTTTCTGACTATTTCGACCCTTCCGGACTCGTTGGCGCCCTCAAAATGACCATACGGTTGATAAAAATAAAATTCAATTTTTTAATTCAAATAATTACATTCCTGACGCGACTGTCACGCGCGTCCTAACAAAATTCTCCAAATTGCCGTATTTCTATCTCACGACAAATTTAATATTTTCAATATTCATATATTGCCATATATACACATTATAATCAAATACCAACTCACATCTCCTTAGTATTTTATCCGGATTAATTCTCAATTAATTCACATTTAATTTAATTAATCCCATAAATAAATATCGATAAAAATGCGGGGTATTACATACTTCCCCCCTAATAACAGAATTTCATCCCGAAATTCGGAACTAGAAAGTACCTGGTAAAAATAACTCTGGATAACGTTCGCGCATCTCATCCTCGCGCTCCCATGTGGACTCACGTACATACCTACGCTCCATAGTCAGCTGACTTATTAACTCACAAATAAGTCATTCTCTTGAACTATGTCCTCAAGGTACCAATCTAAATCCGGGCACACAAAGATTAGATGTCCCTAAGCGAACGTAAACCTCCCGTGATAGCAAGTATGGTAGGTATGTTATACACATAAGAAATCCATACACTAGGCATTCACACAACCTAAGTAATCATATATCAATATAGATGTTCGCACATTTCATCTAGTTAATCTCGTACGTGTCAAATTTACTCCGAGTATTACATATCATATATATTCCGTTTGATAACTCTCTCGTCGTATCAATTTGGGTACTTAAACCTAACTCAAAAGGTTACTAGATTTCTTATTAATTTCAAATGTTATCTCAGTACTTAAAGTCCCTCCGTTACTGCCCTTATCTTACATCATCCTCAATTCTCAATGTAGTTCCAATTCGAACGTTTTCTAACCGTACCTCACTCGGTAGACCCTCGCACGTAATATCAATCAATCCCATAAGTTATAGCGTTCTACGATAACAACTAAGGCCCTACTGACTTTAATTAAGTCCCACACTATCATATTAATCTTCCTAATAACCAACATCGGCTTTGGAATAATCATTAAACCTTAAAGAGAAATAATTTCCAAAATACAGCAGGGGTCGATCGATCGATAAAAAAAGGGTCGATCGATCGAACCTTCGATCGATCGACATTCTTGAGTCGATCGATCGATCAAGCAGGCATCAACCCAGAAATCCTTAACAGTTACGGGTTTGCATTTTTTTACTCTTCATAATCATCATTATAACGTCCAAAACTCTCAAATGAATACACTAATCATCCTACTAACATTTTTACTTCTTTCCCCATGTTTTAGATTCATCAAATCAACATATGACATCACTTTCATGGATCAAATTACCCAAAAATCATATAAAACCTAGTTTTTCCTATTTCTTCAAGAACATCCCATAATTCCTTCAAATTTCGAAATTCTCTACTCATTAATCATAAATTCGTAGTTGTTATCTCAAATATAAACCTACATGAAAGTCCTACCCAAATTATGATTTAAACCATTCAAATCCATTTAATTTTCATTATTTATGATAAATCTCCAATTCTATAGAAACATGTAAAATATATGCTTTGAATATTTGCAAGATAAACCACTTGCCTGTAAATTTGATGTTCTGATCCATTGTTGTTGTTTAAGGGCTGGTCCTCTCTCCATTCCGGTCACAATTCCGTCCAAATTGGTGGTGGTGGGTGGTGGTTTTGGTTTGGGGACTCTTTGTAACCTCTCCTCTAACTCACGTAACTCCCCTCTATGTTTTTGGCTGATCATGGACCTAACGGCCGAACCAAAAATAAATAAATCAACACTAAAAATCGTGGGTCTTAATTCCTTAATTTTTAAAATTACCAAAATACCCTTCCGGGTTGCCGGTTTGGCCTAAAAATACCCCGGGATCCAAACTAAACTCCCGGCTAGTGTTTTCTGACTATCTCGAACCTTCCGGACACGTTGGCGCACTCAAAATGACCATACGGTTGATAAAAATAAAATTCACTTTTTAATTTAAATAATTACATTCCTGACGCGACTGTCACGCGCGTCCCAACAAAATTTCCCAAATTGCCGTATTTCAGTCTCGCGATAATTTTAATATTTTTAATATTCATATACTACCATATATATGCATTATAATCAAATACCAACTCACATCTCGTTAGTATTTTATCCGGATTAATTCTCAATTAATTCACATTTAATTTAATTAATCCATAAATAAATATCAATAAAAGTACGGGGTATTACACTTAGGCATTAGAAAATGTAGTCCTAGGACATGATTGAATGCGATCTCCAGGCTCGGGGATAGTTATGCGACGTTAATGGTTAGCATGATGGTAAACGTTAAAGCATGTCGTAGGTTAGGCCTTTGGTGACCACCTATATATAAGACTGTGTGATGTGATCTTAGCTACTGAGAATTTTGATGATTTTTATCTTGGAGTATTTCTATGACTTAGAATGAGAGTTGGTAAATCTAATGAACTTGAGGAACTAGCGGATAGAAAAATTTGAGGAAGAAATTTCCTAAGGAAGGAATAATGTAATACCCATGCCCAATATTTTATTATTTTCTCTGGAAAATTATAACAATTTGAAAACCTCGGGATTTGGATCATTATAATTGGTTTTATATCTATAGTTGACTATTTTGGAGTCTTGATGATCAGTGGTGGAAGTTTTTGGGTTAAAATTGGAGATAATAATAATTGTGGTTTGAACGAGTTAAGGGTCATTCAAAAGAAATTATTATTTCGTTTGAACGAAGACGGGTGGTTTAAATAAGAAGCCAAGGTCGTTCGAAGTGGAGATCAAATGAAGATTGAACGAGACCCACTTCATACCTAAACAGACTTGTTAGAAGGTCATTCAAAGGCTAGTTCTAACGAGAAGCCATGTTCGTTCAAACGAGCTCCCTAGAAAATTTAAAATCGGGCTACCCTTGTGTGCTATCACATTCTGGGCCCATGGATTGACGAGGTGTCGATTTCTGGTGAACCCAAATTGGGCAAAAATGGAAGTTTGAGGTTTTAGGGTGTTTTTATAAGGGTTTTGTGGTATTATTTGGGTATTGATGGGTGTGAAGATGAGAGAGGTGGGAAAGTATTTCCCCACCATTTTTAGATTTTATCTTCCTCTCTTTCTAGCTCATGAAGAGTTCCCCCTCTCCCACCACCATACCCCCACCTTGTGCCACCATACTTTACATGTAGTCCACCATATTTAAGCCCAATACACCCATTTTCACCATGGTTGAACAAAGCTATGAATTTGAAGGTGTTGTTGGGGGCTTTGGAGAAGAAGAAAAATAGAAATTTATGGAATTTGAATGGGATTTTATTGGAGATTTCATGGAGACAAGGTTTGTGGATCTAGGCAACCTCCTTGAAGCCAACTTAGGGGGTAGGGGTTGCCATCATCTTATTCCTCGTCCACAATTTATGGAGCTATATTTGAGGTGGAAAAATTCTACTCATTAGTATAAAAACTCTATTTTTCCGTTGTGTTAGTCATATGGTTAGAGTTTATAAGAGTATGATGCATTCATGAGTTAAGAATGATATTTCTTCTTATTAGTGAAATTGGGTTTACAAAGGGTTTTGATGGTATTAAGAAAAATATTATATTTCAAGAAAACTGGGTGTTTAAGCATTTTTATGAAATAAAAATGTTGGGAATGTTTATGAGCAAATATTTTCAAGTTTCCCTATAGAAATTGGGATTTTTATTTGAGTAGACATTTACTCAAATTTTGGAGAAATGAAAACGTCTTTAGCTTGAAAGTCATGTTTATGCTAATATTGTGAAATTTCTAGAATGAATTATAAGTTAGACCTATTTAATAGGATCTTGGACTTGAATTTTATATTCTCATGAATATGAACTTGTAGTATTCTAATATTGAACGTATAGACAAGTTTAATGAGAGTTGTATTGGATTTAGCTATGAAATGGAGAAAATAGAAATTTTAGCACTTAAAGTGTGCGAAAAAGGTGTTAAAATGTGATAAGTATAGCGATTCAAGATTACATGTAGTAAAAAAGAAAATGATATTTTTCTTATAAAGTAGTCTTATATGTTCAATGATTTATTTGAAAAGAAAGTAATGAAATAAAGATGTTTTAAATTTATAAGGATGTTATTCCAAAATGTTAAAGAAGCGTTAATGAGTTAAAAACACTTAATAAGTTAGTGTGGGTAACTTAAGGGTGTTTCGGGAAATAACACTTGTGAAAATGGAGGAAAGGACAAGTTTAGAAATAATTGGGTGAATTGGTAATTTTACATACAATGGAACATTTTTATGAAATAAAAATGTTAGAAAAAGTGTTACATAAAATGGTCCTGAATGAACATTATATTGAAATAAAAATTAATGTAAGTGTGTACAGGACATGAAATGATTATTTTAAAGTATAACACAAGTTGGGGAGAAACTCCAGGTTTGGCTTTGGTCGGGAAAAGGAAAAGTTGAATAATATGAACATTTGCAAAAATGTTAAAACACATTAATAAGGACTCGGATGACAACAAGATAATTAAGGAGGACCCGAAGCCCCAGAGTGAAAAATCCAAAATCATTGGCTAGAGCATATGGTAGCATAACCGACGATGCAGAACTAGTTCAAGTATGTATATATTCAAAGATTTCGAGAAAAAGATACGAAAAATGGAAGTGAATATACTAAAATACAACCTAACTTGAATGAATTAATAAATGTTCCGAAAAGGGAAAAATAGACAAGTAATGTGAAAATTGATTAAAGTCCAGAAGGGATTAAATGGATGGTTAAGAAAGATAAAGAGGTCTTACCCATAATTAATACAAGGGTGTGTTTAAGAAGGGTTTTCAAGGGAAAAATAAGTATTTTCTAACACGAAAATTACATGTGTTGAAAGGTTGAATTTCAGTGAAAATGCAAATGTGGATTGTACTAATAACGTGGGTAGTTTTAATGAAAGAAATGATTTTTCTTTAACAAAGTGTATTTGTTTAAAGTATTTAACCAGGTGTGTTAAATTATGGAATAAATGTCAAGTTAAGAAGAATGGAACTCTTTATAAGATTAAGGTGAATTAATTGGGATACGTAACGTTTTTGGAAATAAAAACGGCTTCATTCATTCAACTATGTATATATATATATACACACACACACACAAAAAGTCTTCTGTAAGGACTCCTTATGGAGAAAATCCCGATACATACTAATTTTTTAAAACAGTAAGAAAGGAATTTTTTGATGAAACTTCGTCGATATGATGCCCACGGTTAGAAGATCTTCTCCAATTGTTTTCATAAAAAAATTCAATAAAAAAACTGTTGAGATGAGGTGATATGTAAAAAAATGGTATAAATAATTATTTTCAACCGTTGAAATGTTGGGTCGGTGCCACCCACTTTATTGATTGAATTTTTTTAATGAATCTTCATAGATATGATTTTCTCACTATCGAGATCATATTCACGAAGTTTTATCAAAAAATTCAATCAAAAAGTGGGTGAGATGAACGCCCACATTTCAACGGTCGAAAATGCATACTTATACCATTTTTTACTTATCACCTCATCTCAACAATTTTTTTATTGAATTTTTTGATGAAAAAAATTGGAGATTATCTTCTCACTGTGGAGATCATATCCATGAAGTTTCATAAAAAAAAATTCCTTTTTCTACTATTTAAAAAAATGGTATGTATCGGGGTCTGCATCATAAGAAGTCCTTACAAGAGGGGCCCTCTCTCTCTCTCTCTCTCTCTCTCCATATATATATATATATATATATAAGGTAGTTGCATGTGCACATTGATAAACCTATTAGAGTCTCCTTTCTGTTGTTCGATTCTATACTACATTATTGTAATTTTTCACTTGGCATTCGGCTTATTCCCTCATCTTTATTATGGCCGGTTGGGTGCGGTTTCGTATTCCTAGAGCGTTGAACATGTAAGTATTCTTTTATTTTTACATTATAAATTTTGTATGTTTAGATTCCAGGATGCTTCTCGCGGTTCCCTCACGTATATTGATTTTAATGGAAATCACAGGATAAATAAGTGAAATGTTAATTAAATAAAATTGGACTAGAAACATTACATAGGTTATTTCATTGCATTTCACACCTGATGCTCGGGTCGGATCGACTTGACCACGAGTAACCCATAAATTCAGATCGAGGCGTTATTCTTGACCCCTTGCCCTGTTTGGGCATGCACACTGCATGTGGCCCTCCTCCCCACACATGAAGCATTTACCAGTAAAGTCTGCTTGCCTCTGGACCTCAGGAGGCTGCCTTTGACTTTTCCCCTCCTGACCCTGATAACTTCGGCCCTATTGGCCACATGACTTTTTCCCCTGGCCCTACTAGCTCGGATGGCCATGCCTGAAGTTGTCGTAACCAAACCTGAACCTCTTAGCAGATTCCCCCTGTTTGGAACCCCGGTCATTCTTCCTCTGCTGCTATTGTGGTGCCCTACTGGTACCACTACCCCTTAGTCTTGCCCTACTAGCTAGACTCTTCGTCCCTCTTCGCTCCCCTTGAGTAGATGTGATTATCCTGACAGTGGAAAAATATGGAATTTACAACCTCGATGTAGGTCCATAACGCCGAGTTCCCCAACAAGTTCTAGCAAATCCTTTAGGTGAGTCCATCAGTAAATTTGAGGATCCTCTTCTCATTCAGGCTCGCCTCATCCGATATAAAATTAGCCAGGCATGTGAACACTTACTTATATTCGGACACAATTTGGCCCTCCTATGAAAGGTCTAAGAACCGTTTCCTCATCTCCATCTGAATTGTTGATGAAACGTACTTACGATCAAAATGCACCCAGAACTCTTAGATAGTCATAGTGTCTCTCTTCTCTACTGTGGTGACCGACTCCCACCACTGAAGTGCAGCTCTCACTAGAATTAAAGTAGCAAGTATTTTTTTTAATATCACTCCACTCAACCATGAATAAGTTCCTCTGGATGTCCTTCTTCCATTGTCTAGCTACAACTACATCCACATTCCCCAGGAACTCTTGCGGATGACCCTTTTGGAAGGCCTCTATAACACCCCATATTTTTAAGAATACAAACAAATATTAATTAGCGAGAAATGGATGAATATTTAGGTGTTGTTACATTTACTTGTGTGATAAGTAAATGCAATTGCATTATTTTACATCATGTGGTAAGTGAGTAAAAATGACGGATTGATAGTATCATATTCAGGACGCGTGTGTGGGATCGTGTTGGAAATAAGATGGTAAATTGTAATGGGTGAATAGGATGATGATTTCGAGTGCACGATTGATCCAAAATATGTCAAAATAGTAAAAATTAAGTACTTGAGGGTAATGATAGGGTTCCGGGGGGCTTTTTAGACTAGTCGGGACTCGTATATGAGCATTTTATTCATTTGAAAGGAATGTGAAAAGGTAAATTCGGGATTAAACTTAATTAATGAAGGGTTAAGTTAATATTGTTAGTCATTTTACTATACCAAAGATTTTCATTGAGTTATATCATAAGTTAGAGAGAAATTGAAGAGAAAAGAGAAAAAATTCAAGAGTTCTTAAAGGAAACTCAAAGGGTGCTCAAGAAAGGCTAGGAATTGTGAAGAACTTGAAGATTTTTGGGCTTAGGATCATCATCAAAGAAGGTTCTTCAATCAAATTCAGACTCTACAAATATTTAAAGGCATATAATTATCTTGCTAAATAATTATGTGTAGTATTCAATACATATCATGATTGGGAAAGGGTTTTTGGGTTGGGTTCATAGACAATTGGGTTTTTGGGGAAATGATCTCATAATAAAATTGTGTGAATCGGTATATTAAAATATGCAAATTTGAATCCCATATATAGATGAATTATTTATTTGATAGTGGGAGAATTGCATATTATTTGAACATAAGAATAAATCCCATGTAGAGATCATGTGTATAAAATAAATGTGTTTCATATTTAGGATTCATGAGAATTGTTAACCATTGAGAAAAATATTATTTGAGATAGATTATTTTGGGTTAAACTTTACTGAAAATCAAAAAGGGAAGAACTAGAACTATCTGCAGAGGCGAACCGGTTCGCCCGCAAGCCGAATCGATTCAGCGTACCTATTATACCAAGTTAGGTTAATTGATATAATTTGGTCGTGATTGGGTTTCAGGTTAAATGATAATGTTAGGAAATAGTTAGGATTTCTAGAAAAATAGTTAACGTTGATAAAAATGCCTTAGGATAATAGAGATACATCCGGGGTGAGATTGGAGTATTTTGAGGTGAATAATGCTCGGGGAATTAAATAATGAATTATGGAGAAAATTCAATAGAAAAAGTATACTGGTTGGTTGGGATTTAATACGTGTTTAGAATATTCTTTTAAATGATAAATTTATTAAATACGTGAACATTTAATAATTTAGAGTTAGATTTCGACCCGAGATTTTTGGGCTAGTGCTATGAGGGATGGCGCAGTTAGCCTATTCATTAGAAATCTATACAGGTATAGAGACAGTATATATGTATCATTATATCCGTGTGTATAATGTAATTGTATGAACATACCACTCTAGTACTATCATCGGAAGTTGCATAATGTGGGTAATCTTCCCTGGTGAAAAATAGCAGGTTAAGTATTGACCCCATGTCATAGCGCCATGCATGCCCTTGTGAGGTTGGAGTCGAAGTGAGGTAATTTTGGTATGGTAATGACTCGTTATCTCAGGACTATGTCCGTCTCCAACACGTTTGAAAATTGGTAGGTTCGGTGTGATAGTCTGACCCGATAGCCTATGATGATGAGTGTATGCCCTGGTGCATGATTGCGTTATAGAGACCCACATCCAATTAGCTAATATTCTGAGGGATGGTGGTTATACGCGATATATGTGTGCTTATTGTGTTATAGAAAAGACCTATATATATATATATATATATATATATATATATATATATATATGTAGAGAATAATGTACGGGATTAAGACATTAGTTGTGGATAATGATGTAATAACTAGTGAAAGTTATTGGAAATGAATTAATAGATTATAATTGTGAATTATAATTATTAAACAATTGTGAAAAATAATTTTATAAAATACGTGTGAAACAGGGTAACATATATACTTAATGGTATATTGTGACTAGTTAGGCTGAATAGCATAATTAGGGGTTGAAATGCATAAGTTAGGTGCACACAATAGTTGAGAGATGCGAATTATATCATGTAAGTATGACATCAATTTAAATTTGAAAGAATCTCACTTGAAAAATATTTTCAAAAGGTTTTGGGCTCTGACCCGTGTCAAAATATTTTCAAAAACTTTTAGGTTCCTAGCCGCAAGGATACCTAGCATGATTATCACTTGCAGGTCATCGAAGATGCAGCAGTTGTGGAGTGTTGCAGGAATTGTTTAGCCATTTTCTATCTTTGAGATTCTAGATAGTACTTAATTAGTTATTATCTGGGAATGTCACCCAATGTCCGTTTTTATTTCAGTTGATTTACTTCAGTTGTATTGGATTATAAACCGATGGTTTATTCGGTTAATGAATTTTTATTATATCCTGGTATTTATATTTAATTAGGTGATTGTGTATTTAATTATTCATTTGGAATGGTGTATGGTGAATGGTTTTAATTATGATAATTTAATTAAAGTTTAAAATTGACACAAGGATTGATTAAATAATAGGTGGTTAGTAATTAGTTGGTTTTTCGATAATGATGCTAAGAATGTGCCATTTGATATTCATGTTTTATTTTAGTAGAGGGATGGCCACCTGTTATTTTAATAAACGGTGTGTCACAAATGGTGTCAGAGCATCAGATTGTAGTGTCCTTAGGATATGTGTGGACTTACTACGTTTTCAGCGTTGTTTTTCCTTGATGTAGAGCCCTATGCTTAGAACTCTCGATTCCTATTGTGACTTACGTTCTCCTACTATTCCGTATAATTAAATTAATTCTTATATGAGTTTGGTTTGGTTGCGTATGCAGAATAATGGAGGACAATCAATGAGGGATGTTAGGAGGACTGTAGGAGGAAAGGCTCGGTCGGATCCACAGACTATTCGGGGAACAAGGACCATAGAAGAGGACGCCACTACTGTTACGCAGGTAGTTAATGTTGCAAAGACCATCTGGCCTAACAGTTTTTCAAACACCTCCACAGAGGATTATGGAACTAATGCAAACTCACACAGTTCAGTCAGTATGGGAGAGAGTTAGTGGTTCATTCATAAGGGCCATCCGTCGGAGTCTTCGAAAAATGAGGATGTTGTATTGACTAGCCAAGGGAAGGGGAACATGTAATGGAATTTCAGTATGGTGGACTGTAGTGACACTCAGAAATAAGTTTTGGCAATTTTTAAGCTCTTAGAAGCAGCGTTGCAGTGGTGGGAGTCTGTCACCACATTTGAGAAAATATATACTATAAATATTGAGAAATTTTGGGTACAGTTTGACTGTGAGTCCTTTCATCTTCTATTCAGCAGAGATGTGAAGAAAGTTTCAGGACTTGTCACATGAGGGCCAGACAGGGGCTGAGTATGAGGAAGAATTTGCTTATTTAGAGAACTTCTTACCGATAAGGTGGATACGAAGGTGAATAGGGTCCTTAAGTTTGATGATGGACTCATAATTAGAATTCTCTAACATTTATGGGGAAATTCGGCTTGGATGAGTTGTGCCGACATCGTCAATTTCGTAGTATTACTATGTCAATATCAATGCTTCTATGTGAAGAAAACCAAGAGATTGGAGAGTTTAGTCAGCAGGGCAAGACTGGATATAATTGGTACTAATGGGGCACTATAGGGGATAACTAAGAGAGGAACCCATTTAAAAGATGCAGATCAAGGGAATTCCGATTAAGTGAAAGTGGATTCAAACATGGCCAGCGGTCCAGTAACATGTTCCATAGGGCAAGCGGAGCTAAGGGAACTATTGGGGAAGCCATCAGGACCGAGGCTACCAGAACTAGAGAGTAAGGCAACCCTAATATGGCCAGTGGGGCCAGGGACATGGGGTTACACAAAAAGATATTTTATATATTAGGAGCAGGACAACAAGCGTCGATCTTGTCCGCGAGAGATAGGGGACAGGAGTAGGGTGCCCAGTAGGGGCAACAATTATAGCAGTTGTTGGTTCAGTTTAGACATGAGTACTACATTAAGTAACCATTTAAACAGCCAGTGCCATTGGTAATGGAAGGTACGATTTTTTTTCTTAGGCAAATGGGTTAAGTTTTACGTGACACAAGTGCCTCATAGTATTTTGTTAGCACTACATTCGCGCATGTGACGGGTTTAGTGGATGTATCATTAGTATCACTACTATGTTTTTATATTTATCATTGAACAACGGGGATATTTTTAGTTCCATTTGTAGGGGAGAAAGTGCATACACTGAGAGGATATGTTTTAGTGGATTTTCTCGTATACAAGAGATATATTATGCGAGTATGATGTTATCCTGGGCATAGACTAGTTAGCGATGGTTTGAGCAATGATGGATTGTTATAGTAAGGCTATCGTTCTCGCTATTCCAAGGAAGGACGCGTTGTTTTTGAGATGTCTCACCTGAAAGATGGTCGAGCCCACGTATATAATATATTGTAGTGGAGACTTCGCAGAGTATAGTTATCTCATATTATTCGATACCGGTTCATAGGGACTTTATTGGTGTAATTTAGGGGATATCGAATTTATCACCAAGTGGAAAGATTTAGCTCATTATTGATTTAGCGTTGGGGGCTTAGTTATAGTACGAGCGTCGTATTATGGGACTCCTTTAGAGATGCAAGAGTTGAGGATTAGACTTATACACGTCTAGGGATAGGATTTTGAGTGTCCCGATTATGTGCTTTGGGTCAAAGTAACTCGATAACCGATAATGCAAGGTGATAGTGCATTGGGGAAATTCCTTGGTTGGATTTCAATCGCTTGTTGTTCCATACATTAACCTTAATAAATGTCAGGAGATGGGAGATGTTATTAAATGCTAGACTATCGATTTTGAACGATGATCATTGTATGTGTGGAGAAAGTTTTTTAAGCTGAGAGCTATTATACGATATAAGGCTAGTGGAGTCGGGTAGTGCTATGTAGGAAGAACTAGGGAAATTTTTACACCACTAGTGGATAGCTGGGACAATATTGAGAATAATTAAGTCACGATTAGTAGGGTGATTGAGTATAACTTTATTGTATAGCCACAGAGAGCATGCGGGGACGAGTTTAAGATAAATACGTTACATTTATGATGTTTGTGCGGATATGCAAGTGATATAAGGTGTATGGGTGCCCTGGTTAGTTTGATTTTTATAATAGTTCGAAATAAGGGGACGTGGTAATAAATGTGTTGAACCGTATGCTCGTGGGGCAGTAGAAGAAGTATTGGAAGAGCAAGATGGACTGAAGGAGATAGTCCTAATATATATATATATATATATATATATATATATATATAGAGAGAGAGAGAGAGAGAGAGAGAGAGAGATTTATCACACCCAAGATGGAGTCAAAGACTGTGCAGACACGGGTGAAGAATCTCTCTAGCCAAAGGATGGTCCTACAGTTTTGGTGAGTAGAGAGGATTCTTACTCAGTCGAATGCTGAGAGTGGCTCACGTACAAATAGGATGTCGATTTTTACCAAGGAAAAATTGCTTAGGAAGTGCGTAGTTTTGGGAACAGGCACATGGGTTACGGGTTTTGGCCTAACCAAGAAAGGGAGTAAGAGGTACCTCGTGATGAGGGCTAGTGAGAATGTAGGTCGGTGTGGATTGAGACATAGTGAAGTTGTCTCCAGGCGCACCACTCTTAGATGGGAAAAGGTTAGTCCGAGGTGATCCACCAAAAGTTTTCAATAATTGATGATTCTAGTGAAGGAATGGATAGGCAGACTGATTAAGTTCATTGTTGGATTACCAATGTCGTGGAGCGGTCAAGATTACCTCTAGGTTAGTGAAATGGGTTGACTGAGAGGGAGAAATTATTATTAATTTGGGGAAGTTACATTATTGGATAGCGTGTCTATCGTTCATTAAAGAAAAGGTAATAATTCGGCATAAGGTGTCTCCCAACATTATTGTGAATCAGGATGAGATCCTTGAATTCCACCTCTGATAGGGGTTATTAAGAGCCGTTGGGGGCAAAGTTGCGATTGGAGTAAGACGTATTACCGCAGATCGAGGGGTAGATATGAGAGGTAACTAAAGTGTTAGAAAATGCGAGAGATGCGTATTCTGGATTTTAAGGTAATTGGGAGGATTAATTACCGTGGTAAGGAACATTTTGAGGCTTTATGCTGGAAATTTTGTCATCCACCCGCTGGTTGATTAAAAATTGGGGAAATAATAAGTTTTATGGACCGGACGTGAATTAGAGTCCGTCATCATTGATCGAGTTAATCGAAGTTATTTTCAAATAGTTCAGGTCATAAAAGTTACGTCATCATAAATCAAAGAGTTAAAGACTGATGTGAGTGACCAAAAATTATTGCGAGTATACATTATTAAAGGAATTATGTAATTTAACAAGAAGGGAAGTTGCCATGTAAGGAAGTGGGGCCATTCACCCAACATTGATACGATAGATCCAATGGTGTAAATGCTCGTCTTGTTAGAGCATTCTTAGCGGTTTAATGATGGTTTCGCATATCAACTCAAGATGAGACCTTAAGAATGATGAAATATATCGATATGAAATAGTTTGAATAAACTTATTACTAATCTTGGGTGGTAACGAGTAGGGATGGTCACACTAGTGGGTGTATAGCTGAGGCACCATAATATTGGGTATGTTCAGATGCAATGGGAGTAAGGATCCGAAGTTTTGAGTACCAGGCATATCCGAATTTTGGGGACGAAATTCCTTTACAAGAAGGGAAATATGTAACACCCTGTATTTTTAGGAATACAAATAAATATTAATTAGCGAGAAATAGATTACTATGTAGGTGTTATTATTTTTACATGTGTAATAAGTAAATTAAATTGCATTATTTTATATTATGCTGTAAGTGAGTAAAAACGATGGGTTGATATTATCTTATTCGGGACACGCGTGTGGGGTGTTTGTGTTGGGAATAAGATGGTAAAATGATAATGGGTTACTCAGATGATAATTTTGAGTGCACGGTTGATCTGAAATAGATCAAAATAGTCAAAACTAAGTAACTTGGGGTAGTGATAGGGCGGGGACTTTTTAGACTAGTTGGGACTTGTATATGAGCATTTTAGTCATTTTAAAGGAATGTGAAAAGGCGAATTCAGGATTAAACTTATATAATGAAGGGTTAGGGTAATATGGTTAGTCATCTTATAATACCAAAGGTATTCATTGAGTTATGTCAAAGGTTAGAGAGAAATTGAAGGGAAAAGAGAAGAAAATTCAAGAGTTCTTGAAGTAAACTCAAAGGGGGACTCAAGAAAGGCTAGGAATTATGATGAACTTGAAGATATCTGGGCTTAGGATAATCATCAAATGAGGTTATTCAATCAAATTCAGAATCTGCAAGTATTTAAAGGCAAGAAATTATCTTGCTAAATAATTATGTGTAGCATTCAATTCATATCATGATTAGGAAATAATTTTTGGGTGGGATTCATAGATAATTGGGATTTTGGGAAAATGATTTAATAATAAAATGGTGTGAATTGGTGTATTGAAATTTGAAACTTTGAATCCCATATAGATAGATGAATTATTGATTTAGTAGATTGAGAAATATAAATTGTTGTGATATTGGGACAATTGCATATTATTTGAAAATTAAGAATAAATTCCATGTGGAGATCATGTGTAGGTGAATTTTAAGTTAAAATGAATGTGTTTCATATTTAGGATTCATGAGAATTGTTAATTATTACAAAAAAAATATGATTTGGGATTGATTATTTTGGGTTAAACTTTGCTGAAAATCGAAATAGGAAGAACTAGGGTTGTCTGCAGGGGCGAACCGGTTCGACGTACCTGTTATAGCTAAGTTAAGTTAATTGATATCATTGTTCGTGATTGGGTTTCGGGTTAAATGATAATGTTCGGGAATAAAGATTTCTGGAAAAACAGTTACCATTGTTAAAAAGGCCTTAGGATAATCGGGATACATCCGGGGTGAGCTTGGAGTATTTTGAGGTGAATAATGCTCGGGGAATTAAATAACGAATTGTACCAAAAATTCAATAAATTAAGGATACGGGATCGTTGGGATTTAATATGTGTCCAGAATATTGTTTTAAATGATAAATTGATTAAATAAGTGAATATTTAATAATTTAGAGTCGGGTTTATACTCGGGATTTTTGAGTTAATTGACAAAGGGTGAAAAATAGCGCAAAGTTAGTACGCTTATTATTGTTTTTGATTCACCTCCTTTATATAAAAACCTAAACTATGACTACACTCTTTTAAGGGAGTATAAAGGCCAATTCGGGTATCGAATCTACAGAGACAAGTTGCTAGAATTTAATTGGTTTATTAATTCTCGAATAAAAGTGTAAAAGGTAATGTTAGTAAAAATAAAAGACAACTAAGAGAAAATATTATTCTAGGCGAGGGTAAATTAAACTAAGATTAACAAAGCGAATAAAACTATAGGTTGCGATAGATGTCGTAGATGGTTACATGGGTTAACAATTAATTAAGATTAAGTATCATTTCATCAATTAATTAAATCAAGAGTTGTCACACCCCTAAATTCGTATAAAAGACTAATATGATTTTGGCGTCAACAATTACCCTAGAAATTACGCACGCAAGTTCGTTAGTATGGAGCATACGTGATATACCCCGTTAAATCTCCTAGGAATAATAACTAGGACAACCCACATAGCAAAGCAACCAAATCAACCCTAGGTAATTTCAATCCAACACAACCTAATTTAACTTAGCCACTAAACATAATGAACAACATAAATAAAACAACTAACTAATTAAAGGAAACAACAACTAAATTAACTAAAATAATTAATAAGGTAGGGACATATTTAATAAAGCAAGAAATAAAAGGACAAAGCATAAATAAGAGAGGGAAGAAGATAAATAGTAGAAAGAGGCATACATTAATGGGTATTACACAATAAAAATGAAAGAGAGGGGCGGTCTCCACAAATAAACCCCAAAGTGCTAAAACCCAAAAAGCTAAAAAGAGAAAGGAAACATGAGATCTGTAACAAAAATAAACTAAGGGTCTTTATATAGTAAGTTACAAAAAGATAAAAAATAAAAGGAAAAAGAAAATAAAAAAAGGAACAGAGCACAAAAATTTGCAATGACTGGTCGACCGCATGGTGAGGGCCGGTCGATCGGATCCTTAATTAAAGCTCACTGTAAACAACCCACAGCTAAATCAGTTTAACCGGTCGACCGATGGGGGTAAGGCTGATTGACCGGTCGCACTAGTACCTCGCAAGCTGCTGCTACTTGATTATAATTCCCAAAGATCAAATCCAACCATGCTTTACCGAGACCTACTTCTCTAATTATACGTGGTTAACAAACTCCTAAGATCAGCTATAAATTCGGCAAAGGCCTAAGACCTACTATTGCCACATTCAATCATCATCCCAGACCATTTCTCAAGTTATGAAAAATAACATTAATAAATCGCTAAGGCCGAGACCATCTTCAATTCGTGTGTGGATGCATGACCAGTAGCTAAATTCTAGTTGCATCCGAAGCCTTATAAACCAATTTCGCCAATAATATCAATTGCAAATCCATAAACGAAGACTCGAGCCAAAACCCGAATCCCGCCATCAAAATTGCAGACCTGCAATTACAAAAGAGACCCAAGACAAATATGTCATTTATTAAAATGATTTGTTTCGTTATTTATTTAATTCCCTTATAATTCTTCCTCCACTCAAAGGCCTGTACAATCATCGATAGGACTTTGATTCGCACACCGTTCATGGCCACGCGAAGCTTGGCACGTGATCTTCAACTTTCGTGAAGACTTTGAGAAAAAACCCCAATATGTGAGATGACGATAATGCCCCTGCCAACGAAACTTTACTATAATGCACCCAAACTCCACACTAAGCACCGTAACACCTATAAACACTCCAAAATTATTTGAGATTCACTTCAATCAGAAATAATAGCAGAAGATGCGCAATAACAACAGTCATAGATATTGGGCTCTACATGAAAGAAAATGCAACGCTGAGACGTGATCCTTAAGGACACTAGAACCTGATGCACTAATACCAATTGTAACAACCCGCTTATTTTAAAATCGGTGGTCAATCCTTTACTAAAATATAAGATGAATCTTAGTATGGATCATTCTGAGCATTAATATCACAATAATAATATGACATAAAGAATAAGTATAATCCATACATTTTTCACAATAAATGAAATAACCATCTTGCATAAAAATAAGAGTGTATTACTTTCAAGATTAACCAGTCGCACTCACTTGGGATAAAACTTATCCCTCAACTACTATGCACACCTATTGTGTTCATTTTATGTATCCTAACTAAACTACTCGGTCTAACTAGGATACACATCCTCTATTTAAATCCAACCTCACTATTACTCTCTATTAACTAAGTCTAACTACCTTCACTAGGTATACATTTATCAACAATATTTTAGCGACACACTTGTTATAATTAAATAATCATGTAATAAACATAACATAGCTACATCATGCGATAAATAGATATACACACTATATATATATATACTAGGGTATGTCCTTGCCTGAAGGCACGGCACAAATTTTTAAAAGTGTACGTCGTTGATTGGACCACATGTCGTATTTAGTTCCCAACAGTAATAATAGTCCATCTTGGACATCGTATAAACATCATAAAAAATTTACAACACAACAAAATGTAAATAATAAATGTTTTGTATATTATAAGCCTAAATTCTCACAGTATAAAATCGTGTAAATTTAAGTCATAAATTTTCAAAGTATTGATTCAATTGTTCATTATGTTTAATTTGTTTCAATTTCCCCACAGTTTATTAATGTCCAACATTATAAAAAACAGTTTCAATGATGACATTAAAATCCATTGGAATTTAGATAAGGCGTCCATTGTAATTTAGAAAATAGTTTCAATGATGATACATAAGGCATCCATTTAAAATTTAGAAAACATTTTACTCCACCCAGTTTCAACATTTTAGAAAATGATTTCAATGATACTAAACATTTTAAAAAACATTCAATTAGTCCATTCATTCAGTTATACTAAAATAGTTTAGAAAACAGTTGTGTATCTTTAATCACAACCATTAATTCATTAATAACACTTTAGAAAATAGTTTTAATTATATTAAAACACTTTTGTTGAATCACATAGACATTCCAATAGTTTAATCACATAGAAAACAAGTATGGTCCATCCCAACAAATTAAGTTATACCTACCTCAACACTTTCTCCTATAGTTTTATATGGATGAAGATAATAAGGATATTAGTCTCAATAAAGTTGTGAGAACAAAAAAGAGTGTTCACCCATGATGGCAATATCAATTTTTGAGACTCCAATAAGCACACATTAAGAAAAAAATTTCTAGAACTGGAGAAATGACTACTTCTTCTGACTTCAATGTTCAAACATTAATCTTACACACTTAACTACCTCCTGTGACCATGCCTTATAGACGAACGTGATCTTCTACTGTCACGCTCACGGTACTGGTCCCTGTTTCCGTCTCTTCCGCTTATGAAATTATTGTGCCTTGAATCTGACCCTTTTCCCCAATCGTGATTTCCTCTATTACCATTTCTATCACGGGACCTTTCATGATCTTAGTCCCAGTATTGGTACCGATCACGCTCACGATCGTGATTTTTGTCCATTAGAAGAATCACTTCTTCTACATCGACTCTTGTGTTCTTTCTCCTTTTGCTTTCTCTATTCTTCGCCTTCTTTCTCCCTCGCTAAAATTTCCTCTTCCCTTGCTTTCTCCTTTGCTTCCTGATACTCTGCCAGAAAATCCCTGACCATGCCATAACCAATATGCTACTTGCTAGTGATGTGAGACTGAGTTCTCTTAATGGCAGCAGACCCACCTTAATGATGAACGCCTTAATAACGAACATAGCAAGGAAAACCATATTTGTTAAATCTGCAAAACAAATAATAAAACATAAACGAATTTGGTCGCATTCGATCATCAATGTGTTCATATTTTTAACAAAAATGATTCAAGTACCAATGCATTTCAGCACAGTGACGTACAATATTACCTAGGGATGGAAAAATCACAAATATATAATATAATCAGATGAATTCTCCACTAATAAAGAACTTGAAGTAATTAACTTTACCATAGTTGAGTAGATGATATAATAACTCTTAAATCCTAACCTACTAAACAAAACAACGTAAATAAATTAGATAAAAAGTAAACACCTTGATTTATATATGATGTAAAACAAATCCAAAAATATTGGTTTGGTTCACCAAATACTTTTCACTACCATGAAAATTAAGCCCCAATTTGATTTACATTGGATGACCACCTAAAATGAACAAAAAATTGTTTGTTCTTGCAAAATTGTACAACAATGACTCGGCTTTCAAATATCTCACATCAAAGTTACGAAGAGAAGTATGGGCTAATGATTTACAAACAAACTACCATCTGATCCAAATGAATCTCATGTGTTTCTTTCAAATAATAAAATCCATAAAAATGGTGTAGGCAAGTCAATACACCAATAGATCAACAGAGTTATGACACAATAAGGATAAAAAAAAAGGCAAACACATCTAAATAAATATGAGTAAGATAGTGTAAGCATACACATGTAAATAAATATGATTAACACGTCTAAATAAACACCCGATTAGGAGTGTTTGAATCTTACAAAGTACACATTATTAGTAGTGTTCTATATACAAAATAAATTGTACAGTTTAAACACCATAAAAATTCAAGGATAGTGACCACAAATGATCCAAGCAAGTCCCAAAATTTACAATTAAATGACATTAACAATTCAAGGCTAAAAAATATCTGTAGAAATTTATAAAAAGTTCTTACAATACAAAAATACAACTCTAATAAGGACCAATAAAATACTACAAAGTTGTAAAAAAATACAAAATGCACTCAAATTAAATATCTGTAAAAATATCCATACCCCAGTCGTCGTCTAAACCACTATCCACACAAACCTTATTGTTCTCTTCTCCAAACGAAAATTGTAGCATTACCTTTAACCAAACAGATACAATAGAACCCTAAAATTCACAATTTAAAGCAATAATCGAAATAGAACTTTACCCCCTAAATGTAAAGTTACGTGAATGAATAGAATAGGAGGAATTGATATCGTAATGTGGCGCCAAAGCATAACTTCAAGCCCAAAAATCAGCATAAACCAAAAAGTAGAAACAAAAACTCAATGTTGAGAAATTCTTACACTCAAAGAAAAAAAATTAAATTTCAACTCCATAATTAAGACAATAAAACCCAAACTGAAATAAAGGCCGTACCTAATTTGAACTGAGGTGCGTTGAATCTTGTACCATATGATCAAATGGCCAAAACCCCTAAAAGGATATTAATTTTGAAACTCACAAATAATTACAAACACAAAATTATATAAAAATTCCCATTTATACTTGAATGAAGGGGAAAGAGAAAGGTGAAACAAAAACGCTAATTGAAACTAAAATTTTTCATTCAATATCTCAAACCTTTAATCGAAAATAAGACCCGAAGATCTAAAGAAGAGGACTCATACGTAATTTTTTGTCTAAGGACTTATCCCCTTTAAATCAGCAATGCACCAACCAAAAGCACTTTGGTGCTTCTCAAAATTTTCAGTAGTTTACCCTCTTGCTCTTCATCTAGTCTAGAGGTGACAACAACAGTAAATGTCTCATTCTATCCTAGATAAACATATTTTACATTGGAGGGTAATTTCTTTAATTCGAGGGTAGGAAATTTTTTAGTAGATGGAGCCATTCGTGATTCCCTCGGTGGCAGCTCCTCGAATCTAGAAACCCAACTCACATCCCTCACATCCTCGTCCGATGCTTACTCATCCAGAATTTCCCTCAGCTCATCTACTTTCTATTTAAAGTCGGTGTACTATCCCTTACTCTCATTACTCGACACCAGGCATGCTTATAGCGCATCTCCACAAAAGTTTTACTCTATGTACTCTTCTATAACTCATCTACAAGGCTTACCGCGTAAAGATCATCTTCTTCCCCCACATGTTGGGCTATGTTGAAGAAGTTAATCAAGTCATGTTCCCGAAGGTGAGTTGCATCCACCCATTTCAAGTATTAATCACTGATTTAGCCGTAGCTAAGAATGGGTGCCCAAGAATGATGGGAACATGATTACTCGAGGCCATGGAGGGCTATGTGTCCCAAATGACAAAATCTATGAGGAAGTAGAAAGTGTCAACTTGGACTATCAAGTCCTCGACAATACCCCTAGGTATCTTAACGGTTCGATCTGCCAATTAGAGAGTGATCTTTGTGGGCTTGAGATCACCTAGATCAAGTTTCCTATAAATGGAATAGGGAAGGATATTTACACTCGCCCCCAACTTGAATAAGGCCTTTTCAATTCTATTCTCTCCAATGATGCATGAAATGGTGGCTACAACGAGATCTTTAAATTTCGGTGGGAGACCGTTGAGTAGTATAGAGATCACATTATGTGCTAGAAAGACATTTTTCTTTACCTTAATCCTCGTATTCACTGTCAATATGTCCTTAATGACTTTTGCATAAGCTGGAATTTTCTTGATGGCATCGAGGAAAGATAAGTTTAACTTTACTTGCTTTAGCACTTCTAGCACTTCATCGCGAGGGGTTCTTTTTTGGGGAGGAACCAGCCGTTGGGGAAATGGTGATGCAGAGGGTGGTTTCACAACTACCTCAGGCTCACTAGTGTCTTCACTATCACTCTCTTTCAAGGGGACATCTTCGGCCTCTTTCGTGCCGGGCAAAATCTCCTTGTCTCTTGGTGCATCGTGTGAGGGAGGTGATAAATCAATGACTCTCCCACTACATAGAGTGGTTACAGCTTGACATTTTTCCTGATGTTCAATGGAGGTGGAGCTAACACTAGTTGGACCTTGGGGAGGTCTTTGGTCCAGGGAAGAAAACTTTCCCTTCTCTTGGATATTCAACGAAGTTTGCAACTTTGAGATGTTCGCATTTATGTCGGCAAACATGCGATCATATCTATCGTTGGTTGCATTCTGGTAGTTGATAAATTGGTGTATTGTATCTTCGAGGGTCCTCCGCAGTGGAGCTGTATATGGAGCCGAAGGAGGTGGTGCTTGTTGAAATTGAGGAGAGGGTGGAGGTGGGGAAACCTGTGAATTAGGATTCAACGCAGCTTGTTGTTGACTATAGCAAAAACCAGGATGGTTTCTCCATGAAGGATTGTATGTGTTCCCATGTGGGGCGTTAAAGTTTCCCTTAAATCCTCCTATAGCCTCCACCTTCTCGGTATACATAGCCTTGTAAGTGGAAATTATTGGGCATGCCTTTGTGGAATGGCCCGCCTCACAGATAGTGCACACCTTTTCTTTTACGGCACGGTTGGATCCAAAAATGTCTCTCAATCGAACTTCAAGTAGATCTATCACTCCTTTCTCAAATTGATCAAATCGATGGTCTAGTGAAGTATTACTATCTAGTTGGTATAAACGGGATGCATTAGAAGTGGTGGATACTTTCCTAGGCTGAGTTTGGGCATTAGGATCATATAGGTCCCATGCTTGAGTAGTCTCGACGGCATACTTGAGATGGGCCTCAGCATCACTTGCATCTAATTCCCAGAATAACCTTTGCACATGGTTTGCACAAGTTGTTTAGACGCTACAGGTAACCCATTATGGAAGAAAGAGATTAAGTGGTGTTTTTCTAATCCATGATGGGGGCAAGCGCTAATCAATTCTTGAAAGAGCTCCCAACACTTATCGAAAGACTCAGTATCTGTTTATCGAAAAGCTTGAATTTAAGTCTTGACAGAGTTGGTCTTGTGCTGTGGATAGAACTTTGAGAGAAATTTCGATTGAATATCCTTTAAAGAGATAATAGAGTTCGGGGGTAGACACCACATCCAGGACTTAGCTTTATCCTTTAAGGAAAAAGGGAAAAGGTTTAGGCGAATGACATCTTGCGTGCAAGCTTAATCACTAAATGTCTCGCACGCCTCTTTGAACTCACGTATGTGAAGGTATGGTTTCTTCGAATCCATGCCGTGAAAAGTAGGGAGAATATATATCATCCCATTGTGAAAGTGGAACTGATCGACGTTATACGGGAGTAAAATGCAACCAGGGGTGACAGTTTGCTCGGGAAAAAAGAGTTCCTTATGGGACGATATGGTGGATTTCCCTCCCTAGTACCGAAACTAGCGATGTTTGACATTGCTCTCTCTCTTAACGACTCAATATACACAGTCAGTTCACTAGGCGTGTAACGTGAAGTGTAACCAAATGGGTCACTCGAAGTGTAATTGAAAAGTGAATTTGGCAGAGTAGGAGGTAGAACCCATAATTGTGGTACACGAGGGGTGTGGGAGCTGTCAGGATTACACTCAACGAATGGATTTTTGTGAATTATGGTTGGAGTATTTTGAGGAAGTTGTTCAGGATTTTGCATAAACGAACTTTTGAGAGAGAATTTTTTTTTGGTCAAAGTTTTAGATTGACTCGCTCTAGCCTAAGTCTACCTAATTCCCCGGTAACGGCACCAAATACTTGACGCGATCAAGTAATGTGTATCTAGTATTCGTGCTGATATAGGCTCAAGTGCAAGCCTGTCGTGTTAGTAATAAACCCGGTAAGTTGGATCGTCTCCACATGGAAATAGGACGATGAAATTGTGACGACGTTGGAAAGATTGAGAACACTAACTCGAATCTTAAAAGAACGAAAAAAGATAATTTGGAACGGAGAATATCTACAACTAAGAGGAATATGAGACTCTAGCTACTAAACATGCGACTAATTAATAAAGTGATTTATAAACTACTTATGAAATTAGACTTTTAAATGAGAATATTACAAAATAGAAAAATAGGTTAGGATACACTCCTCCAGCCCTAGTTCATTTACTAATGTTAAAACCAAATCTTAAATTGAAATAATTGATAAAACCTAGTCTTTATTAATCCCAAACATTATATATATGAGGTTCAGGCCCGCATCATATATAATCAATAGGATGAATAAAGCGGTGTCATTTTGGCTACATGCACGTTCCACTCTTAAGCATCCCGGTTACCTAGGACAAATGAGATCAAAAGGTCTACAACGGTTGTGATCGCCACACAACACGATTTAATAAATTATTTAATTCAAAAATTTAATTTTAAGCATTTATAAAAGACATCGGGCTAGATTCATGCATCCCAACCCTTAGAAAATTAGATGGACATGATTAAAGTGGAGAAAAACATGGTTCTTTTGAATAAAACATCATATCTAAAGAAAATAGAGGAGAAGAGAAGTGCAGAATCAAACCAGCAATCAAACTAATTAGATATTGAAGAATTAAAGGGAGAATATTACTTGTATTGAAGAATGCAAAATTTAAATCCTAACAGTAAATTCTCTATTTCTAAAACTAGGGATTTTGGCTACCGAAACCCTCTACTCCTAATCGAAAAACTAAAATGTCAAACCCCCGTAATTATGTAACAAACTACAATAATAACCCCCCAAATTTACAAGAGTTTGACCCATTTAAAACATTGAGAAAGAATAAAAAAATCAGTGAAAATCCAATGCGATCCGGACCCTTCGGGTATGGCGGTCCGGATCGCCCCCCTTTTTCTTCCAGGAATATTCAGCTAAAGGCGGTCCGGATCCTTTTTTATAAAAGGTCCTGATTGCACCCTTTCTTTATATAGGGACTTTTTTAGGTATGCGGTCCGGATCCTTTTTGAATAAAAGGTTCAGATAGACTACCTTTTTCATTCAGAGATTTTATTGAAGCTCGGTCCGGATCCTTTTTGAATAAAAGGTCCGGATTGCTTATGAAATTCATGCAAGGATCTTTTCTTGATTCTTCTCATCTTCAAATGCTCGTAACTTTTTCACCATAGCTCGGATTAACATGAAATTTCTTCCAATGTTCTCGTAATTGAAATATCTTCAACTTTCCAGTTGCCTCGACTCCGGACTAAGGCTGCAGAATTATAAAATTTCCCTTTAACTTTCCTGCTTTGATTTCTTTCTCTGCTTTTCCAATTTATTTCTTCCTCATTTCTTTAAATACCTGCAAAACTCATGAGAAATACAAGAAACTTGATGTACTTGTTAGAAGGATTCAGTAGCAAGGAAATGAGATAATTCAACTCATTTTGCATTACTCGAGATGATAAAAGTTCCTAAATTATGGGGATAAATTCAGAAGAATTTAAGCCCAATCACATGCTAACCCATCATTTTGATAGAGTTTCAGGTAGTAATCGACAAACTAAATATGAGTGCCCTATGTTTGACACCTATATGAGGGTATGGAATTATTGGGTTAATTGGAAGGGTTTGCTTCTTTGGCATGATTTCCATGATATACGTCTTAATTTTGAGGGTAATCGGTACGTGTGGACAAGCCATTTGATATACCTGAGTGTACGTGAATTGCTTCACTATATACCTCATGGGGATAGTACGTGTGAGAGAGAATTCGATATACTCGACATACGTGAAAGATTTCTTTACGATATACCTCCCGTCATGATTTCGATCAAACGGTATGATGCGGGGAGAATCGTTGATATACATCAAAGGTACTTAGCCAATAGAAGGTGAAAGTCGTATTGCTTAGGCTAACTGTGACCTGTTGGACCAGTGCCCATCACAAAGTGACTCCCCAGTTACAGGATAAAATTTGGTCAATAACCAAGTTCTTTGGTGATGTAGTGTGAAAAATGCATGATTCTTGATTAGTATATTATGGATGTGGTATATTATTTATCATGATGCTCACTATACTAATAGGGAAGAATGTACAAGTATAAAAAGTAAATCTAACATGGAGCATGAAGATTACACTAAGCATGGATATGTGAGAGTAAGTGATGTGTGACTATCTATGAGTGAGTGTGTGGTAGTGAACCTAAGAATGGATTAACTATAAGTGGTGTGTGACAAGTGTGAGTGAGCATGGATATATACAAGTGTGATAAGTGGAGGTGTGTGTTAGTGAGACCAAATCATGGATATTCTTAGGGCAATATATGGATGTTAGTGATCCTATGTGTAAGTAGTGTGAAGTGTACGTGGAGAGCATCTACAAGTGTGTGAGTAAGGAGTGAGGGATATGTGATATAAGCATGATGTAGATATATGCAAGAAATAATAGAGGAGAAAAATGGGAACATACTGGTAGGTGTATATGCACACAAGCAGAATATAATAACACCCATGCAACTAGAGTCTAGCCCTCTTAACTCAGTCCCCAACAGAGTCGCCACTGTGGCCATCTCGATCCCTTCCTTCCTCGAATGAGGGGAAAAAAGGATGGAGAAGGTCTCACGCCCACTTCCTCTAGGAGTGCTTCGGTCGTCGTCGGTGTGGGGGTGAATATAAAGAGATGGATTTGCCAGCATATCTTGCACAAAATAGGAAAAAGAACATGTCTCTTCCTCGAGAGAGTGGCGTCAAAGACAAACTAATGCTTACGAAACCAATAGTTTGAAGGTTTCGGGGCTAAGCTACAGAATGAGAAGGTGTGAGTCACCCATCCTGTCCTTTTGCTCTCTCATGGGCTTGCGTTATTATTATCATTGATTTCTCCATGAAAAGTGTGTGTGTGTGTATGTGTGTAAATGGAGATCGTAATCCCCTAACTCATTTAATCAAAAAGATAGAGTGATGTCATCCAAAGGAATGTTTCCAACATAGTATCTAAAAAATACGATGTATGCGTTTATCGAGATATTGATCGTTGTGATAAAACGATAATATATGTTAGATAAAATGCCAATAAGGATCACAAATATAATATATACTAAAATAATGTATAGATGAAAAGGAGACAAATACGAAAATTGAGAAATTGGAACCGAGTCTCGGGTTTTAGCCCGCGATGCCTACGTTGCCTATAAAGGCATCGAAGTCCACGTATTTTGCATGCGACATAAGGGTGGGATTTATCCCATAGATTCGAATGGTAATTCACAGTTAGAAAGGTAATTGAGAGACCATAAAGGGTAATTTGGGCCACTCCCGGGTTCGGAATTTGACTTTGGCTCAAACACGGCTCGAATGCGCTTGTCGGTCCTTTAGATGGGAGATCATCGGACGATAATGGATCGTTCATCCAAATTGTAACTCAGAATTATACCGAGGCAAACCATTGGAAAGGTTATGCAAGGTACTTCGACATTCCAAAAATCTTTGCTCAGTTCTGAAAGTTAACTTTCGTCAACTGAGGCTCGGAAGCGCCTGGTCAACTTTCAGAGTAAATAGGTCATTCGTTCGTATCGTAAGGCTGATTCGTGAATAGGTCAGACTGCTGGAAAGGTCATTCAATACCCTTCAAAGATTCATTCAGCCTCATTTGATCCCAAGAGTTGACTATTGTATTAGGACTGTTGTATTATGATTGTTGTATCTACACGTCCATATTTCTTCTGTGATTTGAAAACATTTGAAAGGCGTTCTGATACACTTGTTCTTGTTTCAGATGCCCCCGAAGGGAAGTCGTTCTGTCAGGGCAAACAAAGGGGCTGAGAGTGTGGAACCCCAAATGCCTCAAAGGAACATGACTACAGATGAAGTTGCTAATATTGTGGCATAAGCAGTAACTGCTGCCATTTCTACGATGGCACAACAATTTGCCATTCAAGCAGCCCAAACCCATTTAGGACTGTCTTTATGGGAAATAGTGAAGCAAGATTTTTAGTAAGGGGCATCCTCTAGAGTTTTCAGGGGGAGTTGATGCAATGGCTGCAAGTCGATGGAAGAATAATATGTAGAGGTACCTCCGTATGGTTGAGTGTAGTGAGGTGCAAAAGCAATTTTTAGCCACCTTTAAGTTAACGAGTCCAACTCTCCAATGGTGGGAGTTTGTCACCACATCTGAACCGAGAGATACTTTACCTATAACAGATTTTTGGGAACTTTTTTATCAAAGGTATTTTCCTTCCCCAATTCAGAAGAAAATAAAGAGAAAATTGATGGATGTGCTTCAAGGTAATAGAACAGTGGAAGAATATGAAGAAGATTTTTCTAGATGGGCGAAATTAGTACCTGATGAGGTAAATACGGAAGAGGAGCGTATATCGAAGTTCATGCGAGGGTTAGATTGGAAAATTCGGCAGCATTTGTTAGAGGGCCCAGTGTTAGTGACTTTCGAATGCGGCACTATTGAAGTGTCATGAATATCGTCTTCGTTCACAAGAGGGTAAGAACTTTAGAGATTTGAATTCATCAAGTAGGTTTGGCGAAGGGAATTCCAGTAATACCAGCGGGTACAAGTCAGATTATAGAGAGTCACAACGGAATTTTGTTCCTCCAGGTGGGTTGAGAGGAATTACGGGTAGATGTTTCTTTTGTAAAGAAATAGGTCATAGAAAGAGAGATTGTCCTAAAAGAGGTAAAGGACCATGTTTTGATGAAGTTTTGGAGGTGCAACCCCTACCGCAGATTCGAGATCATTTTAGACCAGAGGACTTTGTGTGGGAGCCTAATGATAAGGAAGGGCAATCGGACTAGAGATGGATAATGTAAGTTACTTTCCTTTGTGAATAGGAATATTAATATATGAATTTTTGGATATCGTATGGGAGATAGTTTTTAGAGGGTATTTTTATAACCCTGTTATGTATGTAATGACCCGAAAGGGAATTTTGAGCAAGTTAGGCTCTTATATAAATTATCTTTTGAGAGAATAGATTATTTTGTAATGTGCTCGAAGAGAGCTGTAAACCTTGTTATGAACGTAAGAAATGTTCTATGTATCAAGTAGTAATGATAAAGCTACTTATTTGTATATTGTCATGTTAGACTTATATAATTGTTGTATTCCAGCTATGGATGAGCCTAATGAATGGCTATATATTAATGTGATATAAGATATTATTACTGATAAGAGTTCAGAATTTGTGGGTTATTGGAATGCATGGAAGTTTAGCTCATGATTATGCTAATTTCTATGAGCTGTATGTTGTTGTATGCATGATGATTGTTAAGACCTTGTGTTATGGACATAAGACATTTTATATATGTATCGTAAGACATAAACTTTTTTTTTGAAAATAAACAGTTTTCAAAATCAAAATTTTTATAGGCCTTTGGGCCATCCCAAAATGATTTACACAAAAATATTTTCAAACTCTAGTCCAGATCTAACAAACTCTCAATCCCCGACGTCGCTACATATTAGTGTATTGAGAGGGTTCCTTGTTTGGATTTCGCTTGCGAGACCTCCCCCGCATGAAAGTGGCGAATGTCATGAATTGAGAGGAGTTATTTCCTTGGACCATTCAAAAATTTTATACTATTAATATTGCTAGTATAATATATATACCTTTGGAATTATGGAACTTTGGAGGCAAATGAAGCCCCATTTTGATTGGTATGAGTAAAGCTCGAATAAAGGGTGGATGGGCGCCCTAGTGGTTAATAAATTGGGCTTTATAAAACTTAAAATAAATTAAAATAATTCGTCGTGGGAAGTTAGAGGGCTGAGTATAGGATTAGTGAGGAAGAGTGTAGTAGGAACTAGTGGAGCTTTGGAGTATTAGGCTTAGCTGAATTTCGAGGACGAAATTCTTTTAAGTGGGGAGGTTTGTAACAACCCGATGCTTTAGAGACGATAATATATATATTTTGGGAGAAATAAATATCATTTTATTTGGAGAATTATTAAATTGGCATTTGAGGTCAAAATTTGAAGTAGTTAGAAAGTGTTTCGAATGGCAATTCTGAGGGTGTAGTTGTTTCCGAAAAGGTCGAGAAAGTAAAAATGACTGTACTTGGGGTCTATTTAGGTTCCGAAATAATTTATGCTCGTTTGGCTCGAATTAAAGTTACCGAGTCATTTAAAGTGTGTATTATCATTTAAATTTGTGTATCTTGGGAGATAAGGCTTATTAAGCCTACGGGAGAAACAATTCTCCTTAGAAAGAAAGAGAAATAGAAAAAAAGAAAGAGAGAAGAAGAAATAAGAAGAGAAAGAGAGAGAAAGAGGATTTTTCGGCCATTGCGCGATCTCGAGGACGAATCAGACCCTACGAACTTGAGGCAAGTAATTAAACTTGCTAAATAATTGTTGTGTACCATTTATTTCATGATTTGTGGATTAAATCTTTAGGTTTTAGGTTTAGTTTGATAAAACCTAACTTTTGGGTAAAATCTTAGATTTGTTGTGTGTATAATGGATTTGATGATAGAAATTAGTTTAAATGTGTTTTTGGATGAATATTAATGTTATATATGTGATTGGGTTGAAGAGGTATGAAGAGAAGAGGATTAAAAATGGTTTTTGGGAATTTTGGCTTTGAAAAAATAGCCATTTTCGTAGCCCTAGAACATGCCGAATCGATTCGGCCCCAATTGAATCGATTCGGAATGTTCCAGCTCGACAGGTCTGAGTGACTGAATCGATTCGGACCCCAGCCGAATCGATTCGGCCTGAGACAGAATCCCAGGTCTGATGACCTGAATCGATTCGCCTTGGAGGCCGAATCGATTCGCAGGGCCGAATCCATTCGGATTTGGCCCGAATCGATTCGAAAACAGAGCATTTAGGGGGATGTTTTTCTAGGGAGAATTTCATTCCATTTCATTAGAGGTTATCAATTGGGAACCTCTATAGGAATTATATGAAGTATGTTTTGGAGATTTTAGGGAGTTTCCCTTATAAGAAATTATTGGAGTCATATTGACTTACTTTGAGGAATACCGATTAGAGGATATAGTATATAGACTAAGTGGGGAAGCGCACTATTATCGAGTACTCCGTAGGGAGAGAGAATTATGGGTTTATAAGCGAGAGTTAAGATGCATTTAAAGATAATGAATTTTAGTATTAAATCCCAAATGGGATAAGTGGAAAGGTTCATATGATTAATTGAACCATATTTTGGATTGAGAATATGAATGCTAAGAAATGTGCATACGGATATAGAAATATCCTTAACGATGATTAATTTGGGAGATGTCTCACACAACGAGAAATGCTAATCGAGGTGCATTAGGATAGAGAATATCCTTAACATAAATAGAATTGAGAAACAATTCATAATCATGAAGTGATTCGAAAACTTCAAGTGAGAAATAGTATAGTGTATACTAAGTGGGGAAGATGTGTGAGAATTGACGATTAGTATATCAAGAGAGAGATATATACTAAATAATAATATTAATTCAACTACACCTAAGTGCGTACTACGAATATATAAATAATGTGGTAGGTATACCTTATATGATGCTATATCTTTATATAATGTGATGATGTATGTATGCCTTATGTGATGGTGTGTGTATATATATATATATATATATATATATATATATATATATATAAGTGAAGCATATCCCCTCCTTGCTATCAGTGGGAAGTTGCGCGCGATGAGGGTGAGCACCCTGGCTCGATGAGCATTGTGTGGATATTCCCCAGGTCATAATCGTCCATGGTGATTATTATGTGATATACATTTATTATTTTGGGGGTGAGAAGTCGTGGGTATGTGTCATTCTCACTTGCCGATTAGGAACTATGACCGCTTCTCGGACGTTGTGTGTGTGAGTTAATCACATGGTGGGTGTCGTTTAGCCCCACCAGGTGGTCCCCAGTTTGATACGTGGTTTGGGCAACTGGAAGATGATAGCATTGTGAGCCTGCGTCCTCGAGTTATAGCTCGTTTGGATGGTTATTATATTATTGATGTGATTGGTTACTTGGGTATTGAGGGCATAATGGACCTCAACGACCAACATTGCCAAGGAGTAGTGTAACGGGGGGGTTCCTGTAACAACCAGAGGTCTTGGAGACAACAATTAATTTATTTTGGTAGAAATAAATATTAGTTTATTCAGATAAAAATCGAATTGGCAATTGAGGTCAAAATTTGGAGTCGTTAGAAAGAGTGTCGAATGTCGATTCTGAGGGTACCATAGTGTCCGGAAGGGTCGAGAAAGTTGAAATGACTGTACTTGGGGTCTATTTAGGTTCCTAAATAAATTAGGACCGTTTGACTCGAATGAAAGTCACCGAGTCATTTAAAGTGTGTATTATCATTTAAAGATGTGTACCTTGGGAGATTAGGCTTAAAAAGCCTACGGGAGATATTTCTCCAAAAGAGAGAAAGATAAATAGAAAGAAAGAAAGAGAGAAGAAGAAAGAAGAAGAGAAAGAAGGAGTAAAGGGAGAGAAAGTGGAGATTTCCGGTTTCCACGCGATCTCAAGGCGGATTCAGACCCTACGAACCCGAGGCAAGTGATTAAACTTGCTAAATAATTGTTGTGTACCATTTATTGCATGATTTGTGGATGGATATTTTGGGTTTTAGGTTTAGTTTATCAAAACCTAACTTTTGGGTATAATCTTAGATTTAATATGTAGATCTTAGATTTGATGAGAGAATTAGTTTATATGTATTCTAGGATGAATATTGATGATAGATATGTGATTGGGTTGAAGAAAAATGAAGAGAAAATGATTAAAATGAATTTTAGAATGTTGGAGAAGATGATGAATAGTGACATAGCGTCACTTCCGAATCGATTCGGCCATGAATCGAATCGATTCGTCTCTTGGTAAAAAAAAATGAAAATTGTAGATCTTTTCGATACGGTCACGTGGGCGCTGGCCGGGTATTTTTCTTATTTTTTTTTGGATTTATAATGATTTTTCTACGAAAAGCTGTCCAAGATCGAAATCGTTAGTCAGAAGTTAAGATTAAAATTATTTGGAGATAAATATTAGTGGATTCCCAAATAGGGTGTTAGCACATCTAAAGGACTCGAGGAGATGTGAAAACTTTGGGTTCGTAGAAATAAATCCGAGTTATAATTTAAATGGAGGTTTGGGATTTCTGGTAGGCCGAATGGATTCGGCCCCTTACCAAATCGATTCGGAAAGTTGCAGGTGCCCAGGTCTGAGTGACCGAATCAATTCGGACACCAGCCGAATCGATTCGGACTGAGACAGATTCCCAGGTCTGAAGACCCGAATCGATTCGCCTTCCTGGCCGAATCGATTCGCTGGGCCGAATCGATTCGGAATTTGGCCCGAATCGATTTGGAAACAGGGCTTTTCTGGGATTATTTTTCTAAGGAGAATTTCATCCCATTTTGTTCGAGGTTATCGATTGGGGATCTCTATAGGAGATATTTGGAGTATGTTTTCGAGACTTTTAGTGAGTTTCCCTTATAAAAAATTATTGGAGTCTTATAGACTAAATTTGAGGAATACCGATTAGAAATTTCGGTGTATACTAAGTGGGGAAGATGTGTGAGATTTGGCGATTAGTGTATCAGGAGAGAGATATACTAAAGCTAACAATGACACAAATTTTATTGCGCCTAAGAGCATATAATGAAAATGAATATGATGCTGCAGGTATACCTTATATGATGGTATATCTTTATTATGTGGTGATGTAATTATACCTTATATGATGGTATATATACATAGTTAAGCATACCCCCTCCTTGCTATCATTGGGAAGTTACGTGCGTAGAGGGTGAGCATCCTGGCTAGATGATGTCGGGTGTGGATATTCCCCAGGTCATAGTCGTCCTTTGTGGTCAGTAAATGACATATGTGATATACATTTATTTATTTTGGGGGTGAGAGGTCGTGGGTATGTGTCGCTCTCACTTGCCGGTTAGGAGCTATGACCGCTTCCCGGACGTCGTGTGCGTGAGTTGATCACGAGGTGGGTGTCATTGAACCCCACCAGGTGGCCCTAGTTTTGCTACGTGTATGGGCAACTGGAAGATGATAGCATGTGAGCATGCGTCCTTCGAGTTATATCTCGGTTGGATGGTTATTATTGCTTGTGTTTGTATTTGGGTGTCAAGGGCATAATGGACCTCAACGACCTACATTGCCAGGATTAGTGTATCGGGGGGGTTCCTTGTTTGGATTTCACTTCGGCGAGACGTCCCACGCACGAACCGCAGTGTAATGTTGGAACTTGGGGATAAGTTTAGTCCTTTATGCTCATAATTATATATATATATATCTATATATATTTCACTTATCCCGACAATCGATAGTGCCAGGAGTAGTGTAACTGGGAGGGTTCCTTGTTTGGATTTCACCTCGGCGAGACGTCCCACGCATGAAACGTCGTGTACTGTTGAGAATTGAGAATATTAATTAATTAAAATTTGGAAAATAATAATTTGGGTTACATGCATCTTGCACTGAGGGCATAATGAGCCTCGAGGATTGATACGGTTAGGAGTAGTGTAACGGGGGGGTTCCTTGTTTGGATTTCGCCTCGGCGAGACGTCCCACGCACGAAACGCAGTGCCGTGTTGAAAATCAGGAGGAGTTTAGTCCTTAACTCTTGATGCTAATAACTCATATATAATTATATATATTGTTTACATGCCAATGAAGGGCATCACTAGAATATATGAAATTCTAGTAATTGAGAATGTTGTGATTATGAGCATGATGATGCTACTTTATATGTTCAACAAATGAATATTATAAAGATAACTATAATACTAATGTGAAAGTATACAATTTAAAGAACATAGAAAATGTAGATTGGGAGATAGGTTAGACGGTTTCACTTAAATACTTATTTGGGTATAAGTTAGAATCCTCTTACCTAAATAGAATCGGACATCCATTTGGAGATCACGTGCCTACGTTTAGTGCGCGCTTTAGATGAGAGGTGAGTTGAATTATTATGGAGAGTTCGATTCCAACTAAATCATGTAATAATGCATTTATAATTATTATGCATTTTAATACACTTGCTATAAAATGTTTTTTCAAACTCGGGCTCTGACCCGTTCATATTTTCTCCTCCATGTATATATTGTACTACTTCAGGTGTTCCTCCGCAAGGACGCCTTTGATGTTCCTCCATTCAGGATTCGTGGAGCTGTTGCAGTAGTGGACTGTTGCGGCACTTTGTTTTAGTCGATTCCTATCTTTGTATATCTAGATTAGGATTCAGTTGTATATGGAGTTAGTATTCAAGTGTTGTAGATTAACACTTTCTTATTTCATTTCTCAGAGTATTGTATTGTCTGTTACCCGACAGCATATTCGGGTATTTCATTGTTGAGACTTTGTTGTACATTGTATTGTACTCTTGTATATATCTTTAGAGTTTGCACATTTCACTCATCATATTTAGATGTATATTGTTGGTTGTGATTGCATTATTGGTTTTGTTGTTATTGTTAAATAAAAAGTTTAAAATTTTTGACAATTCGCTTTTAATGATTATGGGTAGTTAGCCTTATATTATAGTGTTGTATGTTGATGTTGAGACTGTACCATCTGAGATACCTGATTTATGTAGTATAGGGCTGGCCACCCGTTATTATTTAGAGCGGGTTGTCACAGTTCCTTGTTTGGATTTCGCTTTGCGAGACGTCCCACGCATGAAACGCAGTGTAATGTTGGGAGTGAGGAGAAGTTAGTCCTTAATGCTCATATATATATATATATATATATATATATATAGTATATACATATCGACGATCGACAGTGCCAGAAGTAGTGTATCGGGGGGTTCCTTGTTTAGATTTCGCTTTGCGAGACGTCCCACGCACGAACCGCCGTGCACTATTGAGAATTGGGAACAATAAATTAATTAATGGAATAATAAGAATTTGGATTACATGCATCATGCATTGAGGGCATAATGAATCTCAAAAGTCAATACTGTCAGGAGTAGTGTAACGGGGGGGGGGGGGTCCTTGTTTGGATTTCGCTTTGTGAGACGTCCCACGCACGAAACTTAGTGCAGTATTGAGACTTGGGAGAAGTTTAGTCCTTAGTACTTAGATGCTAATAACTCATATATAATTATATGTATGTTGATGGTATAACTAGAATATGAGAAATTCTAGTAAAGAGAATGTTTATGTATTTTGTATATGTAGTAAGAGAATGTTTATGTAAACACTATATGTTAAGTAAGTGAACAAATAAAGAAAGAGAACTATAACATTAAAAGTAAAAGTATGTGTTTTAGATGGAATTCAGTTAAGCGTAGATTGCAAGATAAGTTAGATGTTAATTTAATATTTATCTTGGAATCTAGTTAGATTTAATTGCCTAAATAGATTTGGGCATTCATTTGGAGATCACGTGCATACGTTTAGTTGCGCGCTTTAGATGAGGGGCGAGTTGAATTATTATGGATAGTGCGACTCCATTAAATCATGTCATAATGCATTTATAATTATTATGCATTTTAATGCACTTGCTATAAAAATATTTTCACCTCGGGCTCTGACCCGTTATATATTTTCTCCTGCTATGCATATATATTGTATTATTTTAGGTGCTCCTCCGCAAGGAAGCCATGGATGCTTATCCACCCAGTGTATTCGTGGAGCTGTAGCAGTAGCAGACTATTGTGGCACTTCGCTCTAGTCGATTCCTATCTTTTGTATATCTAGATTAGGATTCAGTTTGTATATCGGGTCTATACCCAAGTATTGTAGATTAATACTTTTTATATTCTCTCTCTCCCAGATTTGTGTATTGTCTGTGACCTGACAGCATATTTGGGTATTTTACTGTGTACATTTTGTTGTACTCTTTTATACATTATTGGAGAATATGTGTTTCCCCCATCATATTTAGATGTAGTATTTTTGGTTATGGTTGCATGGTTGGTTTTATATTGGTGTCAAATAAAAGTTTTAAATTTTTGACATCCGTTCTTAATAGTTTCGGGTAGTTAGTCTTATATTATTTAGTATTGTCAGTTGCTGTTGAGACTTGTCCATCTGAGATACCTGATTTAATGTAGTATAGGACTGGCCACCCCTTATCATTTTGAGCGGGTTGTCACACATATGTGATTTTTCTTGAAATCGATTGATAAAAATGTTTGGAACTCTATGGAGCAGGAGTGGTCTCCTCACACTAGACGTGGTGCTCCTAAAGCATACACATACTGAAAAATGACTAAAAATAATTCCTCAACAATTAACTCTAAGGGTGCGAATGCTATTTTTTATGTTGTGATCGCTCAAGAGTTTATAAGAATAATGACATGCGAGAGCATGAGAGATGCTTGGAAAATTTTGAGATCCACACATAAGGGTACCAGTACTTTTAGGGTTTCCAAGTTGCAAAATTTGATGACTAAGTTTAAAATAATTATGATGTTAGAGCATGAATCTTTTGACAAATTTTATGCCAAGTTGTCGAACATTGTCAACTCTTCATTTAACTTAGGTGAGCATATCGCTGAGCCGAGAGTGGTGCAAAAAATCTTAAGGCATTTGCCAAAACAATTTAACTATAAAGTCACAGTCCTATGTTGTCTAGGTGGTGTCAATACTATATGGGTCTAGGAGCTTGTAGGTGATTTTCAAACCTATGAGATGAATGTGTGTCTTTTGAAGAAAAAGGATGATAAGAACGAGAAGTGAATTTCCATGAAAGATCAGAAAGACAACCTATCAAATTTCGATAGTGAGGTTGACTTAAATCGCGAAGATATTGCTAGATTTTCTATAAAGTTCAAGAAGTTTCTTAAGCTTAGAGAAGGTAAGAGATTGGGTTAAAAAACTAAGAACTTTGAGAATAATCATGATAGGAAAAAGAGGGATAACCTTAAGCATGTCGATGATGGAAAAAATTGCTTCGATTGCCAAGGGTTTGGGCATTATGCATGTGGGTGTCCCATTATACTAAGGAAGGAAAGAATCGTAAGGCATATAGTGATACCCTTAGTGATAGTGAGTCAAAGAGGGACCTGATTCTCGCGTAGAGCATAACTACACCTCTTTCATGACCAGTCACGAGGGATTAGATGGGAAATCTTTCGACGTTAAAGATGATCATTTGCATGACAGTTTCGAGGTCCGATCTTGTGATTCAAGAGAGAGTAAGGGAGAAGAAGAAGAAAATGAAGAAAGTAAGTTTTAACTTGCCTTTCCAAAATTTTATATCGAGCCGTTAAAATTTTAAAAAGAAAATGGTAAGTTGAAAGCTAAGTTGAAAGAACGCGACGTAGATAATTATGATGCTAAATTGATTGACAATTTGAGGTCACATGAGAAGACTCTTATGGAAAAGCATGTTGAGGCGGAGATAGACAACCTTCATGGATTTTTTGAAAATTTAAAGAAGGATTGCCAAAAGTTTGATGAGTCTCGTCTTTTGCTTCAGTCTAGGATTTTGGAGTTGGAGGAGAGATTGAGAGTCTTAAATTATGTAAATTTTGATTTTGAATCTAGGTCAGAGAAGTTGGATAATATTTTGAGAACTATCCAAATAAAAAATGACAGTTCTGGAATTGTATTTGATGATACAAATTCTTCTGCTGCTAAAGCCAATATCTGTGTTTTAGGAGATTCGACTGTAACCACGGATGTTAGAAAAGGTCGACCTAAAGGTAACATTCGTCGTTGTGTTTACACTTGAACACATTATTGTTGGAAAGGAGAAAAGTTCTTGAGAAGTCTATGATAAGTGTCCCTAAGGTTACCTAAATCTAAGATTGTCACATTACACTTATGTAGGTTAGGAAATCCTATTTGGAGGCTTTAAATGTTATACTTGTTGCCTATTTCATTCTTTCACATGATTCTTCTCATGCTATATTTAATGTTCGATTATGTTTGCATGTTTTCCATGCACTATTTTTTGTGCTTCATGTTATATGATATTACTAGTTGTATGATGTTTGTGTCTTTTGTATTTTGATTTTTCACTTATTGGGTCTTATTAAAAAATATACAAAAATATTTTATTTGTCTTTTGATACATTATGAAAAATATTTTTAAAAACTCAAAAAGATTTTTAATTTGTTTGTGTAGTTTGGCTTTACACATTTTGTGTGGAATATTTGTGTGTTTTAATCCCATTTGTTACATGTTTCCATATGGTAAGGACATTTGATTATGGTTTACAATGTTTTTCATTGTTCTTAATCATGCTTGCATGGAGTTGTTCAAACTTAATTTTCTTAATGAATTCACTTTGTATATGTCATTGCACACACGTTCACGAGCTCTTTTGGACTTTAACTACCTATTTTGCATGAGCTAATTGATTTTTTCTCCCATCAATCATGTAATATAGATATCTATTTTGATTGGGGCATTTGTGCACGTAAGAACTAGGGGTGGAAGCGGTACGGGTTTTTACCGTACCGTACCGTTTGGGTAAAAAAAATGGTTTTGGTTTCATATATTAAAATACGAAAAACCGGTCTTATCGAAACCGAAATTACCAGAAAAACGTTGGTTGGTTTTGGTTTTAATATTTAAAAAACTGATTTACCGAAATTACCATACCGAATTTACCAAACCAAAAAAAACCATATCGAAATTACCGTACCGTACCAAATTTACCAAAATTACCGTACCGAATTTACCGAAACCAAAAAAAGTTGGTTTTGGTTTTAATATTTAAAAAAGTTGATTGGTTTTGTTTTTGGTTTTTGGGGGCTTTTAGTGCTGTTTACCAAAACCAGAAAAAATTGAAACTAGAAGCCAGAAAAAACCAGAATTTACCGAAACCAAAAGAAACCAGAAAAAACCGAAATTACCGTAAAAACTGAAATACCGGTCAGTTTGGTTTTGGTATTGATTTTGGTGTACCGGGTGGTAAACTAGTACGGTTTAGTTTTACCATCTAGAGTTTGGTTTTGGTATTGGTATCTACTATTTACCGACCAAATCGTACGGCTTACACCCCTAGTAAGAACCATTTCCCGTGAGTTTGCTTTTTATTGAAAAAATAATGGTTCAATGGAAAAGGGATACGAAGGGAGTAAATCTCCTTTCCATGAAAGGCCGCTAGCAAGAGACTAAAAGAATTGAAAAGAAAAAGAAGAAAAAAATTTGTCAAGGTCATGTTTAGCATTGATATCAAAAGTGTGATATCTTCAAAAAAGAAAAGAATAAGAAAATATGAATATGTTTACTTTGAGGGTGTTATAATTTGAAGATCAATGGGTTTGTATAATTAGTCCTAGTTAATCTTAATGTTAAATTCTATTTATTCGAGAATCATCAATATTTTCTAGGCTAGTGTGAATTGTGTATGTTTTTCCATTATGAATTCACATTATTTGTCATTTGAGGCTAAATCGAAGTTTGATAATTAATACGATCAAATAGAATTCCTTGGAATATCTTGAGTGATCGGAACATATTTATTCTATTTTCTAGTTCACTCCCTTTCACTCCGTACCATATTTGATTTAGACATATTTATGGCGTACGAGTGTGAAATGCTCATGTGGTTTGTGTCTTTTATGGTATTTATACGTAGATATGTGATAAGCACCCAAAACTGTACAATTTGTACCCAAATAGACATGATTTTGTTGCTAATTCTCGACAATATGGGTCTTATGTGCTTAATTGTTCAATATGCAGGCTTAATTGCAGTTGCGATGCCAAAAGTTATATTTCAAGGCAATTTGCAGTTAAAATGGAGCTAAATACCTTATTCCATTACCCTAACCTACCCTAAACATAGCCTAAACCATGTGTGTGTTTTGTTTGTCCCTTGTTTATATTTTTTAGATTTTTAGTTTGAGTCATTTTTATTTTTAGAATTTATTTTAGATTTATTTAGTATTTTCTAGGTTTTATTTTATTAGTTTTTAGTTTTATTAGGATTAGTTTTTTTTAGTTTTATTAGATTATTTTTTTAGGACTTTAGTTTTCATTTAGATTTTAAGTTTTATTTCTTTTGTTTTATTTTAGTTTTTATATAGCTTAGGATTTTATTCTTTAGTTTTATTATTTTTAGTTTTTTTTTTTTTAGTTAGATTTTATTTTTTTTAGTTTTAGTTTTATTTTTAATTTGAGTCTTTATTTTATTATTAGAAGTAGGATTTTTATTTTAGATTTTTAGTTTTATTAGTTTTTTTAGTGTTAGTTATTTTTACGGTGTCCAAATTAAACGCACACACGCCCTAGCACTCACACCCCAAGGCCATACATACTCACATACACCTAACTACCACCTCACCCACATCATAATCCTATACACCTCACCACACACCAACACCCCCTACTTCATCTTCTCCACATACACATCCTCTCTCTCTCATGAACTCTCCATAACCAAACACCCACCTCCATCAAAACCCACAACCATAACCAACTCCCAAAACCCGAAATCCTCACCACCATCAACCTCTGACCTGCCGGCGACCCCTTCCCCCGGCGTCCCACGGCGAAGAACTCATCCCCTTGTGTCCCACTCACCTGCTTCCAATCCGCCGGAATCTCTCCTCCTACAGGCCAGCCCTACAACCTCCTGCCGGCGATGCTCCTCCGACCTGCCACCTCCTCCCTCACCCCAGCTCGTCACCAACCGTTGCCGGACCACCAACCACCTACACTCGCCGGCTGGACCTCTCGATACCAACCCGCCCCGGACCTCTCCTCCATTCCGGCGACTCCACCAACAACCCACCTGAGCTACCCGACCCATTTTCATCCAACCTTATCCCTCCATGGAAACCAAACTAAAACCCATCTCCTTTTGAAACCCACATCACCCATTTCCCCTCTTCTCCAAAAGCCACGACCTGCCATTTCCCAAAACCAACAAAATTAAAGACCAAAATTAAAACAAAACCCATGTGCCACTTATTCCCTTTTTTACCTATTTACCCAAAATACCCCCAACTACTCTTTTACCCCAAAACCCTAAAATACTCATAAATCATATCAGATTTTTATCCCCCAATTCCCTCACCCAAATACCTTCCTTACCTCACACATTTGCCAGGCACATGTGCACTTACATTACCCAATTTACCCCCATGTGCACACTCCCCATGCTCTTGCATCTTAATTCTTCCAACGATACCCCCATGCTCCATGTGCCTACTATAAATGAAGATGAAGACCCCATTTGAGGTGAATAAAGCTTTTAGATAGAAATTTGTAGAGAGAGAAAATACCATTTTAGTGTAGTTTTAGATTAGAATTTTTATTTTATTATTTTTAGATAGTGAGGAAAAAATAAATTAATGTGAGGATTAAATTGAGTGAGATTCTTGATGTAATTGTGTTTGAATCATTCAAATTAAGGGATGTGAATTTCAACTCATGGATTGAAGATCAATTAAGCATCAAGAGATTGGGGTTTGATTGTTCTCTTCTCTTCTCATTTATTTTATGCCTTTGATTATTAATTTGTCATATTTCATATCGTGTTAGGCTAAAACCCCTTTCAAGGGGTGGGGTAAAACCCTTATTTGATGTTATTTTATTTTAATTAGTTTAATTACTTGAAAAGTCCCTTTGAATGTTAATTTTGATCCCTCACCCTTAAATTTACGCCTCGAGAGAGGGTAAATGATTTTCGAGAGAAAATCGAAATTCTAGTTATAATACCCATTTTAGATTCGAACTAGAGATAAGGGTTTCTTAAGTGAGGTATTATAACTTGCATTTCAACTCTAAATTTATTTTCAAAGATTTACATAAATTTTAATTGATCGATCCTAGCGGGTGATTAATTAAAAGGAGTGTAGATCTATTTTTCTAGAGTTGTGGGGTGTTAAACTTAATTTTCTAAAAGATTACTATTATAATTACACTAGCAACGAGAGTTGGTTTGTAATTTTGATATTAATTTAGGAGAATTCAAATAGTTAAATTAATTAATTAGAATAACTAAAATTTGTGGTTTAATCCCACTCCTTGATTGTTCTCACAATTATTTACCTCACTTTATCTCTTATTTTAGTGTTAGACTTTATTTTTCATTTTAGTCATTTTCTAGTTAGTTATTATCATATTACATTTAGTTTAGTTTAGTTTAAACCTCACCTCACCCTATTGTCTTAATGTGACACCCCGACTAATTAAATACCGGGTAGCTACTCCTTTATTTAATTAATACAAAATGCCAAGTTGGTTCAGTTAATAGCATCACTGTCGAAAACATTTTAATGATTTCTAACCACCTAGTATTTAAAAAGTAAGTTGTCAAATTTTAAATTAAATCTGATTAACATGCAATAAAAGAATTATGAAAGAATAACATAACCATTCACCATAAGGAAGCAATAGAATAACCAACAAATAAAAATAAGTCTGGAGGAAATAAAACAAGTCTGCATCCTGAATTAAATACAACCCAAAGTCTAAATAACTGAAATATAAAGTGTCTCTAAAGAAATGGGCGACATGCCCTAAAATGATGAAGCTGAATATGGAGTCAAGACTAGAAAAGAGGCATCTACTAGCAAAGCCCTGTAACTTCCACAACAGCTACAGCTCGTCACCTGAATAAAGTAACTATGCATGGTGTCCTTGTGGCTGGGCACCTAAAAAGGTTTTTACAAAATAGATTTGAAAGCAAACGGGTCAGAGCCCGAAAGTGGAGAGTATTTTAAAAACAGCAAGTGCTTTAATAACATTCAAAACAATGAATGCAAAATACATGTTAGGACGTGCTCTCACATGAAATACTCACCTCTCGTCTAACTGTGCACTCCTAACGTTCCTGTACCCATTCATGTGTTATTTATATCTAACTAAACCGTCATAAGTTCTAACCCAACTACTCGATTCACAATATGAATCCCCAATGTTATCACTTAAATAGATAGCTTTACTTAAACTCGGATTCTCAATTATTAGCATTACCGTTTACTGGAGGTTATCCCCTTATTTATCTCCTCAAGGAGTTACTATAAATTATTCTCATAATTTAAACATAACAATTCCTTTTCATTTAACCGTATATTATTCACATCATAAATATACAATATAAGCACCCCGAGGCTAAGCTGCGCTGCACACATACTCTGCTATCCATCCCGGTACATCACGTACATAAGGATTACAAATTCCGAATCTCTCATGAATTGTTAGAATAAGCACAACACACAAAAATGGAGGCGAACATAATTCAACATATCCATGGTCACGTACATACCTACGCTCCATAGTCAGCTGTCTTATTAACTCACAAATAAGTCATTCTCTTGAACTATGTCCTCGAGGTACCAATCTAAATCCGGGCACACAAAGATTAGATGGCCCTAAGCAACGTAAACCTCTCGTGATAGCAAGTATGGTAGGTATTTCATACACATAAATTCATATACTAAGCATTCACACATCTTAGATGTCTCAATATTAATAAAGGTACATTCTACATCCTTATACCATTATTCCAATTTTATACATTTTAAGTCTTTCGATAATATAAAATGTAGGCTGTCGACATATCTCACGTCATAGTTTCTTGTACTTAAAACCTATCTCAAAGGGATTATTAAGTTTCCTATTATTCCCACATATAACATCATTATTCTTAAGGTCCTTACTTCTGCCCCAAACCTCATTTCATCAATTTATCCAAATTTACTCTTTTAACCCTAATATTATCTCACTCATCGAGTTTCATTAGCTTTTAGAATCATTCCTCAAATTGAATTCTAATTAAGGTCCAAATTTTATAACCATACCTACTGGTCTTCCTTAAGTCTAAGGATATTCATAAAGTCTCCAATAATATTTTCTAAGGGTTAACATCATTAAAATTTAACTAGGGGAAATTTTACTCATTCTGGGAAGGTCGATCGATCGACCTTGAACCTCGATCGATCGATGGTGGTCGATCGATCGACTGATTAATGTCGATCGATCGATCGCACCAGGTAGGCTACAGACTGCTTCGTTATGCAGTCCTCAAATCGTCCCAAAACTCCATTATAATGCATGAAACTCTAATATAACGTTATAATATCATCATACAACCATCCTACAACATTGTTAACGTTCTAAAACCAATAAATCATCAACCAAGGGCTTTATTTGGATCAAAACTTCATCAAGAACCCTAGTTTTCTATTTCTTTCAAGAACATTAATAAATCTCTTCTTAAATCCGTTTTGAGATCATCAAGGGTTATATTTTGAATTCAAAATTCGTCCAGAATATGTCTACATGCAATTCCTAACATAGTTCATAGTTTTAATCCTCAAATTCATGGGTCTATATCAATCTTGCAAGACAAAATTCGATAATTACCTAAACATGGAAGAACACATTCATGGAATTAATTGTAACTAAATCACTTGCCTTATGTTCCAGATTTGTTGTTGGTTGAAGATGGTTGAATTCCTCTCCCTCTCTCTGCAGAATTCTCCCCTCTTTCTCTCTCTACAAGCTCTTCTCACAAGATGACAATGGAGGTGGGGGTTGGTTTTTGGTAAGTTAAAAATATTTTCTTAACTTCTCCCGTAGCCCACTACTTAGATTGGGGTTGAAAATGGATTAGTGGGTTTAATGGTAAGTTATAATTAAAGTCTGATTTTCGTGGATTTTAATTACCAAATTTCCGAAATTACCAAACTACCCTTTTGGGTTGCCGGTTTGGCCTAAAAATGCCCCGGGACCCAAACTAAACCCCCGGCTAGTGTTTTCTGACTATCTCGACCCTTCCGGACACATTGGCGCACTCAAAATGAGTATTTGGTCAAAAGAAAAATAATTTATTTTTTTAAATTTCATAAATTTATTCTCGACGCAACTGACACGCGCTTTCCAATTAAATTTTCCAAATTGTCGTATTTCAGCCTCGCGACAATTTCAATATTTTCAATATTCATATATTGCCATATATACACATTATAATCAAATACCAACTCACATCTCGTTAGTATTCTATCCGAATTAATTCTCAATTAATTCACATTTAATTTTATTAATCCCATAAATAAATATCGATAAAAAATGCGGGGTATTACATACTTCCCCCCTAATAACAGAATTTCGTCCCGAAATTCGGAACTAGAAAGTACCTGGTAAAAATAACTCTGGATAATGTTCGCGCATTTCATCCTCGCGCTCCCATGTGGTCTCCTCGACATTATGATGCCGCCACTGAACACGTACTAACAGAACTATCTTTGACCGCAGTTTCCGCTCACTTCGGTCCAAAATAGCAATCGGCCCCTCCTCGTAGGAGCTATCGGGCTGGAGATCGATGTCCTCCAAAGCAATGTGAGAATGAGCCAAATCATCTCTAAGATATTTCCTTAGCGAGGAAATATGAAACACATCATGAATGCTGTGTAAATGCTCCGGTAACCCAAGTCTATACGCAACAGACCCAATCCGCTCGATGATAGGAAATGGTCCCACGTATTTCGGTGCTAACTTCCCCTTCTTCCCAAATCGCATAATACCCTTCATAGGAGATACTTTGAGTAAAACCTGGTCCCCCACTTGGAACTCCCTGAAGAACCTCTTCGCATCAGCATAGCTCTTCTGCCGATCCTGAGCTACCCGAATGCGACTCCGTATCAATTCTATCCTTGCCGAAGTATCTTGAATCACTTCCGGCCCAAGTAGTTTGTTGTCCCCCACCTCCAACCAACATGCTGGGGAACGACAAGGTCTACCGTACAATGCCTCAAATGGAGCCATGCCAATGGTGAACTGGTAGGAGTTGTTGTAAGCAAACTCCACCAGTGGAAGATACTGCTCCCATCCACCCCCAAAATCAATGATGCACATACGCAACATGTCCTCCAACATCTGGTTTATACGCTCGGTTTGCCCATCGGTCTGCGGGTGATATGCCGTACTCAATTGCAATTCCGTGCCCATGGCCTCCTGAAAACTCTCCCAAAACTGCGAAACAAATATCTTGTCTCGGTCAGACACGATATTTAGGGGTACACCGTGAAGTCTCACTATTTCTGCAATAAAAAGCTGGGCATACTGTCCCGTAGTGTAGTCTGTCCTTACGGGTAGAAAATGAGCAACTTTGGTCAACCTGTCCACAATTACCCAAATGGAGTCGTGACCCCTCTGTGACGTAGGTAACCCCGTGATAAAGTCCATGGAGATGATCTCCCACATCCACATCGGGACCTCTAATGGCTGTAGAAGTCCTGCCGGTCTCTGATGATCCACTTTCACTAGCTGAAAAGTGGCGCATTTTGAAACAAACACGGCTATATCTCTCTTCATCCCGCTCCACCAATACTGACGTCTCATATCTTGGTACATTTTGTCCCCACCGGGATGTACCGCGAACCGTGAGCCGTACGACTTTGCCATCACCTCGTGTCGCAATTCCTCCCCTTCCGGAACTACCAGTCTCCCATTGAAGCGTAATCCCCCGTCTGAGCTAACGGTATAGGACTCGGCTCCCTCTGCTAGTAATCGAACTATCTGCTCCTGAAAGAACGAGTCATTTGCCTGGGCCTTTACCACCTTCGTGACAATCTGCGGTGTAACAGTCATCACAGACATGAACGATCGGGCCACTGCATCCTGGTGTCCCAACTCTTTCCACTTAGCCTTCCACACCCCTGCCACCTCATCCACTGGCCTACGGCTCAACGCGTCTGCTACCACGTTAGCCTTCCCCGGGTGATATTGGATATCGAACTGATAATCCTTCACAAACTCAAGCCACCTTCGCTGCCGCATATTTAACTCCTTCTGCATGAATAGGTACTGTAGGGACTTGTGGTCTGTGAACAATCGAAACTTCTCCCCCAAAAGATAGTGTCTCCAAATTCGAAGGGCAAATACCAGTGCCGCTAACTCCAAGTCATGAGTGGGGTAATTCTTCTCGTGAGGCTTAAGCTTACGGGAAGCATAAGCTATGGCCTGACTCTCTTGCTGCAATACACCTCCAAGTCCTTGTAAGGACGCATCGGTGTAAACTAGATACTCAACTCCCGGTCTAGGCAATATTAACACAGGTGCTGAGGTCAATTTGTCCTTCAACTCATCGAATGCCAACTGACAGGCATCACTCCAGATGACTGGCACACCTTTACGAGTCAGATGTGTCATGGGACCCGCTATCTTGGAGAAACCCCGAATAAACCTCCTGTAGTATCCTGCTAAGCCCAAGAAACTACGGATCTCAGTCGGTGTCACGGGCTGTCCCCACTCCCTCACCGCGGATACCTTCCCCGGATCAACAGATATCCCCCGGTCCGAAATAATATGTCCAAAAAACTGAACCTCCTTCAGCCAAAACCCGCACTTCTCATACTTTGCATACAACTCGTTCTGACGTAGCGTCTGCAAAACCTGTCTCAAATGCTCGGCGTGCTCCTCCTCTGTCTGGGAGTAGACCAGAATGTCATCAATGAAGACAATGACGAACTGATCTAGGAACTCTCTGAACACCCTAGTCATCAAGTCCATAAACACGGCTGGAGCATTGGTCAAACCAAAAGGCATAACCCGAAACTCGTAGGAACCATATCTCGTTAAGAAAGCAGTCTTCGAGACGTCCTCTTCCCTGATACGCAACTGATGGTATCCTGATCGCAAATCAATCTTCGAGAAGAAAGAAGATCCTCTTAACTGGTCGAATAAGTCATCGATTCGGGGCAACGGATACTTATTCCGTATCGTGACCTTATTCAACTCCCGGTAATCCACACATAACCTCAACGATCCATCCCTCTTCTTTACGAATAACACAGGGTCACCCCACGGCGAAGTACTCCTCCGGATAAACCCCTGACCCAATAACTGCTCAATCTGATCGCGTAACTCTCTCATCTCAGCTGGAGCCATACGGTAAGGTGCGCGGGCAATAGGCTGAGTGCCCGGCGTCAAATCAATCACAAAATCTATCTCCCTACTCGGAGGTAGTCCAGGTATATCTTGAAATACATCGGCGAACTCACTAATAACGGGTATCGAATCAAGTGGTATCACCACTTCCTTAGAGGTCTCCTCCTCTATGTAGTACAAATGAGTGGACGATCCTCCCTCAGGATGAGGCATCGCCACTAAAAACATCTCCTTCCCGGGAATGGCAAAGATAATACTCCTACTAAAACAGTCAATCATGGCTCGGTACGCAACTAGCCAATCCATACCAATAATGGCATCACACTCGGTCATCTCTAACACTAACATATCAGCTGGTAAAGTAAACCTCCCGATCGCTATACCCACACCTCTACACATAAGCAAAATCATGGAACCCCTACTCAACGGTGAGTCTACATAAGTAGCGATGCTCTCTGCGGTGTCTAATAACCCAATGGTGCGTGCAAATCTCATGGCAATGAACAATGTGTGGCCCCCGTGTCAAACAAAATACGCCCCATAGTCCCCTGAATAGAGAACATACCCTCAATAGCTGGCGGATTTTGTGGGGCTGTGGCCTGCTGAAGCTGATATACCCTCCCATACTGAAGCTTCCCCTGCTGAACTAGGACTGCTGGAATGGGTGGTAATGTTGCCATCTGTGGTGGTGCTGGGAGAGCGATGGGAAACATAGGCGTCTGCGGCTCCTATCGAGCGCCCTGCTGCTGCTGCTACGGGGCCCTGCCCTTATCAGGACAATCCTGACGTTTGTGGCCAATCTTACCACAAATGAAACACTTCCCCGGGAAGTTTCCCCCTCGCTGTCCCTGCTGCCCTCGGCCTTGGTGGCCGTTACCATTCCTCCCCTGGACCTGCTGGCCCTGCTGTTGACCATTCTGCCCCTGCTAGCCCTGATGGTCGTTCGGACCCTGATGGCCCTACCTGAAACCTCCCTGTCCGTGCCTAAAATTTCCCGATCTGAACCTCTTATGATCCCCCTGCTGGGAACCCTGGTCACCCTGCCTCTGCCCCTGAGTAGATTGTGCCCCACTGGCACCGTTTCCCCTGTCCTGCCCTGATGGCTGGACTCTCCTGACCTCTTGCTCTCAGCCATGTGAAACCGATGATCCTGGCAGTGTAACAGTGCAGCGTTAACCACGTCAGAATAAGTGGCCGACGAAAGGTTCCCTAACAAATGCTGACGGATCCTCCATGTCAATCCATTGGTGAACCTCTGGATCTTCTTCTCTTCTGTCGGTATCTCATCCGGAACAATATTCAGCAAATTTGTGAATTCGTCCTCATACTCGGCCACAGTCATACCCTCCTGTCTAAGGTTCATCAACTTCCTCCTCATTTCCGTGTGAACAGCTTACGGAAAATATTTGCAGTCGAACCGCACCCAGAACTCCTGTATCGTGAGAGTATCTCTCTCCTCCGCGGTGGTAATAGACTCCCACCACTGCAATGCAGATCCCACAAGCTTGAAAGTAGCTAGTATCTGCCTCTGAACATCGGTGCACTCATACATCCTCAGGTGCCTCTGAATATCCTTCCTCCACTGACTAGATACCACAACATCGGAGCTACCTGCGAACTCCGGAGGGTGTGCTTTCTGAAAAGCATCACGAACGTATTCCCAAGCAGACGGGAATGCATGTGCCTGAACTGGCGCGGCTACTGGCGCCTGGGGTGGTGCCTGCTGTACAACGGCTAGGGCGGCATTTACCGCTTGGGCTACAATAGCTGCAACCTCGGCGGCATTCATGGTCCCATGTACTGGTGCTGGCTGTGGCTCTGGCTGTGCATCCCTAGGAACTCGCTGCGCACGTCGTGGAGGCATCTGAAATGAGAGTAAAGTCTATAAGTTCGTAGTTATAAACTTAAAATAGCTGAAGAGCGAAGCATACATAAAAGAATACAACAGTCCTAAAATATAGGGCTCTACATCAAAGAAAGCTCAGCGGAAACATAATAAGCCGTACAGATCCTAAAGGACACTAGAACCTGATGCTCTAATACCACCTGTGACACCCCGACTAATTAAATACCGGGTAGCTACTCCTTTGTTAAATTAATACAAAATGCCAAGTTGGTTCAGTTAATAGCATCACTGTCGAAAACATTTTAATGATTTCTAACCACCTAGTATTTAAAAAGTAAGTTGTCAAATTTTAAATTAAATCTGATTAACATGCAATAAAAGAATTATGAAAGAATAACATAACCATTCACCATAAGGAAGCAATAGAATAACCAACAAATAAAAATAAGTCTGGAGGAAATAAAACAAGTCTGCATCCTGAATTAAATACAAACCAAAGTCTAAATAACTGAAATATAAAGTGTCTCTAAAGAAATGGGCGACATGCCCTAAAATGATGAAGCTGAATATGGAGTCAAGACTAGAAAAGAGGCATCTACTAGCAAAGCCCTGTAACTTCCACAACAGCTACAGCTCGTCACCTGAATAAAGATCCTATGCATGGTGTCCTTGTGGCTGGGCACCTAAAAAGGTTTTTACAAAATAGATTTGAAAGCAAACGGGTCAGAGCCCGAAAGTGGAGAGTATTTTAAAAACAGCAAGTGCTTTAATAACATTCAAAACAATGAATGCAAAATACATGTTAGGACGTGCTCTCACATGAAATACTCACCTCTCGTCTAACTGTGCACTCCTAACGTTCCTGTACCCATTCATGTGTTATTTATATCTAACTAAACCGTCATAAGTTCTAACCCAACTACTCGATTCACAATATGAATCCCCAATGTTATCACTTAAATAGATAGCTTTACTTAAACTCGGATTCTCAATTATTAGCATTACCGTTTACTGGATGTTATCCCCTTATTTATCTCCTCAAGGAGTTACTATAAATTATTCTCATAATTTAAACATAACAATTCCTTTTCATTTAACCGTATATTATTCACATCATAAATATACAATATAAGCACCCCGAGGCTAAGCTGCGCTGCACACATACTCTGCTATCCATCCCGGTACATCACGTACATAAGGATTACAAATTCCGAATCTCTCATGAATTGTTAGAATAAGCACAACACACAAAAATGGAGGCGAACATAATTCAACATATCCATGGTCACGTACATACCTACGCTCCATAGTCAGCTGTCTTATTAACTCACAAATAAGTCATTCTCTTGAACTATGTCCTCGAGGTACCAATCTAAATCCGGGCACACAAAGATTAGATGACCCTAAGCGAACGTAAACCTCTCGTGATAGCAAGTATGGTAGGTATGTCATACACATAAATTCATATACTAAGAATTCACACATCTTAGATGTCTCAATATTAATAAAGGTACATTCTACATCCTTATACCATTATTCCAATTTTATACATTTTAAGTCTTTTGATAATATAAAATGTAGACTGTCGACATATCTCACGTCATAGTTTCTTGTACTTAAAACCTATCTCAAAGGGATTATTAAGTTTCCTATTATTACCACATATAACATCATTATTCTTAAGGTCCTTACTTCTGCCCCAAACCTCATTTCATCAATTTATTCAAATTTACACTTTTAAGCCTAATATTATCTCACTCATCGAGTTTCATTAGCTTTTAGAATCATTCCTCAAATTGAATTCTAATTAAGGTCCAAATTTTATAACCATACCTACTGGTCTTCCTTAAGTCTAAGGATGTTCATAAAGTCTCCAATAATATTTTCTAAGGGTTAACATCATTAAAATTTAACTAGGGGAAATTTTACTCATTCTGGGAAGGTCGATCGATCGACCTTGAACCTCGATCGATCGATGGTGGTCGATTGATCGACTGATTAATGTCGATCGATCGATCGCACCAGGTAGGCTACGGACTGCTTCGTTTTGCAGTCCTCAAATCGTCCCAAAACTCCATTATAATGCATGAAACTCTAATATAACGTTATAATATCATCATACAACCATCCTACAACATTGTTAACGTTCTAAAACCAATAAATCATCAACCAAGGGCTTTATTTGGATCAAAACTTCATCAAGAACCCTAGTTTTCTATTTCTTTCAAGAACATTAATAAATCTCTTCTTAAATCCATTTTTAGATCATCAAGGGTTATATTTTGAATTCATAATTTGTCCAGAATATGTCTACGTGCAATTCCTAACATATTTCATAGTTTTAATCCTCAAATTCATGGGTCTATATCAATCTTGCAAGACAAAAATCGATAATTACCTAAACATGGAAGAACACATTCATGGAATTAATTGTAACTAAATCACTTGCCTTATGTTCCAGATTTGTTATTGGTTGAAGATGGTTGAGTTCCTCTCTCTCTCTCTGCAGAATTCTCCTCTCTCTCTCTCTCTCTCTACAAGCTCTTCTCACAAGATGACAATGGAGGTGGGGGTTGGTTTTTGGTAAGTTAAAAATATTTCTTAACTTCTCCCGTAGCCCACTACTTAGATTGGGGTTGAAAATGGGTTAGTGGGTTTAATGGTAAGTTATAATTAAAGTCTGATTTTCGTGGGTTTTAATTACCAAATTTCCGAAATTACCAAACTACCCTTTTGTGTTGCCGGTTTGGCCTAAAAATGCCCCGGGACCCAAACTAAACCCCCGGTTAGTGTTTTCTGACTATCTCGACCCTTTCGGACACGTTGGCGCACTCAAAATGACTATTTGGTCAAAAGAAAAATAATTTATTTTTTTAAATTTCATAAATTCATTCTCGACGCGATTGACACGCGCTTTCCAATTAAATTTTCCAAATTGCCGTATTTCAGCCTCGCGACAATTTCAATATTTTCAATATTCATATATTGCCATATATACACATTATAATCAAATACCAACTCACATCTCATTACTATTTTATCCGGATTAATTCTCAATTAATTCACATTTAATTTAATTAATCCCAAAAATAAATATCGATAAAAAATGCGGGGTATTACACTTAATATTCGAAAAAACTAAAAAAAATTAGAAAAGTGAAAAAGCACAAAAAGAAGATAAAAAGTGAATTACACTTGAATTTTTCTCTAGCTTTACAACCTTGAAAGTAGATTGATACCCTTACTTACCGCTACACTTTAGATTGTTTTATTTTGTAGGTACATAAGGTTTTTGATTAGAAGGAGCTTTTACAACAATGTCAAATACACCGAAAAGTTCTTTTTATTAATATGTTTGTGCGTTATTGATATATGTGCGTGTATATATATGGCATGTTTGTTTTAAGTCTTTGCATTACATTTAATCCTTGTTGTTATATGCTTCATAATTGTATCAAATTGACATCTTATATGATCATATTGGTATCTTTTGTTTCTTTTTTTACATCAAAATCATTTGTTCATTGTTTGGATTATTTATGCATGTGTTGAGGTTTCACTTCACATTACTGCATGATATTGCTTGTTTTTTTCTTTATGTCCACATGTGTTACATTTAAGGGCGAACTTGCTTTATTTTGTTCCCTTTACCTTTGTATATTCTTGAACAAAAAGGGGGAGACATATTCATATGGGGTAAGTATAACCTAAAGGGGATGCATACTTTAATGGGGAGATGTTTAATAAATGGGTATTTTTTTCATATGCGTTTAATATTGTTATCTTTTCTTGGGTTAACTTTGAAGGTTTAAAGTGACGTTGCAGAAACGTTTTCACCAGAGCAAAGCTACTTAAATTTGTGTTTGTTAAGTGTGTGTAATTTTTTTCTTTTAGGGTTGGGATTGAGTCTTTTGAGACATTGATGATCCAAAAGGTTTTTGTTTTTAAGTTTCATCTCGAAATATGAAAAAGTGGAGATTTTTAAGGGATATAGAGGGGTACATGATCAACCCCGTAGCTTCCAGAGGGTTATACGAGAAATACCCAAGTAAGGAGGTTGTACGAGCAACCCCTAAGAGACAAGAGGGAACAAGTGAACCACCTTAAACAGGAACAAGTGCACGAGTATCCAGTCTCCAAGGAAAGAGGAAATACTCAAGAAAATCCCTACAAGTTAAAAAGCATGTGTGCGAGCACTTCCTTCACTTATACTTATAATTTTTATGATTAACAGGTTTACTTAGAAATAATCCATAGCCGAGCAAGCAGGGCTCAAGTAGATGGCCAATTGGGACCTATTGAAATTTTTGGCTTGGATGATGAAAGATAAGTCTTGTTGAGCAAGTTAAGGCTCGATCACTTTAATATATTGTGATATAAAATATGGAGGTGAGGAACCCAAGTGGTCACTCACACTCACAAATCACACACATCTTGCATACAAGTAGCGAGCAGTCACTTGAAAGGCCACTCACAAGTTTTCAAACTTACCCGATAAGAAATTTTGATAAACGAAAAAATAGAAATTTTTGGCGTTATGGCCTATAAGATTACCTTTTCGTCCACTATTACACCGTGTGTCATACAATAATAGAAAAATTATGGTAAATAGTGACAAATAGTAATAAAGACAAAACATTTTAATATATTTATCACATGGGAATATTCTTGAGCGCCTCAGGGGCCACATATGCCTTAAAACTTTTACTATAAATAGAGCATTAGGGACACAGTTGTAGACAAATGATATAACAAGCACTGTTATGTTGTACAAAATCCCACACATATATTCTATCCCTCATCTCTCCTAGATATCGTGCTTATATCTCCACTCTAAAACAAAAATTGCTCTCAATAGTATTCATTCCTTTATTTATTGTTAGAAACTTATATTCAATCATTAGTTGCTCATTCTTGTAATCCTAACTCATTATTGTATTGAAAAAAAGTTTATTTTTATCTCTGCTCTTATTCTTGAAATATTTTTACTTTATAAAAGGTTTTCCATTGGAGTGGGTCATGCCTTACCCATTTACAATTATTCATATATCCTAGTACCACTACCCTTCTATAGATGCTGACTATAGTGGGAAGATATCCTCACTGCCATAGATAAAGAAGGTCACAATTTTTCTAAACAATTGGTTTTTGAAGACATTCCAGTAAGAAATAGAGGCCAACGTGACAAAACTATCAATGAGGATGTTGTTGTTATAGGGATGTAAGGTACTAGTCTTTTTGTAGGCCAAATGAGAACCTCAGTTGATTTATGGCAAACATGAGTGAACATTATGAGTCTATTATTTGAATTTTTAAAGCAACATAACATTAACCTGGCACGTTTAATCCAAGTTTGTGCACTGGAAGGGGTAGTTCCTTTTGGAGGAGTAGTTGCCCCAGATGTGGCATCGACAAAGAAAGTGGAGGCCGAACAGACACCTACCCTATTGTATCCCATATAGTAAAGAAGGTTGAGGTGTATGAGTCACCTTCCAAGGAGGTTAATCTGGGGGAGGTGAAGAAGATCCTCCCACTCAAATAAAATGAATCTCCCCTGCTGTACATAGAGTTAAAGAAACCCTATCTCGATATAATCAATGAAATACCTTACCCCGATGGGTATGTCCCAACAAAGTTCATAAAGTTCAATGGAAAAGGAGATAATCCTAAAAAGAATGTCAAGAGGTTTGGAGTACCTCGATGTGCACTACATAGTAAGAACCTAAGGCTATGAGAGTTCACGAACACTCATATAGGGAAATCCTACTCGTGGTATTCCCATTTGGCACCAAGAGCATTTCCACTTAGGAAGATACACATCGACAGTTCTTCCAAAAAAATTTAATGGCTAAATATGAGATTACTCTGAATCACTTGGCTCAAGAATTACAAAAACCTATCAAGGAGATGATGCAATATATCAAGCATTTTAGTGAAAAATCTCTAGATCTCCTCGAGGAATCTACATAAGCAAGGTGTTGTAGATTTGAGTGAAATTCTTGCTCGAGGAATACCAACTTCACCTGCTCAATGAAAATCAAGAGGGAACATTCTTGGAATTCACTCTAGCATTAAAGAACATTGCGATGATCATAAAGTTAAAGTCCCAGAGTTAGAGAACCCAGGTTGCTCCATAACTAGGAAGGTTTCAGATCTCTTGGCAATATAATGTTAACTATGTAGACAATAGTCCCAAAGGACATAAGAATGGTTATGGAATGTCAAATAATGGCACCCCAGGAAAATGAAGTTTGGAAATTATATTACTCTTCCATTTCCATGTATCGTCATGAAGTCCATGGATTGTTATCAAACATTGGTGCGAGAAGGAGTGGTAGGTCCACTCAATGTGATTGATCAAAGACTGACATCAACAATTAGATGCAAAGTTTTGTGAACTACACCAAAGGGTACACTATTCAACGAAGGACTATTATTATCTACTAAGGATAATAAAATACCAAGTTTCTAATGGCACACTTCAAATCCCTCCCATGGATGCCAATGAGAATACATTGGCCATATACCCATCAATAGAAATATACAAATATGGTCGTACCTTATTACTTAGATGAAATAATGGAGTCTTAGGAGTGGTTGGGAAATGACAAAGCAAGTAGTGAGTGGATGCTTAGGTTTACATGTTAATGGTACGAGGAGTTAGATATTGAAGAAGGGAATGTTAATGTAGTGTTCATACTGGATGAAGGTGAAACCTGAAAAGCAGAGTATGTTTGCAATAAGCAAATTTATGAGGTGGAGATAGACTTTGAATGTGAAATTATTGCAAAAAGTCCAAAGTTTAAATGTTTTTTAATCAAACCAGAGTTATGTCTAAAACTAGGTTGGCAATTACCCAGAAAATTCTGGAAGTAGTACAAAATAAAGGAGATCCATCCATCAACTGGAATGGATCTATTGGAACATCAAAAGGTATACATCAGAAGTGGTATTTTTTGAATCTGGTAGGCAATTACCATTATTTCATAACAAGACATTTCATGTGACTGCTCTGGTAAATGTGACTAGTTTCCCACGAGCACTACTGGATGGAGGGGAATCGATCGACATTATGACCATAACCACTCTTTATGAAACTGCAATCTCAGAAGAGAAGATTGTATTAGTCCCTTTAGTGATTTCAAGAATTGACAGTGCTCAAATACAATCGCTCGGATATGTGAATATGGTTATAAAATTAGGGAACTTCACTTCCCACATCAAGTTCCATGTCATCATTGCAAATAAAAATAATCAGTTGATGATCAGAAGGGTGTGGATGAATACTTATGTCATTATGCCTTCCACATTTCACAAGTTCACGAAAGCCAATATACGTGGAATAAAAATAGTGACCAAGGAAATCGAGAGACCTTTCTTAGCGGAAGAAACTCATTTAGTTGATGAAACATTTTACACAGAGCTTGATGAACAAATAAATGTTCGTTTAATTAAAGGAGTGGAAGATCCCCCAGCAGTTCATGAGTGAGGTAAGTAAAAAGACATATTGATGGAAGTTTGGGTCTACAAGTATCACCCCCTGAAGAAAAAAGACAAAGGAAAAATAATGATGGAAGAAAAGGTAAGGCCTACTCAGACTTGAAAGAAGGTGGTTTTGCCTAATGTTAAAGTAATTTGACATTTATAATGGTGTGTGCGGGCAGTGTTTTAGGATGAGGACGTTGACCCGATGCTAGAGTTCTTTGTAATTGATGATTCACACATAGTCGAGCATGTTGAAGAACCCAAAAAGAACAAGCTCACTCATTTCTCAAAAGAAGGATCCATAGTGGATATGGGAATATGATCAACCTTCTAGTTGGTTTGAAAAAGTCACCAAATAAAAAAAAGATAACACATAAGGAAAATATAACAACCCATCTATTCTAATACCGAGTCATCACTCCTTTATTACAATAAAGAAGGAATCTAGTATGATTTCATTCTCAGCATCACTATCGCATCAAGTAATATAATGTAAACTAAATGAAACCATACATACAAAGAAATGATAGAATAAGTGATAAGCATAAAATGAATAACGTGAACCGAATAAATCATCAGTCACTACAATTAATCATCCACATAAATAAAAACTGATATATAATGAATATCTCTGACATAAATAAAATCATGTCCAACTACGTGAAACACGCCCAAAAGGAAATACTAGACATGAAACAAAATCCTATCTAGAGAGAAAGAAGCTGAAGTGACTATAATCAAATCTCGCAGCGTCCACAGCTACTGCTCGCAACGGCATGAAAGAACTAGCCCTATTGCCCCTGTTGTTGCTCTACACCCGGGGTATGAAAAAAATAGATTATCCAGCGGGTCAACTCCCGAAAAGGTTTGAAAATATTTTGCAAGTATTTAAATGGTTTAAATAAAAATTTGCAGTGTATTTCCTTCATAATTAATTTATCGGCCGCACTCACCTGACACATAAACCCACCTCTCATCTATAGTGCACACCTAACGCATTTATATTATTATCCTAATTATGATACATAGTTTAACTAGGAAAATAAGAGATAACAAATCCCATCCCTATAATAATCATCATTAGCTAAGTTTATACAACTCTCTTTAGATAAAATTTCATAAATAATAATATATCTCTACACGTGTTATAAATAGATATTCACACAATATAATAACATAGCTAGACCCGTGCTATAAATAGATATAGACACAATACCTCACACACCCGTGCTATATATATATATATACGTACAAATCGCATTCATAGAGCTGGGACCTTGCAGATGCATCCCTCATGTCCTATTGGGATCCGAGTATACCACATACCATGACTGGGCCACTGGGTGAAAATCTCATCACCAAACCAGAACGTAAACATAAACAAATGTAGGCGGTCATAAACATACATTCGGGGGTCGCAACCATTCTACAATGCACCCAATCGGTCTCCAAACTAATACATATCCTCACACATGGATAGTGGCCATGAAACATTACTATGATCTGGAGAATCAATCCAACACCTACTAATCAACACTAGGGTGGACTTCCCACTATGCCCAACCTCCTAATGATAGCACTACCGAATAGTTATGTTCAAATAAATGCACATCAATCATACATGTGTGTGTGTCTCTCTCTTTCTCTCTCTCTCTCTCTCTCTCTCTATATATATATATATATATATATATATATATATATATATATATATATAAAGTATTGACTACGTACAAAAATCCCATAATGTACTAGTCTATCAAATCCCGAAGTCCAAACCGACTTCCCGCTTATACAATTAAGTGTTCACTCACTTGAATTGTGCTTTCTCTCGACCGAACCCATCGAATCGTTGGCCTAACACATGTACCAAACCCTGATAATATTCCCCAGTAGTCCTAAACTACCTCGGAAGCCCATACGTCCATTCCCTAAACACTAACAGCTCAAAATAATGCGTAACAAAAATCGAGATAGGCTAACAAACCAAACCGTTTGCTTAGCAGACTGAAGCAATACGTTAGATCTAAAAAATTTGGTTTGCTGGACTTCCCATTATCTTTTTCCTCAGGTTTTCACCTCTTAAACCCTCCAATGGAGGACCCAATCATCCCAAACCATAAATTGACATCCCCCATCAAAATATAACTAACCCATAATCAATTTAAAGCCGAAATAAACCCAAATCAATCATCAAAACACAAGGATTCATAAACATTGATCAATTCATACAACTCAAAATTAATACAACCTTTGAGACCCTATAAATATTCTCATGTTCACAATCATAAACCTAGATTCATATTACGAATTTCTCATTATTTATTATCAATCAATATCAATTATTAAAGGTTAAACACAACTTAAATCTCTTCAATTAGCTCTCAAAGTTTTCATGGTTTAAAAATTCTCAGATTTGTTCCTAATAAATTATAAACGTAATTAACCGCAAAAATTTCAATATAAAGCAAGTAAATAATTGCCTTTTGGATTTGAATCCAAAGTCCCAACTAGATGATTGAATCTAGAGATTTTCTTTCGCTCTTCTCTAAGGATTTTTCTCTTTTTTCATCATTTTTCTCTTCGCTTAATCTCCCCCTTAATCTCAATTATGCAGAGGCCAACGTGAGGATGGCATCCACCTCCATAAACCTTCAATACGCCTTAATCATACCCTAATACTGTTTTTAAATGTAGCCCTAAGCATACCCCGTAACCCAACTATGACACCCTCGTACCTATTCTGGACTATTCTGGCCTATTTCAGATCCCTGATGCCCTAAAAAAGGTCATCCGAGTCACCCAAATAAAAATATGCCATCATTTCATTAAATGTGCTCGACATAAGCATACAATATGCATTGCTAATAAACTATATACATTCACCGATGTAACTCTCTATCGACATAATATAATAATTCGTTGTTTTTAACTCATGAACGACATTTAACAATTCACATCTCTATTATCACACATAAGTAAATCTATATCTTTATTATAAAATGAACTACATTGTTTAATACTGCCTTGCAACTAATATGTCCAGGTGGCGAACTAGATAGTTTCTATCTTTTTTAAGTTTTTATTCATTTCAAGTATCTTCTCCCCTCCAACTTCTCTAAACATTAATTCTTAAAAATTTGATCGTGCTCCACTTTGACTTCTATAGACATTAAATATTTCTTAAAAATTGAATCGTCCATTCCACATTCTCATAATATTTCACACAAAAATTTTGCTTTTGCGTGTTATTTATAGTCACACGATGTTGCCAATCATATAAAGATCCTAAAAGTATTGAGTTGGCATGTGAGTGGTGGGTTGGGACCTCAAGTGAGGAAGAACTGCACACCTGATCAATATAGACATTTTATTTACAATATTGATACCCATGTGACGAGCTTGCCAAGATTTCTTACTCTGACATATAGCTTTCAAGAATGGCAAACGGGCAAGCATTCCAAAAAATCAAAAGCAACAACACAAAAGGATCTTGCAATGAGAAAAAAGAGAGGCACGCGTGTGTTGTATTTTTCTAATATTGTGAACTTTTTTGTTATTATTATTATTATTATTATTATTATTATTATTATTATTATTATTATTATTATTATTATTATTATTATTATTATTATTATTATTATTATTATTATTATTATTATTATTATTATTATTATATATTCCTTATGTTTTGTTAGGAGTAAACCGTTGAATAGAATTTTTTTAAGTAGATTTCATTTGAATTTAGTTTCATGTGTGGAGAATTTAATATGTATATATCAATATAATAAAAAATAATCATCTACAAATATATTGTTTGTTTGTTATTAACATAGTATTTTTTAGGGATTAATTTTACATATTCCACTTAAGAGAATTATAGTTTCTAATGACGATCTATTTGTTATTTAATAGTGTCATTTATATATATAATAAAATGGTATATTGAGAAAGAAGATGAGTATTATATAATACCTACTTGATATGTTTTAATGCATTTATGTTAATTTTTAAATGAGTTTTGTTTTTTCAAAATGTGAATAGGTTGTTTCTAATAAATAAATTAAGTGGGGTTTCATATAAGTTTTAAAATTATTTATTTTATTCCATAATGCATATACATTATTTTCACTATACTATTAATTGGAGCTTAATAAAATTTCTACATTAAATTCCTTTTCCATTAACTAATATTGAGGCATTATAACCTCTTTTTTCCGTTGTGCTTGAATCCTTGAGTAGTTATTTTTTGACATAATTTGTACACATGTGAAAACAAAAGAGAACACTTCTAAATTTGGTACTTTTTAAATAAAAATTATAATAATATATATTGCTAAATTTTTATATGTATCCAGTTCCTTAAAACTTAAATTTTTATTAGTATATTGTTTCACGTGAAAAATTGTATTTTTCAAAATTATATAAATTTCTCTAATGGAAAAAAATGAATCCCAAATTATATAATGTCAATTAAAATTCCATGCCCGTTCTTTAAATGCATTATCTTTTCATTTGTAATGCATTATACCCTAAAGATTCCACCAAATTATGTAGAAACAAACTAGAAACTCACATTATATATATATATATATATATATATATATATATATATATATATATATATGAATTACAAAGCGCTTGCGCATCGCACGGGGCCAAAACTAGTAATATTAATAATAAATATTAATCCTATACTTTTCAATTAATATTTACCAAAACCGATTTAATTTTCCCAATTAAATGCACATGTGGAATATTAAATACTCATAAAAGTACAGGGCATCATAGAAAGTGTCCACTTGTGAAACAGTAAAAAAAGCAAGAGGGATAAAAGATTACCTCAGGCTCCATAAGCATAGGGGCCTTCGCATGGTCAATATGAAAACAAAGAAACAAATTGAGAAAATGGGCAAGTATTTACACAGTATACGCAAGTAAAAAGGTACAACAATTTAGTACCTGCGGCTCCAGAGACATGGAAGCACTCGTAGTGTTCACCTGAAAATAAATAAATAGGATTTAGAAACTAAGCAAGTATTTGTAAATTATAAGCAAATAAATAAAATTACGCCTACTTAGTACTTGAGGCTCCACAAGTAGAGGGGAACTAATAGAGTTCACAAGAAAAACAAAGAAAAATGATTGAGCACTCGATTAAGGCTTTGCAAAGTATAATCAAATTAATAATAAAAAGGTGAAACATTTCAGTACCTGAGGCTCCATAGGCATAGGAGCGTTGGTAGCGCTCACCTAAAAATTAAAGAAACGGGATAAGTGACCAAGAAAGTATTTACGCAGTATAAGCATCAATATGAAGGAATAAAAATGCAAATACCTAAGGCTCCACCAGCATAACAATACTCAAATCTAGCATATGTGTAACCTGAAAACAAAGAATTATGCTAATCACATAAGTAAAAAATTTCCATGTACGAGTAAAGGTGCAAGAAAAATATCACTAAGGCTATATGCCTGAGTCCCATCAGAAACATAGGTACTCGCGCCTAGTACAACTTCGACCTGAAAAATAATAAAATAGGTTGAGAACAAGTACACAAAGTGTGTAAATAATAAGAAAATGAGTGAAGTATATGTACTTGAGACTCTACAGTAGAAAGATCACTCGAGCAAGTCACCACGGTTGAATGGGACTTAATAGTATGAGTAACTGAAAGCGAGGGTTCACTCGTATCAACCTGGAAAGATAAAAGATGAAATATATTAAGAGATCGCTGAAATAAAAGACAATAGAGATCAATTTGTACTTTATCACAAAATGGAAATTAGAGCAGTAGATTACCTACTCCAAGGAAGAAATAGGTAATGAGGATCACTCGACGATATACTCAAAATTGGTAAAGTGGAAAAGAGCTTGAATTTGAGGCCTACTTTGTATAGGGAAGCATATTCTTAGGATAGATATCATGCCCGAGGGAGAGAAGATTAAAATGGTTACCCTAGTTGGAAAAAGGATGCCCTCATATGAAGGGGATTTCTAGCCAAAGGACCCTACAAGATAAAAGGTCGTAAATCGCTTTCTTCAAGAAAAATAGAAGAAAATAATTAAAGGAAAAGAAAAGGAAGTTGAATAAAGTAATTCAACCAAATTAGCTGCAGCACTGCCCACGGGCTAATGGGATCAACTACTCGCCCCTGAAGATGTAATTGGGCCTCGAGCATAAAGGTAAGGTGTATTAGACATTTTCCAACCAAGACAGGTAAGTACAAAATTTGAAGAAATCTAACATTGCAAATAATGTGAGATTTTCTAAATACCTAACAAGAGGTTCTTTAGTGACACGACCAACCATTGAAGTAATCATGAAGTTAGTTTACGAGCACTCGTATCAACCCTCTTCCAAAAAATTGACAAACGAAAGTTTTCAAGAAGAAAAATACCTCTCACATTAAACTTATAAGGATACACCTATAGAGTAGTTCTTACTTTTAAAGGGATTGCATGGAGGATAAACAAATGAAAGAGAGGATGCAGATGTGGCACTTACCCTTTAGGCCCCACTCGTCCCCATAGATGAAACTTGCTCAAAGAATATAAAAATAATGTTAATCACAAAATCAAGATTAATAAAACAATAGTTGAACAAGCAATGTGACAGTCCTTTCAGGCTCTAAATGAGGTACTTTCCCATAGGGTAGTAACCCAGTTGTAGGGATGGTTATGTTTAAAGAAGGCACCATTGAGTCATCATGGTCGCCTGTAAAATTCTCCTTAAGGTTTATTATAACATTTCTTGAAGCTAATGAAAAGGATAAAGTATCAGTTGAGTGATCTCCACTGATAGCGAGTGACCCAATGTCATTTGAAGATAAACTATGGCATTATAGGAAGGCATACTTCCATAACCAACAAGTTATTTTTCAGATGAGCATGGTGTTGAGCAAGCACTCTCATCTCCGACACTTTTTTCTTCATAAAGTAAGTGAGAAATAAAAAAAGTACCTTGCACATAATGAGAAATAATTAGAGTGGATGAGTAAGGCAGAGTTGCTTCAATAGACTTGTAACTCATTCGCGAATAGTCTGGAAAGCATATTCGATACCAGAAGTGTCGATATCATAGATTTGATCTACTAGAACAGTAATACCAGTATCTTTAGTTGCTCGCTTATTTTTTTTATCTGCTCGAGTTTTAACAGGAGACATGAGCAAGGACCTACCAATCTCATCAGTAACAAAGTTGGATACATCATTGTCAAGGTGTTTTCTTTTAGAAGAAGCTTTGGCTTTTCCCTTAAAGTTACACTTTGTTTCTTTGTATCTTACTCTTGGATTCTTTGAGTATATGGTTTTGTTATGAACGAGGTTTACCAGAACATGAGTGATCGAATCTAGAGAAGGCCTCGTAGCTTACTTATAATTCCATGATTCCTTATGAGTGCGTTTCGCCAAGTATTTATTAGACGGAGATAGTCTCAATAAATGATTCTGATGGCACATCTTGAATATAAGACTTAATAAGTTGGATATGACATTGTTAAGGTAAAAATCATGAGTGGTTAATAGAAGGCGGATAGTCATGAGAAGATATGGGAAATTATCAAATATGGCAGTTCTGCTGACCATGCCCTCGGGAGTGAAATTCAAAAATGATTCGTTGTACAACTACTCAGAAGAATGGGTAGTGGAAAATAAAAGGAAAAGGTTCATTGATCATATCCATATTACCTCCTTACTAGCTCAGAGTGATAAAATTTCACTCATTGTCCTAATTCTGTTAAGGATGGAAGAATGCAAGGTGAAATGAACACCATAACATGCACATACGGGTAGTTCTTCACAAATTCAGAACTCATGGGAGGATTAAAAGGTTGGGAAGAAGAATGAGAGGAATTCTAAGTAACTATTCCTTGTAGTCTTCTCGTGTAAGGACTAAAATAAAATTCGTCAATTTTGTCCAAGAAGGGGTTCAGTGAATTCTTAGGAGTTTTCCTATGCCACCTACCTATTCCAGCAGTGCTACTAAGTAATGCGAGAAATTTTAGAGGGTACCTCTCAGATAATAATACCATCGGTATACAAGACATGGAAAAGATAAACACGTCATAACGCGCAAAAGACCTCTCCATGTTGACATGTGCTTCGTCTAACAAATTGTACATAGAACCCAAAGTCAAGCAGTGAGGGTACATTCTTATCACGACCAAATTTCACTGCCAAATGGAATAGAAGCTCGTGAGGCGAATCATTGGGTCTCCCCTGAAATACAAATCTTGGTAAGAAAGTGATAAAAAAAAGTAACAAGGCGACCTTTGGCTTTCAATTTAAGACCATCTTAACTCTTGAGAATCTGGTGTTGATTTCATCTTTGGACAATAATTTAAATTCTCTAAACCAATACCTTTTTTGTTTGGAAAAAGATTTCTTGCTCGTTCCTTTGCGATTAAGCCCCACATAATGTATACAATCCCCCAGTTATTTGTGCAACTCCTCACATAAGGAATTTTCTTCAGCATCTTCATAGATATTAGTAACGTCATATTTCCCAAAATAGGCATAGCCATAGGTTCACAAATATCCACCAAAGTAATAGAGAAAGCTCCCCAACCAGTAACAAAAGTGTGGTTATCTATACTCTAGTGAGAAATAAGAATGTTGAGAGCGCTTGTGATCTTATTAATTGTACAACTGTTTAAACTTTCAAGAGTCTTTTCAAGACCTAACCCAATGGTTTGTGATAAATATCCACAGACATAACATAATTAACCTAGGCCTCCTACTCCTCGGGGGATCCACAACAAATGTCAAAGTTGATATTAGAGAAGGGATAATTTCCCTTATCCACTAGGTCCCAAAAAATTCTATTGGGTAGAACTGATAATATATCAAAGATCTACAATCAAAATGGAAAAGAGAAAGAGAGGGGCTAGGGTTTCATCTTGACATGAACTAGAATGCAATACAAATGAAAAGAAGAAGAGATAATATATATCCTACTACAACCACCTAATAATAAAATAAAAGGGAAAATACTAAACTACCCTTAATTCTAAATATAAGTCTAATATCCCCCCTCAAACTCACGATGCTGCAGCGAGAAGCATTGAGAGTTTTGCAACCAAAAAATGAAAATGCTGAATTGGATGAGACTTCGTAAACAAATCAGCTATATATGCAGAAGAAGAAACAAAAGGCAAAGTGATGGCGCCATGCGTAAGATGATGACGAGTGATATGACAATCAATCTTGATGTGCTTAATCCTCTCATGAAAAACCGAATTGTGAGCAATCTGAATAGCACTCTTATTATCACAATACATAAGAGTGGGCTGAGAAAGAGAGACACCCATATCTGCAAGTAACTGACGTAGCCAAACAACCTCGCGAGTGGTAGAATCCATAGCACGATACTCGACTTTCGTAGAAGACACAGAAATAACAACCTGCTTTTTGCTCTTCCAAGAAACAAGAGAATCACCCAAAAACACACAAAATCCAGTAACTAATTTGCGATCTGTAGGATCACCGGCCCAATCAGCATCAGAGTATGCACACAGCTCCAAAGAAGAAGATGAAGGAAGTAAAAGACTCTGAAATCGAGTGCCTCTCAAGTATCACAATATACGATGAACAGCTGCCCAATGAACTGTAGTAGGAGCAATAACACACTGACTAACAACATGGACTGCATGAGCTATATCTGGACGAGTAATAGTGAGATAAACCAAGCTGCCCATAATAGTGCGATATAAGGTGGGATCAGACAAAAGAACACCATCATACGGGGAAAGATGAACATTAAGCTCCAGAGGGGTACCAACAATCTTAGTATCAGTGAGGCGGGCACGCTCAAGAATGTCCCCGATGTACTTACATTGTGAGAGAAGATAACCATTTGGAGAATGAGCTACCTCAATACCCAAAAAGTAACGTAGAGGCCCCAAATCCTTCATCTCAAAACAACGAGATAATTCAGACTTCAATGTTGTAATTCCACCAACATCATCCCCAGTAATAATCATATCATCAACATACAAAGAGACCAGAATACGACCACCCGAGGTGCACCTGATAAAGAGAGCTGAATCATTCTCACTTGGAATGAACCCAAGAGAGGTAATCACTGCAGAAAACTTCTCAAACCAAGCCCGTGGTGCCTGTTTTAGACCACATAAGGCTTTCTTAAGCCTACAAACTTCACTAGGACCATGTGGAAGACCCGGAGGAAGAGTCATATTAACCTCCTCATGAAGATCGTCATTCAAGAACGCATTTTTAACATCCATTTGCGATATATGCCACTGACGGACAAATGCAACAACAATAAGAGTACGAATAGTAGTCAATTTCGCAACAGGAGCATAGGTTTCGTCATAATCCATACCATATTGCTGAGAAAAACCCTGAGCAACCAATCTTGCTTTGTACCGCTCAATTGACCCATCTGACCTGGTTTTGATTTTATATACCCAACGAGATCCAATTGCCCGCTTACCAGCAGGTAAGGGGACCAAACTCCAAGTATCTGTCTGATGCAAAGCAGAGAGTTCCTCAGCCATAGCCTGTTGCCAAAGAGGATCAAGATCTGCCTCTTTATAAGACAATGGCTCAGAGAGGCAGTGAATAGAGGATAAAAATGAAGCAAAAGAATACGAATAACAAGAATAAACAAAATCTGGTGACTGGGTGGACTTACGTGGACGTTTTGGATAGCGAGAAGGAGGTTCCACCGTTTCTGCAGGTGCTTGGGTGGCCACATGAGAAGGGGGAGCATCAGGAACATCGGATGGAAAAGTACCTGCATCAGTAGAAATAATAGGAATAGGAGCAACATGGGGTGGCATACTATCGGTGGTGCAAGGTACTTCAGATGGCACACTCTCATCATTATCAGAGAACGGATTAATATTGAAGAGATCAGATTTAGTGAGTTCATGAGGGCTATCAGGAATAAAAAAGAAAGGAATATGCTCAAGAAACACAACATGGCGAGAGACATATAATTTTTTTGTAACTGGATCATAACAACGATATTTCTTTTGACCCTCACCATAACCAAGAAAGACACAAATAGCTGATTTTGAAGATAATTTGGTACGTTCCACACGAAGTCGAAGAAAAAAACAAGTACAACTAAACACCTTTAAGGAAGAATAATCAGGGGCACACCCATACAACTTTTCAAAAGGTGACAAACCTGAGCAATGAGAAGTTGGAATCTTATTAATCAGATTGACAGCAGTAAGGACAACCTCTCCCCAAAACTCACTAGGGACATATGCGGATAATAAAAGAGAGCGAGCAGTTTCAACAATGTGCTAATGTTTCCTTTCAGCAACACCATTTTGCTCAGGAGTGTCAGTACAAGATGATTGGTGAATAGTTCCATCTAAATCAAGTAACTCACCGAAATTTTGAGAAGTATATTCCCCACCCAAATCGCATCTAAAACATTTTATAATAGTAGAATGTTGAGTTTTGACAAAGGCACAAAATTTATTATAAATATAAAAAAAATCCGAACGTCGTTTCATGAGAAAAACCCAACAGTAACGCGTATAATACTCAATAAAGGAGACATAATATCTAGACCCTCCTCTTGTAATAATAGGAGACGGTCCCCACACATCAGAATGAATAAGATCAAAGGGTGCAAAAGTAGAGGAAATACTTCTATTAAACGGTAAAGCTAGAAATTTTGCAAGTTTACAACCACTACAATCAGAGATATCATGACAATGCAAATTTCCTAATTTTCCTGTAGAAGCCAAATATTTTAATCGTGAACCTGAGATATGACCAAGACGAGAGTGCCATAAATAAAAGCTAGACGAATCTGAACTCAAACGAAAGGATGACAAGTCAACACTGGAAGCTGTAACCATTGGTACATTGAGTTTCTCCATGATGTACAATCCCCCCCTGCCTACGGCCTGTCCCAATCATCTTCTGAGACTGTGGATCCTGCACATGACAAAAGGTAGAAGAAAAGGAAACTGAGTAACCGGCATCACATAGTTGACCAACAGAGACAAGATTCATTGTAAGCTTAGGAATGTGGTAAACATTAGAGAGAGATAAGTTGGGTGAGTCAATAGTCCCAACACCCGTTGAGGTCATGGGAGTACCATCAGCAGTCATAACGGGCAACGAAGAAGTGGGACAAAAAGAACCAAAAGAGGACAAATTTGGTGACATGTGATTAGAAGCGCCGGAATCTAGAATCCACATACCTGAGGGCTTACCTGGTGAAGAGATGGACATGGCGTGAGGCTGTGTGGCAAGAAACGTTTGAAACTGCTCAGCAAGAGAAGATATGGTTGGAGTTAATGATGAAGAACCTGATGCAAATGAGTCTGATGGCGGTACAACTGCTGCAGTATTAGGATGTGAAGGCCTATATGAACGCTGCTGAGATTGGTTATTGGATTTCCAACCAGAAAACTGCTGCTGAGGTGGTAGACTATTTGATTATTGTTGTTGTGCTCGCAACTTAGGGCACTAAGACTTCCAATGACCCTTCTCCTTACAGTAGCTACATTCATCACTTGTAATTCTCGAATAAGGCTTGCTCTGATTACTGGAAATTGGTCGAGAGGAGGCTACAAAAACAGATGGATTAGGGTCCGAAGAAGTTACCTTCCCTGACTGAGTCTTGAGATGAATCTCCTCGGCTAACAACTCGTGAACAACATAATCAACAGTTGGAAGTGGGCTACGATGAAGAATCGACCCACGAAGACCCTCAAAATCATCACGCAATGCCATCAGAAACTGAACCAGACGTTGTTCCTCCCTATTGGCAATATATGGTGTAAAGTCCCGTAATTCAAACGACTCTGTGAGAGCCAACTGATCCCATAGATCCATCATAGCATAATAGAACTCCTGAATACTTAAATTTTTTGGCTCAAGAGCCCGAATATCGCACTCCAACTGGTACTTTTTTGCGAAATTAGATTGGGTATACAATCTGCACAAATGATCCCAAACATCCTTTGCATAATCATACTTAGCCAACTGCATACCTATAGAAGGTGCAACGGAGTTGTTGATCCAAGTGATGATTTTTGAGTTTTTTGCCTCCCAAACATCCAAAAATTCTGCATATTTTTCAACGTTTGTCTTATCATTAGGCTTACTCAAATCGCCATTAATGTAACCCCAAAGCTTCTTCCCTTTTAAAAAATTCTTCATAACGTAACTCCAATACGTATAATTTTTTCCATCTAATCTGACACTAATTGATTGCAGCGAATCATCTCTTTCACCATCCATTGCGAAAATAAACAATCAAACAACACCCAAATAGAACCAAATCGAACGAACTAAACAATTAATCGAATAAATAGGAGGAAAACAACCATAATTACCTTCAAAATAGTCAAGCGAACAGAAAAAGTGCCTCCGCGAACTGTGTTGATGAGATTAAGCTTTGATCCCGCTCTGATACCATGATAATATATCAAAGATCTACAATCAAAATGGAAAAGAGAAAGAGAGGGGCTAGGGTTTCATCTTGACATGAACTAGAATGCAATACAAATGAAAAGAATAAGAGAGAATATATATCCTACTACAACCACCTAATAATAAAATAAAAGGGAAAATACTAAACTACCCTTAATGCTAAATAAAACTTTAATAAGAACAACCAGAGTATCCTCATATTTTGAAAACCCTAGAAAGGTTTACTCAGCCACCATTGTAACAAAGGCAACTTCAAATCCCTCGAGTGAAGTCCTAAAGTGATAGTCCTTACCAAAAAATGGAGCACACCTATAAGAAGTAAAATACCTCTTTGATCTTGCCTCCAAGTATTTTGAATGGGCTTTGCTAATGGAAAAGGAATCACCAACACTCTATGAAGGCTTCGAAGTACCAATGTATATTCTGGTCACAGAACAAGTTTCCATAGTGATTTGAATGGGAAAATAACCCATCATCATCTTAATGACAATAGAAGTAGCAATGGATAAAACACTGGTGGAAGAAAAGGCTAGTGAAATCAAATGTTGATGAAGAAAATACATATTAAGCCTGATGAAAATAAAGGAAACGAATCTCTCAAGAAGTTTTCTCTCTCTAAGACCAATAAAAGTGAAGGTAAAGGTTTTTGAAGAGGGTTGGTAGTTTTATACTTTTGTAATAGAAAAGGGTGATGTCCGTTTAAAAAGGGGGAGTAAAGATTACCAAATCCGAAGTAGCCTTTCCCAATATAACACGTGGCTTTTTCAGAGTACTGAGAAACGTGTCTTATAAAACTAGGCATGATAGAGAATTAAATAAAGCACAAAAAATAATTATAAGAAAAATAAGTTCGAAACCCCAAAAGTGATGTTTTGTGCACAACTCTCTCTTTTCAAATGAATGGGAGACTTATGCACGATGGGATAATATACATGGTCAAGTGAGATATCCCTCAGGTGTTAGAGGGTTATGTGAAAAATTCCCAATTAGGGTTATTGCATGAGCAACTCCCAAACCATAACAGGGAACAAGTGCATAAGCAGCTAGACTCCAATGAAAGAGAAAATACGTGAATAGTTCCCTTCAAGTGCAGAAGCATGTGGGTGAGCACTTCTGTCACTCAAAATTATTATCTTTGACATGTTTACGTAGAAATAAGCCTTATCCAAACGAGTAAGTCTTGAGCATATGGCCAGACCTCTCGAGAGTTTTGGTTTAGAGGCTGAGAGGTAAATTTTGTTCTCAAGCAAATTCTTAACCACTTCAATATATTGGAAAAGATATAACATTGAGGCAAGGAAATGAAGTGGGTACTCGCATTTACACTCACATATCATATATATTTTCACATAAACATTGATTAGTCATTTGATATGCTCACAAAACACTTTTACATTACGAACACTCGCAAGTTTTCATAATTACTCGACAAGCCATTTTGACAAACAAAGAAAATAGCACTTTCTGGCATTATGGACGGCAAGATCACCTTTTGTCAACTATTACACCAGATGTCACCCCAGAAAAGACAAATACTAGTAGACAGTGACAAATAGTAATAAATACAAAATGTTTTTAAAAATTTATCACATTAGAATACTCCCGGGTACCACAGGTGCCACGTAAGCCCTAAAACGTTTACTATAAATAGAGCAGTAAGTGCACACGTATAGACAAATGACATAACAAGCACTGTTATGATGCATAGACTTCCACATAAATATTCTCTCCCTACACTCTCCTAGGTATTGACGTGCTTATCTCTCCACTCTCAAAGAATCACTGCTATCAACGGTGTTCATTCCTTTATTTATTGTTAAAAATTTGTGTTTAATCATTAGTTGCTCATTCTCGTAATCAAAACTCATTATTATATAAGAAAAAAGTTTATTTTGTCTCTGCTCTTATTTTTTGAAATATTGTTACTTTATAAAAAGTTTTTCATTGGAATGGGTCACGCCTCACCTATTTACACATATTCATAGAATCCACTACCACCACCCAATTTGTAAGGACAGATTTCCATTTTATTTAATTTGTATGGATATTGGATTTATTCTGTTTGGGCAAAACATTTTTAGGTCATATGTTAATGTTTGGTTTGGCTTGTCCTTTAATCTTATGATGCGTTTTGAAGACCATAGTGGTCAAGTAAAGTAATGATCACATAATTTGGAGTTTTGTGCCGAGTTTTGTCTTCAACATCTAAGGGATCTTAATGAGGTATGGATACACATTTTGTTTGATCCCTGGATACAATTTAGTGTTTTGCTTTTCAAATATTTTGAGGCATTTTTTATAAAAATATTTTAGAGAAAATATATTTTTTTGTCTAACTTTGTTCGAACGACACTTCCTTTTTCGTTCAAACAATTTTCTTTAATTCATTTGAATAATATGATGGGTTTATTCAAATGAGGTACTACTTTTCGGACAAACAAATATCAAAAGAACTTCAATTGGGATGTTTTAATTTTACGTAGAATCTTCGTTCAAAGATCAATTAATGGTTGTTCAAACGAGTTTAGCAATCGCGTTTGCATGAGTTTTATTTCGTTCAACAGAGAATGCATAACTCGTTTGAATGATCCTTTATTTTTCTATACGTGAGATGGCAAAGAATTTTTGAGAGAGAGGTTTGCAAAAATGATTTTCATAGTCAAATATCAATCCTCCCAAACATTAGTTTACATCCAAAATTTAAAATCCATATTTCAACAACTTATGTGTGTTTGAGATAATGCACTGAGGTTATTTTCTTTACACATTGAAGAGTGTTTTGAAGCGGTAGAGATCGTGTTTGCATTGTGCAACTGCTGAACAAGTTGAGGAAAATAAGATCTACGGGATATCAAGACGTGGAAAAGCTTCTACGTTGTTGGCTATTGAAAGGCGTCCAACAGTGGCTGTGAAGAATGTAAAAAGGAAAAACGAAGTGCATCAATGATTGAAAGCATCGATTCGTTCAGTAAGTCTAAGTTGTTTATGTGCATAAACCCCTATATCATAGTGGACTTATGTGGTTGGTCCATCCGAGATTTTTCTCCTTGTGGGATTTCGTTGTACATTGCTATGTTATCGTTTGCCTTATTTTATTCTTCCTTATATCACCTAAATGCATCCTTTGGTTTAGATAATATTGGTAGATTGTTTTCAAAACACTTTTGTTTAAAACTGATATAAAGATTAAAATCGGTTTAATTAATTTAAAAATTAAAAACTAGTGTAGTGTTTGGAAATATGAATAACTATAGTAGCACTAGAGAACTTTCACGTACTATCTCCATGAGTTCTATAGTGATGAACTTCATGCCCACTCAGGTATATCAAATAGCTTATCCACACGTACTAATGAATGATTGCCCTATTAGGAAAGGGGTATATCTTGAAAGTCATGCCAAAGGTGGAAACCCTTACACTAATCTACCATTCATAATTATCATATATATGTCTACCCTAGGACACTAATATTTAGATTTTAGGTTTCAACGTGAAACTCTACAGAAATTTTGGGTCCTCTTTCTACCAAAATTTGCTCCCTTTTGCCTATTTTTAAACAAAGATCTCATTCGTGAGTCTGAAAATAAGTTAAAGCATGTCTTCCATTACACACCCTATTTAATCCCAGACTCGGGTCTTGTTTGGACACTCACTTCAACCCTAGGAGGAATATAATAAAATTGGAACCTAAGTCTAACAATTACACTAAGGGGATTTTTCTCCTTTTTCAATTTTTTTCAAAAAAACCAAAAATATTTTCTTTTTATAAATAAAGAAAACATATTTTCAAGAAATAATCTGCATCCCTCTAAGGTGAAACCTCATTTCCCTTAGATGTTCTGGCTCCCTACTGGTTATGATCCTCCATTCGACCACCTTGGAGTTCTACTTAATCCTATTTCTTACCATATTTAAAAGGAACATAATAGTCTTACCACAACTACCTCAGGGAGAACTCTAATAGAGTGGCAAACATTCATCCATATTTGATGACCATTCTATCTCATCTTACTACCAAGATCGATAAACTACATTCACATGTCCATAAGTTATAATGGAACAATTCTCAAATTCCAGAAGTTCTTGAACCAAAATTCATGCCAAACCAGTACGTTGCCTTCCGTCATGCTATTGGTCAGGGGATGTTTGAGACTATGTGGGACACTAAAGATTGACAAACTCTCAAAGAAATAATGGCTCATATATTTGAAGAAACCTTAAAAGAAATTCCTATCTGTTGGTTCCTATCTCTCAAAGAATCCCGAATTCGAAGTTGGGAGGATGTATCTTTAGATTTCATGGTTGAATATAAATACAATAAAGAGTTGGAAGTAACCCGTCATGACCTTAACCTACATAAACAAAACCCAATACAATCTATTAAGAACTTTATAACTAGATAAATATATATATCTTCTACCATGACCAATTCCCCATCAAAGGAAAAAAATCAGTATTGTGAAGAAGAAATTTTTTCCACACATAAAAAACACCATGGATAGACAGTACTACCGTCATTTCAGAGCCTTTGATAATCCACAGTAAAGATTGAAATGAATGTCGATGTTAAACTCTGTAGACATATTCAAAATCAAAGAAATAAGTCAATTAGTTTACTTCCAGGAAATATAAGAAACTCAGTATTGTTTCCATAAGAAACACTTGCTCCCATCCAATAACTTTATGGGCACCAGAATATCGCCGTGCCTTTATAAAAAAAGAACACACCTAGCTTAATGACCCCTTTATGAAGTTAATCAATCCACTCTTTCCCGTAACATTAACAAACCCATGAACCCTCATCCATTACCTTAACCTTTTCCCAAATACTTTAAGCAAGACACTCGCTACGATTTTCACCAAATAGCGGGGTATACCACTGATCAGTGTAATCATCTCAATAATGCAATAAAACTGCTCATCGGTACATGGATCATCGTCCCTCCCACGAGCCCAAAACCAAACACTACCTAAAACCCTTTCCCTCTTTAGCTGTGTTGAACACCATACTCATTAGTAAAGATGCTGATTTTGACCACTCAACCAAAATCAAAACCACAAACAGTCCATGACACCCCATAAAATCCATAAATATCTTTATCGGGCCTAATATAAAAATCACGTGAATCAAACATTTGGTAACATTATTAGCATTAGAAAAAATGAAAACTAAATGAACAATGACAAGATAATGAAATACTGAATCAACACAAAACCAACTCTAATACCAATCACTGCTAATACAACATAAGTCCAAATCTGCATACAAATATGATCATACCAAAATTCAAATTTGAATATAATTATACATGTAAAACAAGACTGAGAATAAAATAATACAATAAAAATAATAAGCTATACTTTTTCGACTCCTACAACCCTAGGAGTATGAAATGGGATGCCACTAGAGATTTTCCTCTTACAAACCCACATATACTGGAAATATTGTGGCAAGGACCTATAAAAATAGTTTTAAAAGAAAACATAAAAAGTAAGTTCAGTTATAACATGATTATAAATAAATTTGGGCCACAATATAAGTACACATCTTCCTTTCTTGTTTTAACATATACATCTCTAGTATAACATATATATCATTAGAACTATCTCTGGTAACTCAACACATTAATCACATATGGTAGCGTAAAGACTCTACCCTCATCTATTGTCCATACAAATGTACAACCCCCGACATGTACAATTAAATGGGCTACTCACATGCCCACATAAAATGAATGCGTTATCTTATTTCCTTCGGGGATCCCTCACATGAAATAATATAGTCTTAGGTCTTCCAAATCCTAAGAACTCATCACGAAAAAAGTTAAATCACAACGTTTATCCATCACTCATCCATGACCAAGACATATGAAAGATATATCCCCATAAACTATCTCTATTGCGGGTACATGGATGTGTGATCCAAGGTGAAATATGATAAAGGAAGATCCAGTCTACTCACCACGGTACCAATACGGTCCATGTTGTATGTGCCCTATCATTTAATCCATCATAAAATGCATGTGAATAATAATTGACACGTGCCTTGCATTGTACATAAAACACAGAAGTAATCATAACCCTCACTAATGAGTTAAACCAAACACATACATAACCCTCACTAACGGCTAAATCCAACATACACATAACCCTCACAAATGGGTTCAAGTAAATCACATACCTATATCGACCCCAACGTTATCGGTTCATATTCTCATCCCTATAATAAAAAGTTATAACATATATATAATATTGTATTCATGCCATAATACATCAACCCTAACCTCCCGGGTTCTTGAATCTAGTAATGGTATCACCCTACCATACCCTTAAATCCACATATCAACTATATTAAATCTCAATTATCTCTAGTCCAATTTCCCAAGGTAGAGCGCCTAGGAATCAGTCCACACCTAATATATATAAAACCATCGAATATGATAAATACCATTTCCTAGGGGTTTTAACTGGATTCCTAATCTCATCCATGGGATATAACCCAATATGACCATCATAATGTCTCCCCTAGATCCCATTCAATAACCCGCTCCTCTATAAGTTACCAATTCCTAATCACATCCCTATATACTATTAGGTTAGGAAGTTGTGGTTCTATACCTATCATAATCCCATTTCAAATAAATAATTTCACTATTATTCCAATAACCTTCAGGTCTTATCCTCAAAATCTCACATCATTAAAATTCATATCCAGTCTGTAAGGACATTGTGACAACCCGCCTACTAAAATAATAGGTGGCCAGCCCAATACTCCAATAATCACAGGAATCATAGATGGTCCATTCTTAGCATCACTGTCGATTAAAATACTAGTAGAGATAACCACCAATCATTTTAGAAAACGGACTGTCAAATTTAAAATTTTGAAAAGAAAAGAAAAACACTTAGACAATCCCATTTGTAAAAATGGTGGGTATCAAAAATCGATGAATGAAGTATGACAATACATAAATATCACCGAATAAGTTGTCGGTGCACATACCAATACAAATAGTACATCGAGTATTACAATTCAATATTTACAATAAAATGAATGAGTGCAATATCTTGGGCAAACACGCCCGAATAAATATACTGAACATAACTAGAGTACAGTAGAAAGGAGCGTCTACTACAAGTATCCTACAACATCCGCAATATGCTGTAGCTCCATGGAATATGTAAATATGGGTGTCCATGCGGAAGAGCACCTGTACGGCAAGGAATATATGCAGAAACAAAGAAATATAGATACGGGTCAGGGCCCGGTTTGATATGATTACCATGTGACTAAAATGCATGACAGTTAAGTGCATAATTCTCTCGCAGATAACAATAATATTTCTCACCTCTCAATCTAGCAGTAACCTAGCGCAATATCGTGAGATGTTCTAGTTAACCCTAAGTACTAAGGGCTAACTTCTCCCCATTCTCAACACTATGCCCTATTCGTGCGTGGGGTGTCTCGCAAAGCGAAATCCAAACAAGGAACCCCCTCGATACACTACTACTTAGGCAAGGTTGATCGTAGAGATCCATTAGACCCTAAGCACGAAATAATCAATAAATACATGTGTGTGCATAAGTGTGGGAGGTCACATCAACAGCTACTCAAATAAAATAAAATAAAACCCATCCATCATCTAATGGCACAATTCCTAATTTTTCTTTAGGAACAAATATAAATGGTACAACATTTTATCAAATGTTTACCACATTACTTTCATCATATACTATTTCATTTCGAAATTCCATTCCTTATTAGGAAATAAAATCAGAGTTTCTATGCTCTTTGTGGCATTTTATCTCAATTATACATTTATAAAAATCTCTTCCTTATCAGGAAGATAATCATCATTATATGCTCTTTATAGCATTTCATCGTGCTCTTTGTGGCACTTTCTCATGCTCTTTATGGCATTTCATCATACATCAAGTCCAACTTGATTTAGAATAGTTATAATCATATATATATAACGATTCTAAGACCGCCCGTCCGGGTTTCCCCACTGTGCGCGCCCCTAAATGGCTATCATCTTCCAGGGCCTATCACCAAGACAACCTGGGATCCTATCGAAACGTCGGGAAGCGGCCATGTGCCTGCGGGATAGTCAAGACCACACCCGGAATCTCCTAACCAGCGCATAAAAATATATATCAACCAACGCTCACATGGCCTAGGGACTATATCCACCCTGCATTCATTAGCCAGGGGGCTTCACCACAACGCGCGCGACTTCCCTTATGATAGCGATTTAGAGAGGTGTGTATCCATAAATTAACATTTATGAAAAACATTACTTTTTCCATTTTGAAAACTTCCAATTTTACTTTTCCAAAAATCATTCAATTAGCCATTTGGCACCAAGTTTTAGAATGTGCAATTCATTCTTATTAAGTCATATTTTATTAATGACCTAAGGCCCAAAGTGCCACTAACCTCAAAATAGCCTCGAAGAGTTCATATAATTACATAACCCTCAAAGTGAGTCTCCATGAAGGAGTGTCTCCCAAAAGCTCAACATTAATATTTTAACTTCCAATTTATCTTTAGGTTAACCTCCTATATCATTAGGACATTAACATATACAAACTAGCCCTCGGGTAAACCCAAATATCCACTCTTAGCCTAGGGCATTAGTCTACCCAATACAACCCTCTAGGACTCCCCATTACTTCGCAAAGGAAGGTTCCTAAACCTCGAACCTAAAAGAAAAGGGCTAAAACAAAACTAGAAAAACCTCACCTTTTCAGAAGGGGTCGATCGATCGACCCTTGGCCGTCGATCGATCGAAGACCTCGATCGATCAATCCCCCAGGCTCGATCGATCGATCCTGGCGGACAGCTTCTTCTCCGAGAAGCTGTTTCGGCCATTAACGAGCCATCCAAGCTTCTACCCGCTATTTCACCCAACTACAACAACAAATAATGCTACCCAATCACTTCTAAACATCATACAATTAATTATTTCTCCTCAATTCAAATTAAAACACAAGATTAATGGATTAAACACCAAAATTTACAAAAACCCATTTATGGTTTAAACCTCCCAAAACTTAACTACACATGCAGATTTATCACATTAAATCAATATCTAGCAAGTAAGAAACTTGCCTCGAGGTTCTTAGTCTTGGATCACCTCCGGTGGCGACGAAAATCCGGGCCAATCTTCCATTTATCTCTTTCTCTCCATTTTCTCCCAACTCTCTCTTCTCTCTCTCTCTCCTTTGGCTTCTCTCACACAAATGAAGAAAAAGAAAGGGGGTGGGGGATTTATACGGGTCTCAAAACATAAACCCCCACTCTTAATTGCTAATACACCACAAAATGACTCGTAACCACTTAATTGAGTCATAACCCCTTAAAAATGCCCGAATCTCAAAAATACAACGTGGCACTTATTTCGACTATCTCGACTATTCTAAAAATAACTGCACCCCCTATTTTGGCATTCGGGAAAGTGTGAACTATTTTGTGTTCCAATTTCATTTTAATTCATTAATTTTACCCAATTTCATATATAGGTCATAACCGTCGTTTTACATATAACGACGCAATAATACACAATATAACGCTATTTACCTTCTCATAACCGTAAATAGACAAAACATAGTAAATATTATCCCTAAGTCTCACGGGCATAATATTTACTCCAACATCCCCTATTTTATAAAATTAGCCCATCAGGCAAAATAATATAAAATAGTCGCTCAAAAACCTGGGTTGTTACATACTCCCCCCCTTAAAGGGGAATTTTTCCCTCAAAATTTAGGTGTAACCCGTAACCATATAAAGGGCATACTATACTAAAAACCGTGCTACCATACTAGCAAACCCCTCTGTAGTGCAATGTCCCCATAGGACTTAGACTAAGGTCATTACTATTCGATCTCAGTCCACAACATCATGCTATAACATAGCACCAAATCATTCCTCAGGAACTATCGATCCCACCCTTCTACTAAGGGAGAAGATACTTACACAATCTCGGCACACATTGCCTTACTTCGAAACACATTACACCCTTACTAGGGAATAACTACACTAACTTACAATCGCTAACCCCAACACTACTAACTCCTATTCGCGTTGGCGTAGCCCTCAAACGAATTTGGCTCAATGAGCCCAATCTTGAAAAAGATATTCTCGGACTACTCTAAGCCCAAAATATACTATTCGCTGTTTCCATTTCAACTAACAAGCAAGGCACACTGCCAACTATACTAGGCTACACCCGGCATCATGCTTATCGAAAATGATCCGAATTATTGTATGGAAATTTGATCCATAAGAACTACTACTCCAATCCTTCCTTTAAATCAAACCCACCCATCCACTTACGGGTGGTAGGATATACCCCATATCCCTATGGTTCCCATTTCTTCCTGGAAACTTTACCAGTACCATGACACAAATGTCTCGTCTCAGTTCACCACTGTTGCTAGGAACCGTATACAGTTCTACAACTCCTACTAAGAAGAGCTGGGCGTACACTTTTGTACTTATTCCACCCGTTTCCATTGGGTAAGCAGCTATTGGTCCAATGATCCACAGTTTTCTCAACTAGAATCATGACCGTTGTATTATCGGCAATTCGATAAAAATGTCCACGGATATACCCGTCCTCGTTCCACACTACTCTCTACACAAAAGTAGGTGAAAGGGTCAATCACGGACATAAATGCTCTTACAATAGAGCCCCCTAAGTTTAACTCGTACCATTGGCATTCCATGCCACGATTAAACTCTAAGACGGTTTCTACTCGGCGCCTATCACACTCTCATTCGCATTGCCTTAGCGAAAGAGAAATATCCTATCGATAGTCCTTCACAATTACAAACTTGTTGCTTGTTAAAAGACCCAAATTCCTGCCCAGGAAGTAATGCCTCTAATTCTTTATGGCAAGTACTACCGCTACGAATTCCAAATCAAGCACGGGATAATGCTGCTCACTAAGTTTTAAAAGTGTGAGACACATGATCAATGGGTCCATGCTCCCATATTAATACTTCCCGTTCCTAGCCAAGACTCGTTCGTTAAATCCACTCTCGGTTATAACAACACGAGTGCAGGAGAAAAAGTGAGCTTACACTTCAATTCCTCAAAAGGTAGGTTACCAATGTAACACTCTTTCTACGAGAGGCCGCACCACTAATGGCCTACCATTCCGAATAGCTCTAGATTCCATACTTCTCGTTCTAGGGACCAAATCCTACATAGAGTTAACCCACAAACATATTGTGGTAAACTCCCAACCACCTTCCTAAAATAACGTCGCATGCCCTAAGGGCCTAGCATCCTAAGAATCCTAAAGTCAATATATCTATCCTAATCTAGTCGTATAAGTATAATACTAAATATATCCCTAGTGTCCAAGACCTTTCCCGACTTCTGGCATTAGCTCGGTTTCATGCGTGGGACGTCTCATCGAAGCGAAATCCAAACAAGGAACCCTCCCGTTACACTACTACCTCGCATTGTCGGTCGTCGAGAAGTAACGGTCAAAGACACATGATCGGGATCGACGAAATCCTGACTCGAAACTCTACTAATACATATTTATTTCTATGTACTACCATAACAATCGACTGAGGCATTTACTTTTTGTAAGATGCCACAAATACTTTATCTCCAAATACACATATACCTTTATACAAATGGCCTTCTCATTAAGGCACAACCATAAGTCTCTATCGGACTTTCATAATCTTAGTCTTCCCCACATCGATCAGAGGAAAACCATCATAGTGCTCATATACTGCACATCAACTTAGCCCTTAATCACTCATATACGTGATTCTTGGCTAAACTTTCCAACCCATCACTTGACCAACAGAAAAGAAAAGAAAGAACAGAAAAGAAAATGCACATCTCTCCACTCCCAACGTCGTTAAGGTTCATGCGTGGAGCGTCTCGCCGAAGCGAAATCCAAACAAGGAACCCCTCCACACAATCCCCTTAACTAGCCGGTCGTGGAGATAAGGCACATCATACACAAGAAAGGCAAACAAAGCAAGCAAACAAAATAAAAACAAAAATAAAGGAAACTATCTACATGCCGTAAACCACCTCTATAAAGTCTCGACCTGTATCCAGGGGAGATATTATAGAACAACTAGTCCTTCTTTAGAACTAGGAATAGGATAGCCTCGTGGTTCATTCGCTTGCTATCACACCAACCAGTCTAAGAATATCTCTACTCGTATAATACATATTATACAAGTAGTACATACCACACATATCATCACTCGCCCCATAACGAGTGAAAGGAAAATACAGAACTTCCCTATCATGGAAGTCATATAGATATATTTACTATATATATATATAAATATACACCGATACTACCACAAGCTCGATATACACACCCGAATCTAGGGTTAACACCATACTACTCCATCTTAGCTAAGGAATGCACCATTCGCATCCTAGTTGGAAATTCCACCAACATACTTGCCAACCTCCTTGACTACTACGAATGGTTCCAAGACACGTCATTTTAGTCTTATCTGAACCAAACTACTTCCATCAATATCTCAACTAGGAGTCCCATCCTTGCCGATTATCTTCAATCGACAAGATCAGAACGCATAGTTCCCTTGACTTCTTCAGTAAAGAGAACATTCTACCAACCTCCCCAGCCTTAGTTCCACGAATCTTCCCCGGGTGGATGTCCACCAATGGGGTCTCATGAACACTACTTCTCTAGAAGTGTTTCCAACACTTACTTATGAGCCTAGCATTTCCACTGAAAGGCTCTCTCTATGGGCAAAACATCCTGCCACACCATAAAGAGGCGACTACCATTTCCGCCACTTCAATCTTATTCCTAAGCGTGGAAGATTTCCCTCCAATCTTCACACCTGGGCACTTCTATACCCATCTCTAGGCCAAGACTCTCGGGCCTTACGTTCTCACCGAACGAGGTTACACTTCCTCTATCCAACCGAACTTCAATATGTGGTCCTCGTCAAGGACCTCTCCACTCCAAATTGACATCGCTTGGAATCTCAAGCATAGTACCACACTCTACCGCAGAGGTACTTGGGAAAACTACTTCCACTGTACTTAGTAGTCACGGCCGCAATATAAAATAATGCTACAAAGGAAGAGACCTCCAAGGCGGACCTCCTCCCCGACTACAGCCTACAGTTCTTAGTAATCCCGCCTCGTGATGCCTTCACAATGGCCTTCCTCAATGCCCTTCATCTGACGACTTACAAGCCTCACACGAACGCGCAGAAGATCTTCGGGGTTCTCATACCATAGCAGGAGAACGAAATCTCATAAGAGAATTCAACGACCTTATTCCTAAGGCTCTACATCAAACAGAGAGAAACGCAAAAGACGTAGAACATCCGTACCGATTCCTAAGGACTCTAGAATCTAATGCTCTGATACCATCTGTGACAACCCGCCTACTAAAATAATAGGTGGCCAGCCCAATACTACAATAATCACAAGAATCATAGATGGTCCATTCTTAGCATCACTGTCGATTAAAATACTAGTATGAGATAACCACCAATCATTTTAGAGAACGGACTGTCAAATTTAAAATTTTGAAAAGAAAAGAAAAACACTTAGACAATCCCATTTGTAAAAACGGTGGGTATCAAAAATCGATGAATGAAGTATGACAATACATAAATATCACCGAATAAGCTGTCGGTGCACAAACCAATACAAATAGTACATCGAGTATTACAATTCAATATTTACAATAAAATGAATGAGTGCAATACCTTGGGCAAACACGCCTGAATAAATATACTGAACATAACTAGAGTACAGTAGAAAGGAGCGTCTACTACAAGTATCCTACAACATCCGCAATATGCTGTAGCTCCATGACAACTGGAATGGAATATGTAATTACGGGTGTCCATGCGGAAGAGCACATGTACGGAAAGGAATATATGCAGAAATAAAGAAATATAGATACGGGTCAGGGCCTGGTTTGATATGATTACCATGTGACTAAAATGCATGACAGTTAAGTGCGTAATTCTCTCGCAGATAACAATAATATTTCTCACCTCTCAATCCAGCAGCAACCTAGCGCAATATCGTGAGATGTTCTAGTTAACCCTAAGTACTAAGGGCTAACTTCTCCCCATTCACAACACTATGCCCTATTCGTGCGTGGGGTGTCTAGCAAAGCGAAATCCAAACAAGGAACCCCCCCGACTACTTAGGCAAGGTTGATCGTCGAGATCCATTAGACCCTAAGCACGAAATAATCAATAAATACATGTGTGTGCATAAGTGTGGGAGGTCACATCAATAGCTACTCAAATAAAATAAAATAAAACCCATCCATCATCTAATGGCACAATTCCTAATTTTTCTTTAGGAACAAATATAAATGGTACAACATTTTATCAAATGTTTACCACATTACTTTCGTCATATACTATTTCATTTCAAAATTCCATTCCTTATTAGGAAATAAAATCAGAGTTTCTATGCTCTTTGTGGCATTTTATCTCAATTATACATTTATAAAAATCTCTTCCTTATCAGGAAGATAATCATCATTATATGCTCTTTATGGCATTTCATCGTGCTCTTTGTGGCACTTTCTCATGCTCTTTATGGCATTTCATCATACATCAAGTCCAACTTGATTTAGAATAGTTATAATCATATATATATATATATATATATATATATATATATATATATATATATATATATATATATATATATATATATATAACGATTCTAAGACCGCCCGTCCGGGTTTCCCCACTGTGCGCGCCCCTAAATGGCTACATCTTCCAGGGCCTATCACCAAGACAACCTGGGATCCTATCGAAACGTCGGGAAGCGGCCATGTGCCTGCGGGATAGTCAAGACCACACCCGAAATCTCCTAACCAGCGCAGAAAAATATATATCAACCAACGCTCACATGGCCTAGGGACTATATCCACCCTGCATTCATTAGCCAGGAGGCTTCACCACAACGCGCGCGACTTCCCTTATGATAGCGATTTAGAGAGGTGTGTATCCATAAATTAACATTTATGAAAAACATTACTTTTTCCATTTTGAAAACTTCCAATTTTACTTTTCCAAAAATCATTCAATTATCCATTTGGCACCAAGTTTTAGAATGTGCAATTCATTCTTATTAAGTCATATTTTATTAATGACCTAAGGCCCAAAGTGCCACTAACCTCAAAATAGCCTCGAAGAGTTCATATAATTACATAACCCTCAAAGTGAGTCTCCATGAAGGAGTGTCTCCCAAAAGCTCAACATTAATATTTTAACTTCCAATTTATCTTTAGGTTAACCTCCTATATCATTCGGACATTAACATATACAAACTAGCCCTCGGGTAAACCCAAATATCCACTCTTATCCTAGGACATTAGTCTACCCAATACAACCCTCTAGGACTCCCCATTACTTCCCAAAGGAAGGTCCTAAACCTCGAACCTAAAAGAAAAGGGCTAAAACAAAACTAGAAAAACCTCACCTTTTCAGAAGGGGTCGATCGATCGACCCTTGGCCGTCGATCGATCGAAGGCCTCGATCGATCGATCCCCCAGGCTCGATCGACCGATCCTGGTGGACAGCTTCTTCTCCGAGAAGCTGTTTCGGCCATTAACGAGCCATCCAAGCTTCTACCCGCTATTTCACCCAACTACAACAACAAATAATGCTACCCAATCACTTCTAAACATCATACAATTAATTATTTCTCCTCAAATCAAATTAAAACACAAGATTAATGGATTAAACACCAAAATCTACAAAAACCCATTTATGGTTTAAACCTCCCAAAACTTAACTACACATGCAGATTTATCACATTAAATCAATATCTAGCAAGTAAGAAACTTGCCTCGAGGTTCGTAGTCTCAGATCACCTTCGGTGGCGACGGAAATCCGGCCCAATCTTCCATTTCTCTCTTTCTCTCCATTTTCTCCCAATTCTCTCTTCTCTCTCTCTCTCCTTTGGCTTCTCTCACACAAATGAAGAAAAAGAAAGGGGGTGGGGGATTTATACGGGTCTCAAAACATAAACCCCCGCTTTTAATTGCTAATACACCACAAAATGACTCGTAACCACTTAATTGAGTCATAACCCCTTAAAAATGCCCGAATCTCAAAAATACAACGTGGCACTTATTTCGACTATCTCGACTATTCTAAAAATAACTGCACCCCCTATTTTGGCATTCGGGAAAGTGTGAACTATTTTGTGTTCCAATTTCATTTTAATTCATTAATTTTACCCAATTTCATATATAGGTCATAACCGTCGTTTTACATATAACGACGCAATAATACACAATATAACGCTATTTACCTTCTCATAACGGTAAATAGACAAAACATAGTAAATATTATCCCTAAGTCTCACGGGCATAATATTTACTCCAACATCCCCTATTTTATAAAATTAGCCCATCAGGCAAAATAATATAAAATAGTCGCTCAAAAACTTGGGTTGTTACAGACATCTATTATAAGTAATTTTAGAGGTAAAAGTAACTCGTAATTGGGTAAACGAGTCGTTTTTGGGTTTTAAGGGTTAAAACCCTTTTCTTCCTATATAAAGAGGGAGAGAGGGAAAGAAAAGAGAAAGAAAGAAAGAAAAGAGAGAGAAGAGAGAGAGGAAGGAGAAAGAGGAGAAGAAAAAGAGAGATTCGGGCCAAACTCCGCCGGATTTGACTCGAGGTCGTCGGATTTTATCCACGAGGCAAGTGTTTACTTGCTTTATTTACTTTTGTGCATTAATCTCATATCATAGTTGGTAAAAATATGATTTTGGGGTTAGAACCCATAAAATAAATTGGGTAAAAGTTGATTATGAGTTTACACATTGATGTAGTGTAAACTCTTAATGATTTTTAGTGTCAAAATCATGTTAATGGAGTATAAAATGGGTTTAAAGATTAAGTTGGGATTTTTATGGTTTTAGGGTTTAAAACTAAGAGAAATGATTTAATACCCCAAAATAATTGACGTGTTAGTCGTAAAACATAGATTAGATGTTTATTGAGTTGTTGGGGGAGCTTAGAAACAACAAAAATGGAGAAAAATGGAGTTTGGGATTTTGAGAGAGATAATAAATAGTAACCCGTAACCTTTGGTGTTATTTTCGGCCAAGAAGATAAATGAATTAGCTTTCTGCCAAAACACGAAAGTTGTAGATCTTTTCAATACGGTCGCACGGACGCTGACCGCGTATTTTTTTGATTTTTCTACGATTTGATATGATTTTTACAAGATGACAGCTCCGGGTTGAAATCATCAACTCGAAAATCAAATCGGGAATTGGAAAAATTACGGCTAGAATTAATATTGTAGATGTTCGGGATAATTTTTGGGGTAGTTTAGAACCTCGAAAATGAATTTGGGTTGCTGGATTAAGGATTTGAGGAATTAAAGTTTTGAGGACCTAGTGTGACCGGTCGACCGCGCCCCGGTTATATGTATATACTTTGGGCTTAGTATCATGCTTATATGAATGCATGATTGTAATTCCTGCAGGGAATCTTTGGGATTATGGTCATCGCTAGATGATATAGTCCATTATGACCGGTTATATGTTCTAGGAGGAATATATGGTATATGTATATACTAGGTGATTAAAGTATATATATATATGATATGATGGAAATGATTTTGAAAATATAAAAATGAATATTTTCAAAATGGAAATATAAATGGTTTTCATAATTAATAAATTATGGTTACACACCTCCCTAAATCGCTATCATAAGGGAAGTTGCGCGCGTTGTGGTGAAGCCTTCCTGGCTATTGAGCAGGTTGGATATAGTCCCTAGGCCATATTGGGCGTTTATTTGTTTACTGCGCTGGTTAAGGGATTCTGGGTGTGGTCCTGACTTTCCCGCAGGCAATATGGCCGCTTCCCGACGTTGGTAGGTTCCCAGGTTGTCTTGTATAGATAGGCCCTGGAATATGATAGCCATTTAGGGGCGCGTCCAGTGGGGAAACCCGGAGGGGCGGTCGTGGATTTATTAAAGCAATTCATGATAATGGATTGGCTTTAATTTACATTTCCTGAGTATAAAAAGGGAAATGGGATAAAGGTTTGGCTTCGGTAACACTCCCGGATGGAAGAAGGGATGTGGAAGCATATGATTTGATCAAAGAATTTTCATGATAATGAAAATGGCTTTGGGTACATTTCCTGAGTATAAAAAGGGAAATGGGATGATTTAAAAAGGAAAAGCATTTTTATGTTAATAAAATTGGCTTTTAAAAAGATATATGTTTTGGTAAAGCAATTCATGCTAATGAATTGGCTTTAAATACATTTCCTGGATATGAGAAGGGAAATGAAAGGTTTTGATATGAGTATAGAATACACCTCAGTCCGGGAGATAGATCCGGATGTGTATTATAAGATATAATTGATATTATGTAAACCTCAGTCCGGGAGATATTATCCGGACGTATATTGTAAGTGCACATATTTATATATATATTTATACATTTGTGTGTGCTACGGGCCTAATGGATCTCTACCATTAACCCTGCCAAGTAGTAGTGTATCGGGGGGGTTCCTTGTTTGGATTTCGCTTTGCGAGACACCCCACGCACGAACTTAGTGCAGTGTTGAGAATGGAGGGAAGTTTAGCCCTTAACACTTGGACTACCTGGGGTAGGTAGTAGATGGGTAAATTAGACTAGTTAGGCAGGGATAGCTTGACTAGGGTATGGTGTTAGGGTGCGTTAGGTGTGCACTATTAGAGGAGAGGTGAGGGGTATCTCATGGGAGTGCGATACCAATTTAAATATGAGATAAAACTATTTTTCTAAAAATAAAGCATTTATGCACTTGCAAAATATTTTCAAAAATTCGGGCTCTGACCCGTTTATCTACTTTTCCGTTCTTGCTATATTATATATATATAGGTGTCCAGACACAGGGACGCCTGGATGGCACTTCTTTCGAGTCAGACGTCAGCTGCAGCAGCTATGGATGCGTGCAGGTTTTTGGTAGCCGCTTCCATCGTTGTACTCTAGATAGGAGGTACTGTATAAACATTCGAGCCAATGGCTCAATTGCATTTATTTATTCTTTCAGTGCAGCATTCGATATGGTTGTATAATTTGAACCGAGTGTTCAGTTATTTTAATTTTTCAGTTTCATTTACGCATTAACTTGTGGATGTTTTATTTTAATCGTAAAAAGAGTAGTTAAGTAAAAGTTTTTAACGCTCGCCTAATAGGATATTAGTAATTAAATGGATTTTAGACAGTGATGCTAAGGATGATCCATATGTGACTCCTGTTTTAATTTGATATAGGAGTGATCGCCCGGTATCCCATTAGGCGGGTTGTTACAGATGGTATCAGAGCATCAGGTTCTAGTGTCCTTAGGAATCTGTGCGGACGTACTACGCTTTCAGCGTTGCTCTCATTTGTTATAGAGCCTCAGGACTAGGATTGTTGATTTCTATTGTGAGATTTCGTTCTCGTGCCATATTATGAGATTATAGAAATCTTTTGCGCGCTCGTTTGAGAATCGTGTGCGGAGCTTGGGCGGTAGCAGGAGGTGAGGCTTAGCTGGAGCAGCTGGTAGAAGTTGGGGATGAGGACCTTAGTAGATTCCACTCCCCTTGTGGAAAATGCTAAGGATTGTTGCAACAACTACTAAAGTATAGTAGTTATGAGCATCCAAGTACAACTGTAATAGAAAGTGGTACTCAAGTTGAACTACTCCCGTGGAGATAAGGGTTCGAAAAAGGGTCTTAGATAAGGACCATATATTAAATTTGGGGTTGTGCAAAGTGAGCTTGGCACTACCTAGTGGACGCAGAAGGCTCGGGAGCTTTGGCTTAGAGCAGGGTACGAAAATACGCAGATGTGAAAATTTAAGAAGATTCTCACTTGTAGGGAGAATGTGGGTGTGTTCAGGTGCTCCTGAGTGGACATCCACATGGGGAGATTTGTTGAAACTGGTAGTGTACTTTCCTTTTAACGAAGAGGTTAAGAGGATTAGTAAGGCGATTGTAAGGAGTGAGGTTATAGAGTCAGATGGTGTTGACAACTCTATCATGGTCAGGAAGACCAGTGATGGAAATGGTATTATGGAGTGCGGAGCCACACGGTTAGTCTTTTCCCGATAGGAATAAAGGACTAGGTTAGGGTGCCCAGATGGGGCCTAGAGTTAAGAAATCTTGGTAAGAGGTGTGGCTAGAGGAAGTTGAGGCGTTCGATAGCCTTAGACTCGTGTGTGTAATTTGAGATTGGTTTCGGTCTCGATAATATAATGAAGTAGGCCTATGCATTTTCCGCGGTAGCGGAATTTTATTTTCTTTCGCTCGTCATAGAGGCGAGTGTTTATATTTTGTATATATACGTATAATGTATTTGGTTGATCGGAGCGATAGCAGGCTAAGAATGGCAAGTCTATCGTGTCCATGGTTCCTGGAGGGAACGGGTTGTTGTAGCGGTGTCTCACCTAGATATAAGTTGAGTTCACCCTATTTATTGTGGGTATATGGAACCTCGATGAGCAGGGGCTTCCTTATTTTGGTTTGTATATGTGGCAACCTTATAGATAAAATTTAAGGCCCACAGGATCATTGTTGAGCTGTAAGATTTGGCTCAGCTCAGGGTTTGTGTGCGCGAGGACTGAATATTAGTGCGAGCGCTGGGTGGTGTGACTCTTAGTTAGAGATAGGAGTTCAGACCACCTTTCGATGATAAGGGATAGGATTATCCCGGTTGCATATCTGAAATAACGGGACTCCGTGACCGACGAAGTCAAGTGTTAATGTGTGGAGGGGTTCCTTGTTTGGATTTCGATTTGCGAGACACTCCACACATGACTCTTAACGGCGCCGGGCGTGGAGAGCTGTTATAGGATGCAAGGATGTGGGTTAGTCTTATAGTGTGGATGAACCACTATAGACTATGAGCCCTGTGATGATGGTATGTTTATGGAAATATTGTGCTATGGAAAAGCACTAAAGTGGTCCTCTCACCACAAATAGTTGGGTGGAGTAGGACTTAGAGAAATCGATTCGAGGATGATAGCCAGGCCTTAATAAGAAGGCAAATTTGGAGAAAATATTTGATTGGTGTGATGTTAGTAGTGTTCCTACAGAGAGTAGGCACTTTGATTAGTTAGGTCTCCTTTCGTATGGGTGGAAGGATAAGATAGTAGGAATGCGTTCGTAGGTTAGCGAGGTAGGATTTAGGACGTCCCGCTGGTGTGCCTTAGGTCGCTATATCTCTATGACCGACTACGCGAGGGAGTAGTGTAACGGGAGGGTTCCTTGTTTGGATTTCGCTTCGGCGAGACGTCCCACGCACGAAACCGAGCAAATGTTGGGAGTCGAGAGAGGCCTTGGGCACTAGGGACATATTTAGGATACTCGTTTCGCATAGTTAGTATAACGCTTAAACCGTAGCATTTGTAGGATGTAGGTTCGCTAGAGTTAATGGCGCCGAGGTTAGGAGGATTGAATTTTTGAGGGTCGGGAGGACCCATATATGAGTATTACACCGAGGAAAGGAGATCCTTATTGGGAGAGAGTGTTACGTGTCAGACGTTCACTACGGATGTGCAGATATGCACAAGTTAGAAAGGTGTATGGGCACCTTGGTAAGTTGGTTTTATATACCGCCTGAAATTGAATGGGTGTAGTATATAAGGGTGAAATTCATGCCGATAGGCATTATAGATGATGGGTATTATGTGACGTATTAGAGTCACTTTATGATTGAAGTAGCCGCATAGTGTATGGTTGAGAACCATTGGGTTAGTACCGTTCCCCTTGAGGTATTAGGATTTGGAGAGATCCTAAGATTGGTGGTGTAGGTCGTATCTGAATTTCGAGGACGAAATTCCGTTGTAAGGGGGGGTATGTAACAACCCGCCCTTTTGGAGACCATTAAATTCCATAATTGAATATAAATTGGAATTTGGGGAATTTTCCTAAATAGTAATTTTTGGGATTTTCAAGGATTGAATGATTTTCGATGGGTGCTGTAATTATTTTTGGGACTATATAGGTCGAAATATTTTAATTATATGTCGTCGTTGAGTAAAGCGACACGAGGTAAGATTTTTAATTGGAAAACCCGCATTTATTTATTTTGGGTTGGAATAGTGATTTGCGGTCAAGTACCTCGGATGGGAATTTCGACTGCGCCGTGAGTCTCAGAATGTCCGAGATAGTCGAAAAAGAGTGTCCGATTGTCTAAAATGAGTTTCGGGTAATTTTAGAGGTAAAAGTAACTCGTAATTGGGTAAACGAGTCGTTTTTGGGTTTTAAGGGTTAAAACCCTTTTCTTCCTATATAAAGAGGGAGAGAGGGAAAGAAAAGAGAAAGAAAGAAAGAAAAGAGAGAGAAGAGAGAGATGAAGGAGAAAGAGGAGAAGAAAAAGGGAGATTCGGGCCAAACTCCGCCGGATTCGACTCGAGGTCGTCGGATTTTATCCACGAGGCAACTGTTTACTTGCTTTATTTACTTTTGTGCATTAATCTCATATCATAGTTGGTAAAAATATGATTTTGGGGTTAGAACCCATAAAATAAATTGGGTAAAAGTTGATTATGAGTTTACACATTGATGTAGTGTAAACTCTTAATGATTTTTAGTGTCAAAAGCATGTTAATGGAGTATAAAATGGGTTTAAAGATTAAGTTGAGATTTTTATGGTTTTAGGGTTTAAAACTAAGAGAAATGATTTAATACCCCAAAATAATTGACGTGTTAGTTGTAAAACATAGATTAGATGTTTATTGAGTTGTTGGGGGAGCTTAGAAACAACAAAAATGGAGAAAAATGGAGTTTGGGATTTTTGGAGAGATAATGAATAGTAACCTGTAACCTTTGGGGTTATTTTCGGCCAAGAAGATAAATGATTTAGCTTTCAGCCAAAACACGAAAGTTGTAGATCTTTTCGATACGGTCGCGCGGGCGCTAACCGCGTATTTTTTTGATTTTTCTACGATTTGATATGATTTTTACAAGATGACAGCTCCGGGTTGAAATCATCAACTCGGAAATCAAATCGGGAATTGGAAAAATTACGGCTAGAATTAATGTCGTAGATGTTCGGGATAATTTTTGGGGTAGTTTAGAAACCTCGAAAATGAATTTGGGTTGCTGGATTAAGGATTTGAGGAATTAAAGTTTTGAGGACCTGGTGTGACCGGTCGACCGTGCCCCTATGGCCGGTCGACCGCGTCAAGGAGAAAGGGCCTACTGCTTTGTTTCGTAGGCTTATTTACAACCCGCGGTCGACCGGGGGTCTAGGACCGGTCGACCGGTGCCCTGTTTTCAGCCCAAGATTTTGGAGATTATTATTATTTCTCCCCTTTGAGATTAAAGTTTAAGGGCCTTCCAAATTAAAGTATATTAGAGGGTTATGTCCTAAAGGACTTGAGGAATTGGGAATATATATATATGTATATATTCACTTAGAGTGAATTATTATATTTGGAGATATCCAATAAACCTTTAAGAGTTGATCAAGGTAATTATTAGTCATCAAAGTAAGAAAATACTTTGGGCTTAGTATCATGCTTATATGAATGCATGATTGTGATTCCTGGAGGGAATCTTTGGGATTATGATCATCGCTAGATGATATAGGCCATTATGGCCGGTTATATGTTCTAGGAGGAATATATGGTATATGTATATACTAGGTGATTAAAGTATATATATATGATATGATGGAAATGATTTTGAAAATATAAAAATGAATATTTTCAAAATGGAAATATAAATGGTTTTCATAATTAATAAATTATGGTTACACACCTCCCTAAATCGCTATCATAAGGGAAGTTGCGCGCGTTGTGGTGAAGCCTTCCTGGCTATTGAGCAGGTTGAATATAGTCCCTAGGCCATATGGCCGTTTATTTGTTTACTGCGCTGGTTAGGGGATTTTGGGTGTGGTCCTGACTTTCCCGCAGGCAATATGGCCGCTTCCCGACGTTGGTAGGTTCCCAGGTTGTCTTGTATAGATAGGCCCTGGAAGATGATAGCCATTTAGGGGCGCATCTAGTGGGGAAACCCGGAGGGGCGGTTGTAGATTTATTAAAGCAATTCATGATAATGGATTGGCTTTAATTTACATTTCCTGAGTATAAAAAGGGAAATGGGATAAAGGTTTGGCTTCGGTAACACTCCCGGATGGAAGAAGGGATGTGGAAGCATATGATTTGATCAAAGCATTTTCATGATAATGAAAATGGCTTTGGGTACATTTCCTGAGTATAAAAAGGGAAATGGGATGATTTAAAAAGGAAAAGCATTTTTATGTTAATAAAATTGGCTTTTAAAAAGATATATGTTTTGGTAAAGTAATTCATGCTAATGAATTGGCTTTAAATACATTTCCTAGATATGATAAGGGAAATGAAAGGTTTTGATATGAGTATAGAATACACCTCAGTCCGGGAGATAGATCCGGATATGTATTATAAGATATAATTTATATTATGTAAACCTCAGTCCGGGAGATATTATCCGGACGTATATTGTAAGTGCACATATATATATATATATATATATATATATATATATATTTATATTTATACATTTGTGTGTGCTATGGGCCTAATGGATCTCTACCATTAACCCTGCCAAGTAGTAGTGTATCGGGGGGTTCCTTGTTTGGATTTCTCTTTGCGAGACACCCCACGCACGAACTTAGTGCAATGTTGAGAATGGAGGGAAGTTTAGCCGTTAGCACTTGGACTACCTGGGGTAGGTAGTAGATGGGTAAATTAGACTAGTTAGGCAGGGATATCTTGACTAGGGTATGGTGTTAGGGTGCGTTAGGTGTGCACTATTAGAGGAGAGGTGAGGGGTATCTCATGGGAGTCCGATACCAATTTAAATATGAGATAAAACTATTTTTCTAAAAATAAAGCATTTATGCACTTTCAAAATATTTTCAAAAATTTGGGATCTGACCCGTTTATCTACTTTTCCTTTCTTGCTATATTATATATATATAGGTGTCCAGACACAGGGACGCCTGGATGGCACTTCTTTCGAGTCAGACGTCAGCTGCAGCAGCTGTGGATGCGTGCAGGTTTTTGGTAGCCACTTCCATCGTTGTACTCTAGATAGGAGGTACTGTATAAACATTCGAGCCAATGGCTCAATTGCATTTATTTATTCTTTCAGTGCAGCATTCGATATGGTTGTATAATTTGAACCGAGTGTTCGGTTATTTTAATCTTTCAGTTTCATTTACGCATTAACTTGTGGATGTTTTATTTTGATCGTAAAAAGAGTAGTTAAGTAAAAGTTTTTAACGCTCGCCTAATAAGATATTAGTAATTAAATGGATTTTCGACAGTGATGCTAAGGATGATCCATATGTGACTCCTGTTTTAATTTGATATAGGAGTGATCGCCCGGTATCCCATTAGGCAGGTTGTTACAGAAGCATGGGATGTTTTACAATTTACCCATGAAGGCACTAATGCGATCAAAGAGTCTAGAATTTAAAAGTTAACTACGCAATTTAAAACAATAACCATGCTTGAATTTGAGTGTTTTGATGGTTTTTATGCACGTTTATCTGATATTGTCAACACTAGTTTCAATCTTGGTGGGCACATTCCTGATGTACGAGTGGTTAAAAAGATTTTGAGATTGTTGTCTAAACGTTTTATCCCAAGAGTGACTGTTTTAAATTCCTTATGTAATTTGAGCAATTTAAAGTTAGAAGAGCGGGTTGGAGACCTCCAGACAAAGGAAATTGACATGTTTCCTGACAATGTCAAGCCTAAGGATAAAGGGATAGCACTTAAAGCCCAATCTAAGAGGGGAGATGAAGTGTCTAAGAGAGATAAGAAAAACAAAAGGAAAGTTTGTGAGTCCGAGTATGATGGAGAATTTGATTTTGATATGGCCATGTTTGCGAATTTTTTTAAAAAGTTTCTCAAATTTTCAAAAGGAAATTCTTCTAATAAAAGATTTTTGGAGAAAAATAAAAAGAAAGATGAGGCCAAAGAGGGCGATGAGAAAGAGGGTAAGAAAGATAGAGGAGGAAGAGAGAAGTTTTAAATGTGAGGGTAAGGGGCATAAGGCGTTTGAGTGTCCCACTAGGATAAAGAGAAAGGGAAAAAAGATTGCCATGCTAGACACCTTTAGGGATAGTGAGGAAGAGGTGAAGACTTCCGGGGATGAATCTTCACATGGGATGTGTGTGTCCATTTTAGCTAGTCACGTGTGCACACCTAGTTTGTCCCACTACGATGAGGATACTGTAACACCTCGCCCTCCTGGGGGAAGCGAGCGGAGCGCTACTATCGATAACACTGAACTAAATCCACAAATAACAAGGTATAGAGCATCTAAAACCAATTCCACAATATAAATTAATAATCCACTAATCTCAAGTTTCTCCAAATTAAATACAACCAATACTCTCTCGAAATAATACAACTATCTATCTCAAAATACAAATGCTCTATACAACAAAAATAAATACAATCTTCTCATCTTGTATTCTCAAATATTCTTCCCAAAATAATCCACGCTAAAAATCATTCTCCAAATCAAATCCAAATCGCCTAAATCCACGCTAACCTTCCACTACGAGAAAATATGGGGAAGTACACAATACGATAGGAAAGACGCTCAATAAATATTAGCGGTGAATAAAACGTAACAATACGAGTACGAATATTCAAATCGAATGCAAATCTCAATAGCATTTTATCAATATAATTTATCAGTAAAACATTAATCCAAGTCACCAGGCCTCACCATACCACGCCATACTTTATCAAGTAAACGGAACAGGATTATTGGCGGGCGCCCAACCTTGGTGCCATATTAAAATCTCATGACAACATGCTCAACAACAATAATAATACCACATGAATCAAAATTAGGTTCCAACAAAAATTTCCATATTTCCAATTGAATTTAGCAATTCAAATATGAGTTAATGATAACAAGAAAACAACGGGAATAACACTCGCGAGATTAAAGAGCATATTGTGTAAAACCCCAGATTACTCCATCAAAAACATCTCCCAAGAATCATCAAATCATCACCAAGTTCTACCTCAAAACATCCCCTAGAACACCTCCAAAAACTAGGGTTGAATGCATAATATAAAGGGCTAAGTGTATATAAAAAGGAGAGGAAATAAAAATATGTTTCCTGCATATTTTTGTGCCAAAAGATGGTTTAAAAATGGTCACCTACAACCCCAATTTAGAAGGCAAAAAGATAAGAGTTGGAAACAAAATAAACTCTCCAAAAATCCTTGCAGCGCACGAAATCTGCTGGGGTCGATCGATCAACTCCTGGCGTCGATCGATCAACCCCTGGCGTCGATCGATCGATCACCCAGAAAAACTGACAGTTCTGCTAAAAAATTATAAGGGACAAATATTTAAAAATTCATATAAAATCTGTTTTAACTCCGATTTCGAAACCGTTAGAAATTCTTGTCTTTTAAAATAATTCTCAACATATTTGAACAATAAAAATAATTTTATCAAAAACTTTAAAACTCTATATTTTGAAAATACCCCAAAAATTACGCAAGTTGTTACAGATACTTGTGAACGTGAGACCCCCGAGGATAGTTTGAGTGTTTCTAGAGAGTGTGAGCTAGTGCGCTAGTGAGGGTCAAAGTGAGCTCTAGGTTGCGTTTAGAGTTTTGTATGCCGAGACCTTAAAGACTAAGAAATTGAATAACGAGTTCGGTCTTAGGGTGATTGATTTGGAGAGAGAGATAGAGAGTTTGAGGGGATTTAAGGCATCAACGAGTCAACTCGAGAAGGTGAGGGTTTCTTTGAGTGAGTAGTTGATCTTATTAAATTGAGAGAAGACTGAACTTATAGCCCGTGTGTCACATTAAAGAAAGATATTAAACGTATCCGGGAGTTAAAAGTCACTTTAGAGGATACATCTAAGAAGGTAGGAAATATGTTCCTCAGTCCCGCTTTGGATAATGTTGAGAGAATAGGAATAGGTCATGACGATGCATCCACATCCCACGTTGTACCCGAGCTAGTTCCTAATTTTGTGATTGATTCATATGGCTCTCAACCTAACCCACCTAGGTGTCCCGTACCGGATAGGAGAGTGCACCATATATGTTTTGAGAGGGGTGTTTCTAGACCTGTGTATGTTTGCATCCATTGCAAAAAGAGAGGGCGCCTTGGGGAGTTTCGCTTTAAGCTGGGTAATGTGTCAAGTTTTGCTACTACATGTGTTTTCGTGACACACGCAGCCACACATGATACTTTGGATTCTCCAGAGCAAGTACAGTTTTTGGTCAAAACTTCTCATGATTTGATGGATGTTTTTCATAGGATGTCACCACCTTTGGAAAACTCCTCCGCACCTGACGGTTGGGCTTTAGACTTGTTTGCTAGCATAGGATAACCTTCTTGATGATATATTGTGCCTATTGCTAGCGTGTACCATTTTTATATTTATATTTTTGATATATTTTTCGAAAAACCAAAAATATTTTAGTTCTTGAAAATTTATGAAAAACACAAAAAGATTTTTATTTTTTTGAGAAAAATTGAAAAAGTAAAAAAGATTTTATTTTGATAAAATTTTTGGAAAAAGTTCAAAAGTGTTTTGTATTTTGTTTACACCATTTATGGATGGAAATTTAGGATGACCAAGTCACAACATCATTCCATATCCGTGTGACTATTTGATAATATTTTGAGATGATACATCATTTCATCCATGTGCTTTATAATGTTTGGAGTCATTAAGATGTGATTTGAGATTACTTTATACATCTTTGATTATTAGTCTCCTTTAATATACATTTGCATGGATTTGTTTGATTATTGTACTTGTCTATCACATGTGAGTCGAAGTGTTTCCATCCCAATACTGTCTTTAAAACGAACCAAATGCGATAAAACTCGACAATGAAAGTAGTGCATGTAATAACCGTTTCCCATGAGGAATTTTTTTAATATGAAAAAATGACGAGTGAACACGGGAAAGGGCTCATCATGAAAGCCACCATTTGAAAAGAGCCCAAAAAACTTTAAAGGCAATAAAAACATAAATGTGCCAAAATAAGGGTCCAATAGGTTTATATCACCTCAAAAGAAAGAAAATGAATTATTATTTATGAGGGTGTTCGGATGGAAAAGTAATCAACGAATTTGTAGGTCCTGACAAAGTCTTGAAAAAGCATTATACTGTTTTGATATTATTGGTGTGAAAATTATTTTAGACTATGATGTGTTGATGGATTGAGTCGATGTCATTTAAATTCAACATATTTTGACACCTAAGGACAACTTTTGGGATCATTCGATAGTAGTTTCCATATTCATTGTGGACATATGTTATGTATTTTTGAGTCGATTTTCCTATTGAATATGTTCACACACATTCATTCCGTTTCCATGATTTGGTTATCTTATTGTAAATTCATGGTGTGTGATTTTTCTAACATTATTTTTGCATTTTTGTTTAAATATTTTGAAAATAAAAAACAGTTTGTGGAAGCTTTTGAGTTTGTCCTTGATGACAGTAGTTGTTTTCTTTACTTGTCATGACACTCCATGTTTATTTTGTTTATTCTTTTCCTTGTCTATTTTGGGCAAACAAAAAGGGGGAGAACGGATTATGATTTTCTGGGGGAGTTTTAATTATGCGAAAGAAATTTAGATTTTGATATTTGTTTTGATTTATTTTTATCTCATTTCAATCTCGATACATCACGAAGGTATTGTTTCTTGTCTCATGTGTGTAGGTAAAAAATTGAGGATTATTTTGCACACCCTGATGATGACAATGAAAAGTTGGAGTTTTGAAGATTTGAAGTTGAAGATTTTTGAAGAAATTTTATTCTTGCATCTTTAGTACCTTTTTCAGTTTTGGGTTCATGGGAGGGTATTTGATTTGTATAGGCATTTTGATTTGAAAATTAAGATGTTTTTAGTTTGTAACGGCATAGGCATAGGGAAAGATTTGTAAGGACATATTTTATAAGTCTGGGTTTACATTAGTATATGTCGTATACCGCTACAACCGTTAAAGATTTATTCAAGAAAAATCATGCATCAAAATGAATCCACATATCACCGTTCTTCAACAGAAAATCCTTTGTGATTAATTTTGGTAAGTTCGTGTTAAAGTCCCTTTACGGTTCATTTAAAATATTGGGATAATTTTTCTATGTGTTGAAAAAAATTTCTAATATATTTTTAATCAGTTGAGGTGTTGTTTTACGTCAAATGGAATTTTTTCGAAGTGTTGACGCGAACAAAATTTATCGCTCCGGTCATTCGAGCAACAATGCCACGTCGTTCAAACGACATTGGCATGTCGCGTGAAGCCGTTCGAACGACATTATGATATCTATTGAGCGAGTTGCCGACTCATTTTTTTTATATAAAACGTGTTAAATGAGTCTTGATTTCTTAAGAAGGCCTAACATTTTTCATTCAGCAAAAATTGCAAAACAGAAGAGCCCTTTTGTCTTCTTTAATTTAGGGTACAAACATTTGTTTTTCAATTCACAAAAATCCCAATAGTTTAGTGAATTATTTTGGAACCCATGATACAATATTTACTGGAGTTCCTACTGCTAATTAAGTACTGCTTGAGGGAGGTGCAGGGATGACTACGATTAAGGCTTTGGGAGTACTCATGGGTGATCCTTAATGTCTTGTGGAGTTACTGCAGAATTCCATTATTGATTCATAACTGCGTGTTCTTGTGGGTATCTGCAGATATTCATCGTAAATTTCGCTTGTAATCTTGTGATTATTATGAGTTGAAATAAAAAGGTTTTCCCTTTTGGGTTTTTTCCTGAAATCTATGTGTGAGAAAAATTATTTGCGATGGTTTGATTTTACCCATGTAGTTGCATGAGTTAGGGTTGAATTTAATTTGGTTTAAAATTTACAAGTGATTAAAAAAGTATTTAATTGAAATTTTCCAACACATATTTAATCAATATCACATAGCATTTGCACAGTCTATAAGTATAAGAAAACTTAAGGCCAAAAAGCATAACCTTAAATGAAAACAACCCCAAAATCCAACCAAAAAAGAAAAGCCTAAACTAGGCAAAACCTGTTACTATCGATCGATCGATGACCAGGTATCGATCGATCAATTAACTCAGAATAGCCCTAATTCTCCTTATTACGGAATTGTCCATCTTCAACCCCCTTTTTTCCTCTTTCAAAACTCTATTAATGAACCCAAAACTTCATCCAAGCACCATCTAATACTCAAATGATAAAAACGTATCATCGACACAAGTGAAACCTATTTCCATCATCAAATTGTAAATCTACACCCAAATGTAAAGGAGAAATGTAAGGACAAATTTCCAATCGAGTCATTTGTTATATTGGCTATATTCCGTTGGACAAAACATTATTGGGTCATACTGCATCAACGATCATTCAACACAAGGATTCAAGCATCGCAGTCAAAATTCACGCATCATCAATATTCATGCCGTGCTATTTATCCTACGAAGGTATATGGCCTAAAAACAATTTTATAAGTTGGAGTATTTTGACTAATCAAGAAATTTCAAATAAGAAAATGTTCATATATATGCTATATTAATTTTGAAAAAGTTCTTGAATTAAATTGGAAAAATTTTGGGCAAAAAATCAGATTCTCGTTCGAAGTTTAACCCAGGTCGTTCGAACGACCTGGTTCTAACGAAGTGATGCCTCGTTAGTAGTTCGTTAGAAGTTCGTTAGAAATGTCGTTCGAACGACCTCGTTCGAACGAGATTTCTAACGACATCTAACCATCCTAAACTGGCAAGCCGTTAGATAAGTCGTTCGAACGAACTCGTTCGAACGAGTTTCGCCAGAATTGATTTTTTAAACTTATTTTTTAATGCAGTTTTCTCCTCAACTGTTTTTTGCCCACTACTTTTTCAGTTATTTTCTAATGGACGAAAATTTAGTTTTATAACTTAAGGAAGATCATTTTTCAAGTAGAACACTTTCCATAACTTCCAACCTTTTTGATAAAAATCTCTCCAACATTTTTATCAACTTTTCAAATCAAAACCCCTTCATCAATTCATATTCATCAAGCAAGATTGCAGTGGATCTCTGCATTCAAGCTTCGAGGAGACGGTGGTTTTGGGCTTCGGTGGATACCGCAACACGAGGAGTGTTGAGCAACGCGTTGGAGTTTCGCGGACTACAACTTCGGAGGTCGAGGACGGCATAAGCATGCCTTGAGTGAGTCAATGTCTGTAAGTCTTTTGAGTCTCTTGTAAAACCTTTTGTTGTAGTGGATTTTGTCTAGGCCCAGCCGTCCGAGGTTTTTCCCATTTGGGTTTTCCTCGTACATCGGCGTGTTGTGGTTGGGATTTTCGCACTTTCATTTTATCATATCACCTAGATGCATGCTTAGGATAAAATGAAGTTAATTGGAATTTGATCCTGCAAATTTGTGAAACTAAATTTAAAATTGAGTTAGAAGAATACATATTTATCATAGAAATAATAAAATTGGATTAAGTGTGTGTGTGTATTCTACGAATTAAACTAAGACCATATAACCCTGCAACTTCAAATTGGAATCAGAGCTTGTTTCTAAAAGTTATTTAGATGAATCCTGGAGGTTATATGGAAAGTTTTTCGTCGAATAGACTACCTTTGTTTGATGGAACAAATTATACCTATTGGAAAGCACGTATGAGATCCGCTCTTAAATCTATTGATGAACGTGTTTGGGTCACTGTTGAGAGAGGATGGTCCCCTCCTTCTATGATTGTTAATGATGAACGTATTTTGACTCCTGTTGAACAATGGAGTGAGGAAGATTTAAAATGGTGTAACTTTAACTCTAAAGGATTAAATGCCTTATTTGGTGCCGTGTCTCCCGATGAATTTCGTCGTATAATGACGTGCGAAACATCAAAGGAAGCTTGGAACATTCTCCAGGTTACTCATGAGGGAACGAGTGTTGTTAAAGCATCAAAACTTCAAAACTTAACTACACAATTTGAAACTATCACTATGAAAGAAACTGAAACTTTTGATGAGTTCTATGCTCGGTTATCTGACATAGTCAACTCTTGCTTTAACTTAGGTGAAAGAATACCTGAAAATCGTGTGGTTAAGAAAATACTTAGATGTCTTCCTAAGCGTTTCATTCCCAAAGTCACTGTACTTAATTCTTTAGGAAACCTAAATACCTTAAAACTTGAAGAACTTGTTGGTGATCTGCAAACGTATGAACTTGATATGTTTCCTAAAGATAACAAGGGGAAAGATAAAGGAGTAGCGTTAAAAGTTAAGAAAGTTGATGTGTCTGATTCTGATGAGTCTGACTTTGATTCTGATGATATAGCCTTATTTGCCAAAAAAATTAAAAAATTTCTCAAGTTTAAAAAACAAAACTCCAAATTTGAAAAACCTAAATTTGAGAATAAAAACAAAGGAGGAAATAAAAAGTTCACTAATCAGGATTCAAAGAAGTTCAATAAAGACAACTTTAAGAAGGATGATTCGGAAAGATGTTTTGAATGTGAGGGACGTGGTCATAGAGCTTTCGAGTGCCCCACAAAACTTAAAAGACAAGGCAAAGAAAAAGCCGTTTACAATGCTACTTTAAGCGACAGTGATAATGAGTCTGAAGACTCTAATTCGCCTAGAAATAACTTCACTGCCTTTATGGCGAGCCTTGCTAGTAATTCGTGTGAGTCAAACATTAATGTTGACAATTCTGAACATAATCTAGAGGTGGTTTCTACTCATTCTAATAGTAGTGATGAAAAAGAGAGTGATAGTGATATAGATGAGAGTGAACTACAAACTGCCTATTCCGAACTCTACAATGAATCTCTTCGCATTCAAAAAGTCAAGAAAAGATTAACCTTGAAAGTTTTAACCTTAGAAAAAGAGTTGAAAGGCCTGAAGGAGAAGGAGGCCTTAATCAGTCAACTCGAGGCTATTAAAATATCTCTTTCTGAAAAACTTATTGTGATTGGCAAAGAAAAATGTAACTTGATTATCTCCTTAGAAAGTGCTAACAAAGAACTTTATGAGTCTCAAGAAATTAGAACATCTCTAGAAGCTAAAATAGTCCAACTCGAAAAAGATCTCAAGTCCTCCCGTGAAGTGAAAGTCACACTCGAGGACAATTCAGGAAGAATGGGAAAACTGTTTCTAGGTCCTGTTTTAGGATATAAAGAAAAAGGCTATCAAGAGAGAAAGGGTAGAGGGTATGAAGAAGGAAATTCTTCAAAAGTCAAAACTGAACCTGTTGCTAAGTTTGTTACAAAATCTAATGTTCCTAAAGATAACAAATCTAATGTTCCTAAAGTTAATCCCTCTAAGAAACATTTAAAAGCTGGCCCAAAACAACCTTATGTATGTTCATATTGTCACAAACAGGGTCACCTTAAAGATTTTTGCTACAAACTTGGAAAGAACCCTAAATTCTCAAATTCAAAACAACCTTACAGCTCCTTAGCTAATCTTAAGAGTCAAGTTGAGTACCTTGTCAATACTTCTAAAAATCTAATGGAAGAGTTTCTTAGGTTCTCTAATGTCAAAGGAAATAACTCTAATTATAAGTCTAGAGCCAACCAAGGGAAGAAAACTACTCAAACTTGGGTTATGAAAAATCAAATGAAGAAAGCTTTTGTCGCTCACGTTGCTCTTAAGGCACAAAATACCTCTCAATGGTATTTTGATAGTGGCTGTTCTAGACATATGACTGGCGATAAATCTCTTTTTACCACTCTCGAAAACCATAAAGATGGTAAAGTTACTTTTGGGGATGGTAGCAAGTCCCAAATTATTGGTAGAGGTTCTATTGAAATCTCAGGTTTCCCTAAACTTGAAAATGTTCTTTATGTTGAGGGTCTAAAAGCTAATTTGTTAAGTATTAGCCAACTTTGTGATGATAATCTTGATGTGAAATTTAGTCAATCGGAGTGCATCATTTATGATCAATCAGGTGAACCGATTTTACATGGTGTTAGAACAAGTGACAATTGCTATGGAATCATTCCTAAATCTCCTTTAGTCTGCAATAATGTAAAAACCTCATCTACCGATCTTTGGCATCAAAGATTAGGTCATGTTAACTTTAGAGATCTTGACAGACTTGTGAGAAAAGAGCTTGTTCGTGGCTTACCGCCACTAGGAAAGCCAACATCCACCATTTGCGGACCGTGTCAATTTGGTAAACAAATTAAAAGTCCTCATAAAAAGTTAAACTCGATAACAACATCTCGTGTCCTAGAATTGATACACATGGACCTTATGGGTCCTACTCGTACCGAGAGTATAGGTGGAAAAAGATACATCTTGGTTATGGTGGATGATTTCTCTAGATACTCTATTGTAGGTTTTTTAAGAGAGAAATCTGAAACAGTTGACTTTCTTACAGTTAAATGTAGAGCTCTTCAAAATCTTCACGGTGTTACTATAAACCGCTTTAGGAGTGACAATGGAACCGAATTCAAGGAATCCGGTGTGAATGCCTTCTGTGATGAAATAGGAATAAAACATGAATTCTCGGCCGTTCGAACCCCTCAACAAAATGGTATAGTTGAACGTAAAAATCGAACGATCCAAGAAATGGCAAGATCCATGCTCCTTGGAAGAAATGTGGCTCGTAGGTTTTGGGCCGAAGCGGTTAACACTGCTTGTCACACTGTTAATAGAGTCTATTTGCGTCCTAACACTAATAAAACTCCTTATGAATTGTGGACGGGTAAGAAGCCAAATTTGTCCTATTTTAGAGTGTTTGGAAGTCTATGCTATATTCTTAGAGATAGAGAACTTCTAGGAAAATTTGACTCGAGGAGTGATGAGGGTATTTTTCTAGGATATTCTCAAAATAGTAGAGCATTTAGAGTTTTCAACGTAAGCAAGTCTAAAGTAATGGAATCCATAAATGTTGTCATAAAAGATGATGCTCCGGCCACTCAAATTAATAATGAGGAAGATTTGTCAAGTGAGTGTGATGTTGTGTCTAATGTTGAAAGTATTGACTCTCTAAATGATTTGGTTGTCCCAACTACCGAAAACAGGGAGGTTACTCCTTGGGTGCGTAAAAATCATGACACTTCACAAATTATAGGAGATCCCGAAGTAGGTGTCAAGACTAGGGCACAATTAGAAAATGAAGTTACCTATCTATGCTATACTTCTACCATTGAACCAAAAAACTATAAAGAAGCATTAAAAGATGAACATTGGATTAATGCTATGCAAGAAGAACTGTTTCAATTTAAGAAAAATGATGTTTGGGAATTAGTTCCTAGGCCTTCTAATACCAATGTCATTGGCACTAAATGGATTTTTAAAAATAAAATGGATGAAAATGGTGTCATTGTTCGAAATAAAGCTAGATTAGTTGCTCAAGGATATACCCAAATAGAAGGTATTGACTTTGAAGAAACTTTTGCTCCTGTTGCTAGGTTAGAATCGGTTCGTCTTTTACTTGCCATAGCATGTCATCTTCAATTTAAATTATATCAAATGGATGTCAAAAGTGCTTTTTTAAATGGTATTATCCAAGAGGAAGTATATGTTGAACAACCAAAAGGGTTTGAGGACCCAACTCATCCTACTCATGTCTTCTTTTTAAAGAAAGCTTTATATGGATTAAAACAAGCCCCCCGTGCTTGGTATGAAAGACTCACTTCTTATCTCCTTTCTCGTGGTTTTTTGAGAGGGGGAGTAGATATGACACTTTTTGTTCGGCGTGATGAAAAAGGATTTTTTGTTTTTGCGTTCACAGGTGGAACAATTTCAGGAGGACCGCCGCCAGGACCGCACACTTATGCAGGAGCTCCTTATGTCTATGCAGCAGGACCGCGAGGCCCACGCCCGTCGAGAAGCCGCCCGGGATGAAGCTCAGGCACGTCGGGATGAAGCCCAGGCTCGTCGGGACTCTCTTCTATTAGAGCATCTTGCTGCCCTCCGCCATATGGAGATGCGCCGCGGGGCAGGTTCTTCCGGCACCAGCTCTTTTCCCGATGACACTCCACCTGCTGATCCTGCCTCTTGATTTCCTTGGCTCATTTCCTATTTATTTTTTTTGTTTGTGAGGCTGAGTGATTTATTATCTCTTGTATTGGATTTATTTACTTTAGTTCTTTCATTGTATGAACCTTAACTCTTTCCCATTTCCCCTTACTTAATACAGTCTTAGTATTTCACTTTTATTCTTCATTTTTTATATTTCCTGCCTTGTTCTTTCTTCTCATTTCTTTTGCAGGCCCCCTTATCCCTTTGTATTTTCCGGGCAAAAAGGGGGAGAAAATTTTAATTAATATGACTTCATATTTAGGGGGAGTTTGATAAATTTGGTTAATTTAATTGACATTTCATATTCATTGCAATTAATAATAATTTAAGGTAATTATAATTGAATTAAGTTATTATAATTAAATTTCCAAATTGATTCTAATATTAACCTTATGCACAATTAAGGGGGAGTTAAACTGTTCATATTGAATATTGAGGCATTTATGCACTATGCACAAAATATTCTATCGCATTGTCTTATATATAACATCTCTCTATTTCCCCATGCGTTTATGAATTTGTTGTTTCATGTGTGTAGGATACATCTCCTACTCCTTTGCAGCTCGTCAGTCTTGTCTTTGTGTCTGTATTTTTTTTGGGTTTTTGGGACGGGACTTAGATACGGCTTGACGGCTGGCTTGGCAAATTCAATCTTTTATTTATTTATTTTTTATTTTGTTTTGTCCCGGAATAGCCAAAGGGGGAGATTTGTAAGGACAAATTTCCAATCGAGTCATTTGTTATATTGGCTATATTCCGTTGGACAAAACATTATTGGGTCATACTGCATCAACGATCATTCAACACAAGGATTCAAGCATCGCAGTCAAAATTCACGCATCATCAATATTCATGCCGTGCTATTTATCCTACGAAGGTATATGGCCTAAAAACAATTTTATAAGTTGGAGTATTTTGACTAATCAAGAAATTTCAAATAAGAAAATGTTCATATATATGCTATATTAATTTTGAAAAAGTTCTTGAATTAAATTGGAAAAATTTTGGGCAAAAAATCAGATTCTCGTTCGAAGTTTAACCCAGGTCGTTCGAACGACCTGGTTCTAACGAAGTGATGCCTCGTTAGTAGTTCGTTAGAAGTTCGTTAGAAATGTCGTTCGAACGACCTCGTTCGAACGAGATTTCTAACGACATCTAACCATCCTAAACTGGCAAGCCGTTAGATAAGTCGTTCGAACGACATGTCGTTCGAACGAACTCGTTCGAACGAGTTTCGCCAGAATTGATTTTTTAAACTTATTTTTTAATGCAGTTTTCTCCTCAACTGTTTTTTGCCCACTACTTTTTCAGTTATTTTCTAATGGACGAAAATTTAGTTTTATAACTTAAGAAGATCATTTTTCAAGTAGAACACTTTCCATAACTTCCAACCTTTTTGATAAAAATCTCTCCAACATTTTTATCAACTTTTCAAATCAAAACCCCTTCATCAATTCATATTCATCAAGCAAGATTGCAGTGGATCTCTGCATTCAAGCTTCGAGGAGACGGTGGTTTTGGGCTTCGGTGGATACCGCAACACGAGGAGTGTTGAGCAACGCGTTGGAGTTTCGCGGACTACAACTTCGGAGGTCGAGGACGGCATAAGCATGCCTTGAGTGAGTCAATGTCTGTAAGTCTTTTGAGTCTCTTGTAAAACCTTTTGTTGTAGTGGATTTTGTCTAGGCCCAGCCGTCCGAGGTTTTTCCCATTTGGGTTTTCCTCGTACATCGGCGTGTTGTGGTTGGGATTTTCGCACTTTCATTTTATCATGTCACCTAGATGCATGCTTAGGATAAAATGAAGTTAATTGGAATTTGATCCTGCAAATTTGTGAAACTAAATTTAAAATTGAGTTAGAAGAATACATATTTATCATAGAAATAATAAAATTGGATTAAGTGTGTGTGTGTATTCTACGAATTAAACTAAGACCATATAACCCTGCAACTTCAAGAAAGCCAATTACTATTCAAGATCCCTAGATCTAACCAATTGTATAAATTTTCGTGGATTGATTCAATTAAACATTTGGATTTTATATTATTCCCAATATAAAACAAATTCATTATCTATTAGTTTAATTCAGGCTCATGAAATAATCGATCACTATAAATGGGAAAATCAACCAAATTAACATTTGGATTAGGTTAATTATGAAAATTAACTAATTAATTATCTAAAATAAGATTGATATTATAATTTGATTTGGATTTCCAATGAATAGATACAATATTGACACATAAGCAATCATAATTATATTCTATATAAACTTATCTCATGATTTGTGCAGACAACCAAGCCCAAATCTCCCACTTTCTTCTCTTTTCTCCATGCAACTTCTACCTTGTCCCTCTAGTGCATCCCAATTATATGTTGTGATAAATGAGATCCCTAATCACTACTCAAACCCTTTTAATATCGAAATTGTGGTCCTTACACAAAAGAGCCCCAAAATAACTCCAAGTGACTTAAGTCTTGCCCGAGCATTATACTAACTCAAAAGACCTTTAAACCATTATTTTAAACTATAAACGAACATTGTATGCATCCCAAAATCCAGTTACCAAATATATCCAAAATAAATAACTAAACTCAGTTGTTTAATAATTAGTCGGTATGAGTCCAAATATAATTAATTTAATTAATTAATCACCATGTCTTCCTTTCGATTTCAAATCTAATTTAAATAACATGTAAAGATATAAATAGTGACACCTCTCCTAGTCATAATAACCACACATAATTAATTTCATTAAATTTAATATTTCAGAGGAAAATATGGGGTATTACATTCCCCCCTAAACATGGAATTTCGTCCTTGAAGATTGAATTAATTATATTCTTAGTTAAAAATATAAGAATGTCTCACCCGTAATTATATTCTTTTCTCCATGCAACTTCTACCTTGTCCCTCTAGTGCATCCCAATTATATGTTGTGATAAATGAGATCCCTAATCACTACTCAAACCCTTTTAATATCGAAATTGTGGTCCTTACACAAAAGAGCCCCAAAATAACTCCAAGTGACTTAAGTCTTGCCCGAGCATTATACTAACTCAAAAGACCTTTAAACCATTATTTTAAACTATAAACGAACATTGTATGCATCCCAAAATCCAGTTACCAAATATATCCAAAATAAATAACTAAACTCAGTTGTTTAATAATTAGTCGGTATGAGTCCAAATATAATTAATTTAATTAATTAATCACCATGTCTTCCTTTCGATTTCAAATCTAATTTAAATAACATGTAAAGATATAAATAGTGACACCTCTCCTAGTCATAATAACCACACATAATTAATTTCATTAAATTTAATATTTCAGAGGAAAATATGGGGTATTACATTCCCCCCTAAACATGGAATTTCGTCCTTGAAGATTGAATTAATTATATTCTTAGTTAAAAATATAAGAATGTCTCACCCGTAGCCCCCCCCCCCCCCCCCCCCACACACACACACATTAAAATGAATTTATCCACTATGACATAATGTACACCTAGGTCTCTCTCAGTATAAACTGTGTTCGGTCATACTTTAAACCATCAAGTCTAACCATTTTACACTAACTGGTCCCTCATGAACTCTCTTCATCATGTACGTAAACGTCCTAAACACTAATGATGATAAGGTGGGGTCAAACAAAACCAGTCTCCCCCCATCTAGGACATCTAGAGGAACTTCCCACTAGGTTTCCTCCTCATTCTTAATACCCGAACCCTATAATTCTCAGACCATGGAGATCAATAATAACACTTGATCTCCCTCTTAAAGATCCAAACCTAGATTTTGTTCGTCTTCCTTTCTTTTTCCTACTTTGGCAAAGGCCATACAATCCATAGTGAGTAAGACTTCCCTTGGAGTGACCAACAAGTAGTTGATAACTTTTAGCCCTAAGAAACTCGGTCATCAAATGGGGGTAACTCAAAGGGGTAGAGTTACGACCCTATTTTGCTCAAAACATGCAAAAGAATGACGTCGCCTCAAGATAAAGACATTTAAGTCATACTAATGCATTTGCAAGTCTAAGGACTAAATTATGAAATGGAAGGTGTTAGGCACCCATTCCGCCTTTTTGGTCTCTCATGGTCTATTGTTGCTCTTCTACTTTTTCTCTCCTTGAAGTGTGTGTACATGTGTGTAATATAAATTATGGTAGAATGGAATTATCCGACTCGCATCTTGGAATGGATGAAGCGGACTCATCCGCAGGAGTGCACCCAAAAGTAATAATAAACATATGATATAAATGTTAGTTGATTCACTAATCTCTATTGAAATGACAATGTGCATGTCGGACGAAACACAAATATATAGGCGTCCAAGACTCATAAAATAGATATAATTAAATATAGAGACATAAAAATAAAAAGGGACGGCTCAAATCTCAAAATTATTTAAAGATGCCTACATAGCCCAAGGATCATCAAAGTCCACACTGTTTGAAAATATCATAGGGGCGGGATTCAACCCATAAATCCAAATTTAGGACTCATCTATGACTGCTTTTGGAAAGAAATGTGTTCAAGTGTAAAAGTGTGGGAGAATAGTGTAATCTTACTTTTGGAATTTATGAATAAATCCCCTTTTGTCTTTTTAGGGATTTTATGAAAATAAGTTATGTGGATTATTAATAATAAAAAAGTGAATATTATTTGATGTGAGATAATGAAACGAAACCAGAACATACCAAAAAATGAGTATAAATGAGTAATAACAATAAAATGAATAAGATAGAAAATAGGGTGAGGAATGGACCTATTTGTAGATCTTTGTTACTGAAATTAGAATGTAAGTAGGATGATTTTGGTAATGATATGAAGGAAATATGATAGGTTGAGGTGGATAGCTAAGTGAGGTAAGAAACTGAGGTGAGGGAATGTTGAAAATTGTAATTTTTGTGAAAAGGTGAAGGCTTCAATTTTAAGAGAATGTTTGTGGACAGCTGAAAGGGACCTCCCTCGGGGATGAGGTCATGAGCCCTTTATATATTGCCATTTAGTGTTAGGGGTGCCGATCTAAATGGACCCTGGCCTACCTATTAGCACAGTGCCTACCTTTCTTGCCAAGGAAAGTACACCTTGTCGATAGTCATGGGGTCGGAGGTGCTTATAGGCAGTCCAGAACAGACTTTTTTTGGACAAACAGGCATAAAATGGAAACCATAAATATGAATCATGAAAGACTAGGGTCTATGGAAAGAGAATTTAGATCCATTCAAGAATTCATTGAGGCAGTCCAGGGTCCGAGAGTTGATTGAAGTCAAATGGGGCTCGGAAGCGCCCGATGGTCTCTAGACAGTGGGCTTTCAGAGGAAAATGGGTCGTTCGTGCGAACCATGAGGCTAATTAACAAAAGACACGAACCATTGGAATGGGAATTTAGAGAAATAAGAGATTCCATTGAGATTATGTTGGCTTGGAATGTTTACTAAAATTGATCATTCGTGCGAATTATGATGTTGATTCATGCACGGGATGAACCGTTAGAAAGGGTATTAAGATCCCTTCAAGATTGGATTGATCTTTTCTCAATTTGGAGAGTTGATCAGAGTCAAATGGGGCCATAGATCACTCAATGGCCTCCAGATCAGTACTCGAAGTGAAACAGAACGTTTGTGCAGGCTGTGAGGATGATTTGCACAAAGGATTGACCATTGGAAAGTGGATTATGAGTCCTTTGAGGTTTCATTAAGCTTTTCTTAGGTTAGAGAATTGACCAGAGACAAATGGGGGCCAAGAGCACCTAATGGCCTCCAGATTAGTACTCAAAATGTGAACTAGGGTTTATCATGAGTATATAAGTGTTAGAAATCCAATGATGTGCTTAAGGGGTCCTAAGATGGGTTGTCTAGAAAGCCCCTCGATAGAAGAGCTTGGAAAAAGTGAAGGTTATCAAAAGATTGACACCTCATCGATGTGGAAGAAGAGGGTGTAGTCCATGTAATTTACAGAGATCTTGACTTGGTCAAAATTCTTTCATAGTAGCTTGAGTTCTTCCTTGACCTTGTTCAGTTCTTGTTCTTTAGGGTCCATAGTCAGTGGTGGATTATCCCCTGGCTGGTCAAGGTTAGAAATTAGGAGTTAAGCGGGTGGTAACCTGTTAGCAGTAGTGACACATTGGGCCTATTGATATTCCCTTGGGACTCAAATACGTTTTGGGATAGGTGGAACCATGGCACGAGGGAAGAAGATTTTGGGTTTTTGAACTTCGATAGTTTGAAATCAATTTCGTTGCATTTTTTGGACATCCTCTTGAAGGTTATCAATCTTGGTATGAGTTGATGCTTAGTATACGTTCTCTATGAACAATTTGTGAAGGTATATCTTGAATTCGATTGAAGCAGTAGAGATTTGGGGTGGTTTGATGGAAGACCAAAGTCAATCCAAAGTCGGGTATGCGATCGACTTGAGAGGGAAAAATGATTTTGGCTTATTTTTGGAGAAAAAAGGGGTATTTTTGGGATATTTGAAAAAGGTGAAAATATGTTTTGGTATTTGTAGTTTTGAAAAGAGGGAATAGGGAGAATTGTCACCATGATTATTATTATTAGGTTTCACTTATATTATGTTTGCCTAAATGCAAGGAAAATGTCGAACATGACCCGAATCTGGGGAAAAGATAGGGTATAAGATATAAGACACTGTTTGACTTATTTCTAAGCTCATGGACAAGGTCCTATTTTAAAAATGGGTGAAATTGAACAAACATCTGGGCGGTATGGTTGCCCAAAATTTCGATAGAGTTTTGCATAGTAATCGACAATCTAATTATTAGTGTCCTAAGGCTGACGCCTATATGAGGTTTATGGATTTGGTGGGTTACACTACACCAAAAAGAGGATTCTGGCATGGTTTAAAACTGTGCCAGATCAAATCTGGCACGGTTTTGAACTGTGCCAGAATCAGGTGTTCCAAAATGGGAATTTTTTTCTGGCACGGCTCAAAAGTGTGCCAGATTCAGCCAAACAGGAACACTTCTGGCACACTTTTAAACCGTGCCAAAATTTGATATTTCTGGCACACTTTTGGCACAGTTTTTAACTGTGCCAGATTCAGCCAAACAGGAACACTTCTGGCACACTTTTAAACCATGCCAGAATTTGATATTTCTGGCACACTTTTGGCACAGTTTTTAACTGTGCCAGATTCAGGACAGTTTAAAAAAATTTGGCACAGTTCAAAACCATGCCAAAATATGATACACTTTTACCACGGTTTTGAACTGTGCCAATTTTTTTATTTAAAAAAAAATATTTGAAAGCACAAAATTCATAAATTAATAATATTGCGCATTATTAATAAACTAATGTACATACAAACTTCAAAATATTTCAAGTCTTTAATAGCTCACCGGCCCAAAAAAAATTGGGCAGAGTTTCCTCTATTTTCTGGACATTCCAAAACCTGTTAATACAAAACCTGCCTAACATAAAGCCCGCACGGCCAAAAAATATAACAATTAACTTACAAAAGACCTCATGGCCATAAAAGTCAATAATAAAACAACAAAAGACCGTAAGGTCATGACACAAAAAAATGGAATCATTAAGAAACCCCTTGTTGTAAACCATTGAGTTCTTTGTGTGTTCCACGTGAATAAAAGCCAACGATAAACTGTTATCCTGCAAAAAAAATAGAATACAAAAAATATACGATATTAGTAACATAATATTTGCAAAAAAAAATACTCAAAACAAAAAAATTACATATATGCGTGGAAATTATCATCATACTCACAAACCAGGAGACCTGGGACTACGCGGTCAGTTCCTACAAGTTACATTGGTTGCGTGCGAGGTGTTCGTGCCTCCTACGGGGTCGATTGGGGGCCGGTTTGGGCTTTCACCCTTTAACGGCATGTTTTTAACTCTAAGTGTGATTTTTGCCAATTATCGTCATATTCTCAAACTGGGAGACCCGGGACTACGCGATCAGTTCCTACAAGTTACATTGGTCCCGTGCGAGGTGTTCGTGCCTCCTACGGGATCGTTTGGGGGCCGGTTTGGGTTTTCACCCTTTAACGGCATGTTTTTAACTTAAGTGTGATTTTTGCAAATTATCATCATACTCTCAAATCGGGAGACCCGAAACTACGCGGTCAGTTCCTACAAGTTACATTGGTCCCGTGCGAGGTGTTCGTGCCTCCTACGGGGTTGTTTGGGGGCTGGTTTGGGTTTTCACCCTTTAACGGCATGTTTTTAAGTTTAAGTGTTGATTTTTGCAATTTATCATCCTATTCACAAATCGGGAGACCCAGGACTATGCTGTCAGTTCCTGCAAGTCACATTGGTCCCGTGCGAGGTGTTCGTGCCTCCTATGGGGTCGTTTGAGGGCCGGTTTGGGTTTTCACCCTTTAACGGCATGTTTTTAACTTAAGTGTGATTTTTACAAATTATCATTTTACTCTCAAACCGGGATACCCGGGACTACGCGGTCAGTTCCTACAACTTACATTGGTCCCGTGCGAGGTGTTCGTGCCTCCTACGGGGTTGTTTGGGGGTTGGTTTGGGTTTTCACCCTTTAACGACATGTTTTTAACTTTAAGTGTTGATTTTTACAAATTATCATCCTATTCATAAACCGGGAGACTCGAGACTACGCTGTCAGTTCCTACAAGTTACATTGATCTCGTGCGAGGTGTTCGTGTCTCTTACGGGGTCGATTGTGAGCCGGTTAAGGTTTTCACCCTTTAACGGCCTATTTTTAACTCTTAAGTGTAATTTTTGCAAATTATCATTATACTCTAAAACCGGGAGACCCGGGACTACGCGGTTTGTTCCTACAAGTTACATTGGTCCGTACGAGCTGTTCGTGCCTCCTACGGGGTCTTTTGGGGGCCGATTTGGGTTTTCACCCTTTACCGACAGGTTTTTAACTAAGTGTGATTTTTGCAAATAATCGTCATACTCTCAAACCGGGAGACTCGGGGCTACGCAGTAAGTTCCTACATGTTACATTGGTCCCGTACGAGGTGTTCGTGCCTCCTACGGGGACGATTGGCGGCCGGTTTGGGTTTTCACCCTTTAACGGCCTGTTTTTTTTAACTCTAAGTGTGATTTTTGCAAATTATCGTCATACTCTCAATCCGGGAGACCCGAGACTGCGCGGTTAGTTCCTACAAGTTACATTGGTCCCGTGCGACATGTTCGTGCCTCCTACAGGGTCGTTTGGGGGCCGGTTTGGGTTTTTACCCTTTAACGGCATGTTTTTGTGATTTTTGCAAATTATCGTCATACTCTCAAAACCGGGAGACCCGAGAAATGGCCTAATTTTAACTCTAAGTGTGATTTTTGCAAATTATCGTCATACTCACAAACCGGGAGACCCGGGACTACGGGGTCAGTTCCTACAAGTTACATTTGTCCCGTGCGAGGTGTTAGTGCCTCCTACGGGTTCGTTTGGGGGCTGGTTTGGGTTTTCACCCTTTAACGGCATGTTTTTAAGTTTAAGTGTTGATTTTTGCAAATTCATGTCCTATTCAAAAACCGAGAGACCCGAGACTTCACTGTCAGTTCCTACAAGTTACATTGGTCCCGTGTGAGGTGTTCGTGCCTCCTACTGGGTCGATTGGGGTGCGGTTTGGGTTTTCACCCTCTAATGGCCTTTTTTTAACTCTAAGTGTGATTTTTGCAAAATATCCTCATACTCTCAAACTGGGAGACCCGGGACTACAGGGTCAGTTCCTACAAGTTACATTGGTCCCGTGCGAGGTGTTCATGCCTCATATGGGTTCGTTTGGTGGCTGGTTTGGGTTTTCACCCTTAAACGGCATGTTTTTAAGTTTAAGTGTTGATTTTTGCAAATTAAAATCCTATTCACAAACTGGGAGACCCGGGACTACGTTGTCAGTTCCTAATAGTTACATTGGTCCCGTGCGAGGTGTTCGTGCCTCCTACGGGGTCGATTGGGGGCCAGTTTGGGTTTTCACCCTCTAGTGGCCTGTTTTTAACTCTAAGTGTGATTTTTCAAATTATCATTATACTCTCAAACCGAGAGACCCGGGACTACGCTGTCAGTTCCAACAAGTTACATTGGTCCCGTGCGAGCTGTTCGTGCCTCCTACGGGGTCATTTGGTGGCCAATTTAGGTTTTCACCATTTAACGACATGTTTTTAACAAAGTGTGATTTTTGCAAATTATCACAATAATCTCAAACCGGGAGACTCAGGAATACGTGTTCAGTTGCTACAAGTTACATTGGTCCCGCGCGAGGTGCTCGTGCCTCCTACGGGGTCGTTTGGGGGCCGATTTGGGTTTTCACCCTTTAACGGCCTATTTTTAACTCTAACTGTGATTTTTCCAAATTATCATCATACTCTCAAACCGGGAGACCTAGGACTACGCTGTCAGTTCCTACAAGTAACATTGGTCCCGTGCGAGGTGTTCGTGCCTCCTACGGGGTCGATTGGGGGCCGGCTTGGGTTTTCACCCACTAACGGCCTGTTTTTAACTCTAAGTGTTATTTTTCCAAATTATCGTCATACTCTCAAACCGGGAGACCCGGGACTATACGGTCAGTTCCTACCAGTTTCATTGATCCCGTGCGAGGTGTTCTTGCCTCCTTCGGGGTCGTTTGGGGGTCGGTTTGGGTTTTCACCCTTTAACGGCATGTTTTTAACTCTAAGTTTGATTTTTGAAAATTATCATCATACTCCCAAATAGGGAGATCCGAAACTATGCAGTCAGTTCCTACAAGTCACATTGGTCCCGTGCGAGGTGTTCGTGCCTCCTACGGGGTCGTTTGGGGGCTGGTTTGAGTTTTCACCCTTTAACAGCCTGTTTTTAAGTTTAAATGTTGATTTTTGCAAATTAGCGTCCTATTTACAAACCGGGAGACCCGGGACTATGAGGTGTGTTCCTACAAGTTACATTAGTCCAGTGCGAGGTGTTCGTGCCTCCTGCGGGGTCGATTGGGGGCCGGTTTGGGTTTTCACCCTTTAATGGCCTCTTTTCAACTCTAAGTGTGATTTTTACAAATTATCATCATACTCTCAAACCGGGAGACCCGGGACTACGCGGTCAGTTCCTACAAGTTACATTGGTCCCGTGCGTGGTGTTCATGCCTCCTACAGGGTTGTTTGGGTGCTGGTTTGGGTTTTCACCCTTTAACAGCATGTTTTTAAGTTTTAAGTGTTGATTTTTGCAAATTATCATCCTATTCACAAACCAGGGGACCCGGGACTACGTTGTGAGTTCCTAAAAGTTACATTGGTCCCGTGCGAGGTGTTCGTGCCTCCTACGGGGTCGATTGGGGGCCGATTTGGGTTTTCACCCTTTAACGGCCTGCTTTTAACTCTAAGTGTGATTTTTGCAAATTATCATCATACTCTCAAACTGGGAGACCCGGGACTACGCGGTCTGTTTCTATACGTTACATTGGTCCCGCGCGAGGTGTTCGTGCCTCCTACGTGGTCGATTGGGGGCCGGTTTGGGTTTTTACCCTTTAACAGTATGTTTTTAAGTTTAAGAGTTGATTTTTTACAAATTATCGTCCTATTCACAAATCGGGAGACTGGGGACTACGCGGTCAGTTCCTACAAGTTACAGTTGTCCCGTACGAGGTGTTCGTGCCTCCTACGGGGACGATTGGGGGCCGGTTTGGGTTTTCACCCTTTAACGGCCTGTTTTTTTAACTCTAAGTGTGATTTTTGCAAATTATTGTCATACTCTCAAACCGGGAGACCCAGGACTACGCGGTCAGTTCCTACAAGTTACATTGGTCCCGTGCGACGTGTTCGTGCCTTCAACGGAGTCATTTGGGGGCCGGTTTGTGTTTTTACCCTTTAACGACATGTTTTTGTGATTTTTGCAAATTATCATCATACTCTCAAACCGGTAGACCCAGGACTACGCGGTCAGTTACTATAAGTTGCATTGATCCCGTGTGAAGTGTTCGTGCCTCCTACGGGGTCGTTTGGGGGTTGGTTTCGATTTTCACCCTTTAACGGCATGTTTTTAAGTTTAAGTGGTTATTTTTACAAATTAAAGTCCTATTCAGGAATCGGGAGACTAGGGACTATGCTATCAGTTCCTACAAGTTACATTGGTCCTGTGCGAGGTGTTCGTGCCTCCTACGGGGTCGATTGGGGGCCGGTTGGGTTTTCACCCTTTAACGGCCTATTTTTAACTCTAAGTGTGATTTTTGCAAAATATCGTCATACTCTCAAACAGAGAGACTCGGGACTGCGCGATCAGTTTCTATAAGTTACGTTGGTCCCGTGCGAGTTGTTCATGCCTGCTGCGGGGTCGTTTGGGGGCGGGTGTGGGTTTTCACCCTTTAACGACATGTTTGTAACTAAGTGGGATTTTTATAAATTATCATCACACTCTCAAACCGGGAGACCCGGGACTATGCGATATGTTCCCACAAGTTACATTGGTTGCGTGCGAGGTGTTCGTGACTCCTACGAGGTCGATTGGGGGCCGGTTTGGGCTTTCCCCCTTTAACGACATGTTTTTAACTCTAAGTGTGATTTTTGCAAATTATCGTCATATTCTAAAACCGGGAGACCCGGGACTACGCGATCAGTTCCTACAAGTTACATTGGTCCCATGCGAGGTGTTCGTGCCTCCTACGGGATCGTTTGGAGGCCGGTTTGGGTTTTCACCCTTTAATGGCATGTTTTTAACTTAAGTGTGATTTTTTCAAATTATCATCATACTCTCAAACCGGGAGACCCGGAACTACGCGGTCAGTTCCTACAAGTTACATTGGTCCCGTGCGAGGTGTTCATGCCTCCTACGGGGTTGTTTGGGGGCTGGTTTGGGTTTTCACTCTTTAACGGCATGTTTTTAAGTTTAAGTGTTGATTTTTGCAAATTATTGTCCTATTCACAAATCGGGAGGCCCGGGACAACGCTGTCTGTTCCTGCAAGTCACATTGGTCCCATGCGAGGTGTTCGTGCGTCCTACGGGGTCGTTTGGGGGCCGGTTTAGGTTTTCACCCTTTAATGACATCTTTTTAACTTAAGTGTGATTTTTGCAAATTATCGTTATACTCTCAAGCCGAGATACCCGGGACTATGCGATCAGCTCCTACAAGTTACATTGGTCCCGTGCGAGGTGTTCGTGCCTCCTACGGGGTTATTTGGGGGTTGGTTTGGGTTTTCACCCTTTAACGACATGTTTTTAAGTTTAAGTGTTGATTTTTACAAATTATCATGCTATTCATAAACCGGGAGACTCGAGACTACGCTGTCAGTTCCTATAAGTTACATTGATCCCGTGCGAGGTGTTCATGCCTCCTACGGGGTCGATTGGGGGCCGGTTAAGGTTTTCACCCTTTAACGGCCTATTTTTAACTCTAAGTGTGATTTTTGTAAATTATCATTATACTCTAAAATCGGGAGACCCGGGACAATGTGGTTAGTTCCTACAAGTTACATTGGTCTCGTGCGAGCTGTTCGTGCCTCCTACGGGGTCTTTTGGGGGGCGATTTGGGTTTTCACCCTTTAACGACCAGTTTTTTTAACTCTAAGTGTGATTTTTGCAAATTATCGTCATACTCTCAATCCGGGAGACCCGGGACTACGCGGTCAGTTCCTACAAGTTACATTGGTCCCGTGCGACATGTTTGTGCCTCCTACGGGGTCGTTTGGGGGCCGGTTTGGGTTTTTACCCTTTAACCGCATGTTTTTGTGATTTTTGCAAATTATCGTCATACTCTCAAACCGGGAGACCCGGGAAACGACCTATTTTTAACTCTAAGTGTGATTTTTGCAAATTATCGTCATACTCTCAAACCGGAAGACCCGGGACTACGGGGTCAGTTCCTACAAGTTATATTGGTCCCGTACGAGGTGTTCGTGCCTACTATGGGTTCGTTTGGGGGCTGGTTTGGGTTTTCACCCTTTAACGGCATGTTTTTAAGTTTATGTGTTGTTTTTTGCAAATTCATGTCCTATTCACAAATCGGGAGACCCGGGACTTCGCTGTCAGTTCCTACAAGTTACATTGGTCCCGTGCGAGGTGTTTGTGCCTCCTACGGGGTCGATTGGGGGCCGGTTTGGGTTTTCACCCTCTAACGGCCTGTTTTTAACTCTAGGTGTAATTTTTGCAAATTATCGTCATACTCTCAAACCGGGAGACCCGGGACTACGCGGTCAGTTCCTACTAGTTACATTGGTCCCGTACGAGGTGTTCATGCCTCCTACGAGTTCGTTTGGTGTCCAATTTAGGTTTTCACCCTTTAAGGACATGTTTTTAACAAAGTGTGATTTTTGCAAATTATCATCATACTCTCAAATCGAGAGACTCGGGACTACGCTGTCAGTTCCTACAAGTTACATTGGTCCCGCGCGAGGTGCTCGTACCTCCTACGGGGTCGTTTGGGGGCCGGTTTGGGTTTTCACCCTTTAACGGCCTATTTTTAACTCTAACTGTGATTTTTGCAAATTATCATAATACTTTTAAACCGGGAGACTCGGGACTACGCGGTCAGTTCCAACAAGTTACATTGGTCCCGTGCGAGGTGTTCGTGCCTCCTTCGGGGTTGTTTGGGGGTCGGTTTGGGTTTTCACCCTTTAACGGCATGTTTTTAACTCTAAGTTTGATTTTTGCAAATTATCATCATACTCTTAAATGGGGAGACCCGGAACTATGCAGTCAGTTCCTACAAGTCACATTGGTCCCGTGCGAGGTGTTCGTGCCTCCTACGGGGTCGTTTGGGGGCTGGTTTGGGTTTTCACCCTTTAACGGCCTATTTTTTTAACTCTAAGTGTGATTTTTGTAAATTATCGTCATACTCTCAATCCGGGAGACTCGGGACTACGCGGTCAGTTCCTGCAAGTTACATTTGTCCCGTGCGACATGTTCGTGCCTCCTACGGGGTCGTTTGGGCGCCGGTTTGGGTTTTTACCCTTTAACGGCATGTTTTTGTGATTTTTGCAAATTATCGTCATACTCTCAAACCGGGAGACCCAAAACTACGCGGTCAGTTCCTACAAGTTACATTGGTCCCGTGCGAGGTGTTCGTGCCTCCTACGGAGCCGTTTGGAGGCTGGTTTGGATTTTCACCCTTTAACGGCATGTTTTTAAGTTTTAAGTGTTGATTTTTGCAAATTATCGTCCTATTCACAAATCGGGAGACCCGGGACTACGCTGTCAGTTCCTGCAAGTCACATTGGTCCCGTGCGAGGTGTTCATGCCTCCTACGGGGTCGTTTGGGGGTCGGTTTGGGTTTTCACCCTTTAACGGCATATTTTTAACTTAAGTGTGATTTTTGAATATTATCGTCATACTCTCAAATCGGGATACCCGGGACTACGCGGTCAGTTCCTACAAGTTACATTGGTCCCGTGCGAGGTGTTCGTGCCTCCTACGGGGTTGTTTAGGGGTTGGTTTGGGTTTTCACCCTTTAATGACATGTTTTTAACTTTAAGTGTTGATTTTTACAAATTATCGTCCTATTCATAAACTGGGAGACTCGAGACTACGCTGTCAAATCCTACAAGTTACATTGATCCCGTGCGAGGTGTTCGTGCCTCCTACGGGGTCGATTGGCGGCCGATTTAGGTTTTCACCCTTTAACGGCCTATTTTTAACTCTAAGTGTGATTTTTGCAAATTATCATTATACTCTAAAACCGGGAGACCCGAGACTACGCGGTTAGTTCCTACAAGTTACATTGGTCCCGTGCGAGCTGTTCGTGCCTCCTACGGGGTCTTTTGGGGGCCGATTTGGGTTGTCACCCTTTACCGACAAGTTTTTAACTAAGTGTGATTTTTGCAAATTATCGTCATACTCTCAAACCGGGAGACTCGGGGCTACGCAGTAAGTTCCTACATGTTACGTTGGTCCCGTGCGAGGTGTTCGTGCCTCCTACAGGGACGATTGGCGGCCGTTTTGGGTTTTCACCCTTTAACGGCCTGTTTTTTTTAACTCTAAGTGTGATTTTTGCAAATTATCGTCATACTCTCAATCCGGGAGACCCGGGACTACGTGGTCAGTTCCTACAAGTTATATTGGTCCCGTGCGACATGTTCTTGCCTGCTACGGGGTCGTTTGGGGGCCGGATTGGGTTTTACCCTTTAACGGCATGTTTTTGTGATTTTTGCAAATTATCGTCATACTCTCAAACCGGGAGACCCGGGAAACGACATGTTTTTAACTTAAGTGTGATTTTTACAAATTATCGTCATACTCTCAAACCGGGAGACCCGGGACTACGGGGTCAGTTCCTACAAGTTACATTGGTCCCGTGCGAGGTGTTCGTGCCTCCTACGTGTTCGTTTGGGGGTTGGTTTGGGTTTTCACCCTTTAACGGCATGTTTTTAAGTTTAAGTGTTGATTTTTGCAAATGCATGTCCTATTCACAAATCGGGAGACCCGGGACTTCGCTGTCAGTTCCTACAAGTTACATTGGTCCCGTGCGAGGTGTTCGTTCCTCCTACGGGGTCGATTGGGGGACGATTTGGGTTTTCACCCACTAACGGCCTGTTTTTAACTCTAAGTGTGATTTTTCCAAATTATCGTCATACTCTCCAACCGGGAGACCCGAGACAATGCGGTCAGTTCCTACAAGTTACATTGGTCCCGTGCGAGGTGTTCGTGCCTCCTTCGGCGTCGTTTCGGGGTCGGTTTGGGTTTTCACCCTTTAACGGCATGTTTTTAACTCTAAGTTTGATTTTTGCAAATTATCATCATACTCTCAAATGGGGAGACCCGAAACTATGCAGTCAGTTCCTACAAGTCACATTGGTCCCGTGCGAGGTGTTCGTGCCTCCTACGGGGTCGTTTGGGGGCTGGTTTGGGTTTTCACCTTTTAACGGCCTGTTTTTTTAACTCTAAGTGTGATTTTTGCAAATTATCGTCATACTCTCAATCCGGGAGACACGGGACTACGCGGTCAGTTCCTACAAGTTACATTTGTCTCGTGCGACATGTTCGTGCCTCCTACGGGGTCGTTTGGGGACCGGTTTGGGTTTTTACCCTTTAACGGCATGTTTTTGTGATTTTTGCAAATTATCGTCATACTCACAAATCGGGAGACCCAAAACTACGCGGGTAGTTCCTACAAGTTACATTGGTCCCGTGCGAGGTGTTCGTGCCTCCTACGGGGTTTTTTGGGGGTTGGTTTGGGTTTTCACCCTTTAACGGCATGTTTTTAAGTTTAAGTGTTGATTTTTGCAAATTATCGTCCTATTCACAAATCGGGAGACCCGGGACTACGCTGTCAGTTCCTGCAAGTCACATTGGTCCCGTGCGAGGTGTTCGTGCCTCCTACGGGGTCGTTTGGGGGTCGGTTTGGTTTTTCACCCGTTAACGGCATGTTTTTAACTTAAGTGTGATTTTTGCAAATTATCGTCATACTCTCAAATCGGGATACCCGGGACTACGCGGTCAGTTCCTACAAGTTACATTGGCCTCGTGCGAGGTGTTCGTGCCTCCTACGAGGTTGTTTGGGTTTTCACCCTTTAACGACAAGTTTTTAACTTTAAGTGTTGATTTTTACAAATTATCGTCCTATTCATAAACTGGGAGACTCGAGACTACACTGTCAGTTCTTACAAGTTACATTGATCCCGTGCGAGGTTTTCGTGCCTCCTACGGGGTCGATTGGGGGCCGGTTTAGGTTTTCACCCTTTAACGGCCTATTTTAAACTCTAAGTGTGATTTTTGCAAATTATCATTATACTCTAAAACCGGGAGACCCGGGACTACGCGGTTTGTTCCTACAAGTTACATTGGTCCCGTGCGAGCTGTTCGTACCTCCTACGGGGTCTTTTGGGGGCCTATTTGGGTTTTCACCCTTTACCGACAGGTTTTTAACTAAGTGTGATTTTTGCAAATTATCGTCATACTCTCAAATCGGGAGACTCGGGGCTACGCAGTAAGTTCCTACATGTTACATTGGTCCCGTGCGAGGTGTTCGTGCCTCCTATGGGGACGATTTGCGGCCGGTTTGGGTTTTCACCCTTTAACGGCCTGTTTTTTTAACTCTAAGTGTGATTTTTGCAAATTATCGTCATACTCTCAATCCGGGAAACCCGGGACTATGCGGTCAGTTCTTACAAGTTACATTGGTCCCGTGCGACATGTTCGTGCCTCCTACGGGGTCGTTTGGGGGCCGGATTGGGTTTTACCCTTTAACGGCATGTTTTTGTGATTTTTGCAAATTATCGTCATACTCTCAAACTGGGAGAACCGGGACTACGGGGTCAGTTCCTACAAGTTACATTGGTCCCGTGCGAGGTGTTCGTGCCTCCTACGGTTTCGTTTGGGGGCTGGTTTGGGTTTTCACCCTTTAACAGCATGTTTTTAAGTTTAAGTGTTGATTTTTGCAAATTCATGTCCTATTCACAAACCGGGAGACCCGGGACTTCGCTGTCAGTTCCTACAAGTTACATTGGTCCCGTGCGAGGTGTTCGTTCCTCCTACGGGGTCGATTGGGGGACGGTTTGGGTTTTCACCCACTAACGGCCTGTTTTTAACTCTAAGTGTGATTTTTCCAAATTATCGTCATACTCTCCAACCGGGAGACCCGAGACAATGCAGATAGTTCCTACAAGTTACATTGGTCCCGTGCGAGGTGTTCGTGCCTCCTTCGGGGTCGTTTGGGGGTCGGTTTGGGTTTTCACCCTTTAACGGCATGTTTTTAACTCTAAGTTTGATTTTTGCAAATTATCATAATACTCTCAAATGGGGAGACCCGAAACTATGCAGTCAGTTCCTACAAGTCACATTGGTCCCGTGCGAGGTGTTCGTGCCTCCTACGGGGTCGTTTGGGGGCTGGTTTGGGTTTTCGCCTTTTAACGGCCTGTTTTTTTAACTCTAAGTGTGATTTTTGCAAATTATCGTCATACTCTCAAACCGGGAGACTCGGGACTACGCGGTCAGTTCCTACAAGTTACATTGGTCCTGTGCGAGGTGTTCGTGCCTCCTATGGGTTCGTTTGGCGGCCAATTTAGGTTTTCACCCTTTAACGACATGTTTTTAACAAAGTGTGATTTTTGAAAATTATCGTCATACTCTCAAACCGGGAGACTCGGGACTACGCTGTCAGTTCCTACAAGTTACATTGGTCCCGCGCGAGGTGCTCGTGCCTCCTACGGGGTCGTTTGGGGGCCGGTTTGGGTTTTCACCCTTTAACGGCCTATTTTTAACTCTAACTGTGATTTTTGCAAATTACCAGCATACTCTGAAAATCGGGAGACTCGGGACTACGCGGTCAGTTCCAACAAGTTACATTGGTCCCGTGCGAGGTGTTCGTGCCTCCTACGGGGTCGATTGGGGGCCGGTTTGGGTTTTCACCCACTAACGGCCTGTTTTTAACTCTAAGTGTTATTTTTCCAAATTATCGTCATACTCTCCAAAAGGAAGACCCGGGACTATGCGGTCAGTTCCTAAAAGTTACATTGGTCCCGTGCGAGGTGTTCGTGCCTCCTTCGGGGTCGTTTGGGTGTCGGTTTGGGTTTTCACCCTTTAACGGCATGTTTTTAACTCTAAGTTTGATTTTTGCAAATTATCATCATACTCTCAAATAGGGAGACCCGAAACTATGCAGTCAGTTCCTACAAGTCACATTGGTCCCGTGCGAGGTGTTCGTGCCTCCTATGGGGTCGTTTGGGGGCTGGTTTGAGTTTTCACCCTTTAACGGCCTGTTTTTAAGTTTAAATGTTGATTTTTGCAAATTATCATCCTATTCACAAACCGAGAGACCCGGGAATACGTTGTGAGTTCCTAAAAGTTACATTGGTCCCGTGCGAGGTGTTCGTGCCTCCAACGGGGTCGATTGGGGGCCGGTTTGGGTTTTCACCTTTTAACGGCCTGCTTTTAACTCTAAGTGTGATTTTTTCTAATTATCATCATACTCTCAAACTGGGAGACCCGGGACTACGCGGTCAGTTCCTATAAGTTACATTGGTCCCGTGCGAGGTGTTCGTGCCTCCTACGTGGTCGATTGGGGGCCGGTTTGGGTTTTCACCCTTTAACGGTATGTTTTTAAGTTTAAGAGTTGATTTTTGCAAATTATCGTCCTATTCACAAACCGGGAGACTCGGGACTACGCTGTCAGTTCCTACAAGTTACATTGGTCCCGTACGAGGTGTTCGTGCCTCCTACGGGGACGATTGGGGCCGGTTTGGGTTTTCACCATTTAACGGCCTGTTTTTTTAACTCTAAGTGTGATTTTTGCAAATTATCATCATACTCTCAAATAGGGAGACCCGAGACTACGCGGTCAGTTCCTAAAAGTTACATTGGTCCCGTGCGACGTGTTCGAGCCTTCTACGGAGTCATTTGGGGGCTGGTTTATGTTTTTACCCTTTAACGACATGTTTTTGTGATTTTTGCAAATTATTGTCATACTCTCAAACCGGGAGACCCAGGACTACGCGGTCAGTTACTACAAGTGACATTGATCCCGTGCGAAGTGTTCGTGCCTCCTACGGGGTCTTTTGGGTGCTGGTTTCGGTTTTCACCCTTTAACGGCATGTTTTTAAGTTTAAGTGGTTATTTTTGCAAATTAAAGTACTATTCACGAACCGGGAGACTAGGGACTACGCTGTCAGTTCCTACAAGTTACATTGGTCCCGTGTGAGGTGTTCGTGCCTCATACGGGGTCGTTTGGGGGCTGGTTTGGGTTTTCACCCTTTAACGGCATGTTTTTAAGTTTAAGTGTTGATTTTTTCAAATTAACGTCCTATTCACAAACCGGGAGACCCGGGACAACGCTGTCAGTTCCTACAAGTTACATTGGTCCCGTACGTGGTGTTCGTGCCTCCTACGGGGATGATTGGGGGCCGGTTTGGGTTTTCACCCTTTAACGGCCTGTTTTTATAACTTTAAGTGTGATTTTTGTAAATTATCGTCGTACTCTCAAACCGGGAGACCCGGGACTACGCGGTCACGTCCTACAAGTTACATTGGTCCCGTGCGACGTGTTCGTGCCTCCTACGGAGTCATTTGGGGGCCGGATTGTGTTTTTACCCTTTAACGGCATGTTTTTGTGATTTTTGCAAATTATCATCATACTCTCAAACCGAGAGACCCAGGACTACGCGGTCAGTTACTACAAGTTACATTGATCCCGTACGAAGTGTTCGTACCTCCTACGGGGTCGTTTGGGGGCTGGTTTGGGTTTTCACCCTTTAACGGCATGTTTTTAAGGTTAAGTGTTAATTTTTACAAATTAACGTCCTATTCACAAACCGGGAGACCTGGGACAATGCTGTCAGTTCCTACAAGTTACATTGATCCCGTACGAGGTGTTCGTGCTTCCTACGGGGTCGATTGGGTGCCGGTTTGGGTTTGCACCCTTTAACGGCCTATTTTTAACTCTAAGTGTGATTTTTGCAAATTATCATCATACTCTCAAACCGGGAGATCCGGGACTACGCGGTCAGTTACTACAAGTTACATTGGTCCCGCACGAGGTGTTCGTGCCTCCTACGAGGTCGATTGGGGGCCGGTTTGGGGTTTCACCCTTTAACAGTATGTTTTTGAGTTTAAGAGTTGATTTTTGCAAATTATCATCCTATTCACAAACCGGGAGACCCGGGACTACGCTGTCAGTTCCTACAAGTTACATTGGTCCCGTACGAGGTGTTCGTGCCTCCTACGGGGATGATTGGGGGCCGGTTTGGGTTTTCATCCTTTAACGGCCTGTTTTTTAACTCTAAGTGTGATTTTTGCAAATTATCGTCATACTCTCAAACCAGGAGACCCGGGACTATGCAGTCAGTTCCTACAAGTTACATTGGTCCCGTGCGATGTGTTCGTGCCTCCTACGGAGTCATTAGGGGGCCGGTTTGTGTTTTTACCCTTTAACGACATGTTTTTGTGATTTTTGAAAATTATCGTCATACTCTCAAACCGGGAGACCCTGGACTACGCGGTCAGTTACTACAAGTTACATTGATCCCGTGCGAAGTGTTCGTGCCTCCTACGGGGTCGTTTGGGGGCTGATTTGGGTTTTCACCTTTTATCGGCATGTTTTTAAGTTTAAGTGGTTATTTTTACAAATTAAAGTCCTATTCATGAACCAGGAGTCTCGGGACTACGCTGTCAGTTCCTACAAGTTACATTTGTCCCATGCGAGGTGTTCGTGCCTCCTACGGGGTCGTTTGGGGGTCGGTTTGGGTTTTCACCTTTTAACGACATGTTGGTAACTAAGTGGCATTTTTAAAAATTATCGTCACACTCTCAAAACGGGAGACCCGGGACTACGCGATATGTTCCCACAAGTTACATTGGTCCCGTGCGAGGTGTTCGCGCCTCCTACGGGGTCGTTTAGGGATTGGTTTGGGTTTTCACCCTTTAACGGCATGCTTTTATGTCTAAGTGTGATTTTTGCAAATTATCGTCATACTCACAAATCGGGAAACCCGAGACCACGCGGTCAGTTCCTACAAGTTACATTGGTCCCGTGCGAGGTGATCGTGCCTCCTACGGCATCGTTTGGGGGCCGGTTTGGGTTTTCACCCTTTAATGGCCTATTTTTATCTCTAAGTGTGATTTTTGCAAATTATCAACATACTCTCAAAACGGGAGACCCGGGACTACGTGGTCAGTTCCTACATATTACATTGGTCCCGTGTGAGGTGTTCGTGCCTCCTACGGGGTCATTTTGGGGCCGGTTTGGGTTTTCACCCTTAAACGGCCTATTTTTAACTGTAAGTGTGATTTTTCCAAATTATCATCATACTCTCAAACCGGGAGACCCGGGACTACGCGATCAGTTGCTACAAGTTACATTGGTCCCGTGCGAGGTGTTCGTGCCCCCTACGGGGTCGTTTGCGGGCCAATTTGAGCTTTCACCCTTTAACGACCTATTTTCAACTCTAAGTGTGATTTTTGCTAATTATCATCTTACTCTCAAACCGGGAGACCCAGGACTATGTTGTCAGTTCCAACAAGTATCATTGGTCCTGTGCGAGGTGTTCGTAGCTCCTACGGGGTCGATTGGGGGCAGGTTTGGGTTTTCACCCATTAACGGCCTGTTTTTAACTCTAAGTGTGATTTTTCCAAATTATCGTAATACTCTTAAATCGGGAGACCCGAGACTATGCGGTCAGTTCTTATAAGTTACATTGGTCCCGTGCGAGGTGTTCGTGCCTCCTACGGTGTCGTTTGGGGGCCGGTTTGGGTTTTCACCCTTTAACGGCATGTTTTTAACTCTAAGTTTGATTTTTCCAAATTATCATCATACTCTCAAAAAGGGAGACCCGAAACTATGCGGTCAGTTCCTACAAGTTACATTGGTCCCGTGCCAGTATTCGTGCCTCCTACGGGGTCGTTTGGGGGCTGGTTTGAGTTTTTACCCTTAAACGGCCTGTTTTTAAGTTTAAATGTTGATTTTTGCAAATTATCATCCTATTCACAAACTTGGAGACTCGGGACTATGCGGTCTGTTCCTACAAGTTACATTGGTCCCGTGCGACGTGTTCGTGCCTCGTACGTGGTCGATTGGGGGCCGGTTTGGGTTTTCACCCTTTAATGGCCTGTTTTCAACTCTAAGTGTGATTTTTGCAAATTATCATCATAGTCTCAAACCGGGAGACCCGGGACTACGCGGTCAGTTCCTATAAGTTACATTTGTCCCGTGCGAGGTGTTCATGCCTCCTACGGGGTTGTTTGGCATCTGGTTTGGGTTTTCACACTTTAACGGCATGTTTTTAAGTTTTAAGTGTTAAATTTTACAAATTATCGTCCTATTCACAAACCGGGAGACCCGGGACTACGTTGTCAGTTCCTACAAGTTACATTAGTCCCGTGCGAGGTGTTCGTGCCTCCTACGGGGTCGATTGGGGGCCGGTTTGGGTTTTCACCCTTTAACGGCCTATTTTTAACTCTAAGTGTGATTTTTTCAAATTATCATCATACTCTCAAACCGGGAGACCCAGGACTACGCGGTCAGTTCCTACAAGTTACATTGGTCCAGCGCGAGGTGTTCGTGCCTGCTACGGGGTTGATTGGGGGCCGGTTTGGGTTTTCACCCTTTAACGGTATTTTTTTAAGTTTAAGTGTTGATTTTTGCAAATTATCATCCTATTCACAAACTGGGAGACCCAGGACTACGCTGTAAGTTCCTACAAGTTACATTGGTCCTGTGCGAGGTGTTCGTGCCTGCTACGGGGACGATTGGGGGTCGGTTTGGGTTTTCACCCTTTAACGACCTATTTTTTTAACTCTAAGTGTGATTTTTGCAAATTATCGTCATACTCTCAAACCGGGAGACCCGGGACTACGCGGTCACTTCCTAAAAGTTACATTGGTCTCGTGCGACGTGTTCGTGCCTCCTACGGAGTCGTTTGGGGGCCGATTTGGGTTTTTACCCTTTAACGACATGTTTTTGTGATTTTTGCAAATTATCATCATACTCTCAAACCGGGAGACCCGGGACTACGCGATTAGTTCCTATAAGTTACAATGGTCCTGCGCGAGGTGTTCGTGCCTCCTACGGGGTCGATTGGGGGCCGGTTTGGGTTTTCACCCTTTAACGGCATGTTTTTAAGTTAAAGTGTTGATTTTTGCAAATTAACATCCTATTCACAAATCGGGAGACCCGGGACTACGCTGTCAGTTCGTACAAGTTACATTGGTCCCGTACGAGGTGTTCGTGCCTCCTACGGGGTCCATTGGGGGCCGGTTTGGGTTTTCACCCTTTAACGGCCTATTTTAAACTCTAAGTGTGATTTTGGCAAATTATTGTCATACTCTCAAACAGGGAGACCCGGGACTACGCGGTCAGTTCCTACAAGATAAGTTGGTCCCGTGTGAGTTGTTCGTGCCTCCTACGGGGTCGTTTGGGGGCCGGTTTGGGTTTTCACCCTTTAACGACATGTTTGTAACTAAGTGTGAATTTTAGAAATTATCGTCATACTCTCAAACTGGGAGACCCTGGACTACGCGATCTGTTCCTATAAGTTACATTTGTCCCGTGCGAGGTGTTCGTGTCTCCTACGGGGTTGTTTGGGGGCTGGTTTGGGTTTTCACCCTTTAACGGCATGTTTTTAAGTTTAAAGGTTAATTTTTTCAAATTAACATCCTATTCACAAATCGGGAGACCCAGGACTACGCTGTCAGTTCCTACTAGTTACATTGGTCTCGCGCGAGGTGTTTGTGCCTCCTACGGGATCGTTTGGGGGCCGGTTTGGGTTTTCACCCTTTAACGGCCTATTTTTAACTCTAAGTGTGATTTTTGCAAATTATCATCATACTCTCAAATTGGGAGACCCAGGACTACGCTGTCAGTTCCTACAAGTAACATTGGTCCTGTGCGAGCTGTTCGTGCCTCCTACGGGTTCGATTGAGGACCGGTTTGGGTTTTCACCCATTAACGGCCTGTTTTTAACTCTAAGTGTGATTTTTCCAAATTATTGTCATACTCTCAAACCGGGAGACCCGGGACTATGCGGTCAGTTCCTACAAGTTACATTGGTCCCGTGCGAGGTGTTCGTGCCTCCTACGGGGTCGTTTGGGGTCCGGTTTGGGTTTTCACCCTTTAACGGCATGTTTTTAACTCTAAGTTTGATTTTTGCAAATTATCATCATACTCTAAAATAGGGAGACCCGGAACTATGCGGTCAGTTCCTACAAGTTACATTGGTCCCGTGCGAGGTGTTCGTGCCTCCTACGGGGTCATTTAGGGGCTGGTTTGAGTTTTCACCCTTTAACGGCCTATTTTTAAGTTTAAATGTAGATTTTTGCCAATTATCATCCTATTCACAAACCGGGAGACTCGAGACTATGCGGTCTATTCCTACAAGTTACATTCGTCCAGTGCGAGGTGTTCGTGCCACGTACGGGGTCGATTGGGGGCCGGTTTGGGTTTTCACCCTTTAATGGCCTGTTTTCAACTCTTAGTGTGATTTTTACAAATTATCGTCATACTCTCAAACCGGGAGACCCGGGAGAACGCGGTCAGTTCCTATAAGTTACATTGGTCCCGTGCGAGGTGTTCACGCCTCCTACGGGGTTGTTTGGGGGCTGGTTTGGGTTTTCACCCTTTAACGGCCTGTTTTTAAGTTTTAAGTGTTGCTTTTTGCAAATTATCATCCTATTCACAAACCGGTAGACCCGGGACTACGTTGTCAGTTCCTAAAAGTTACATTGGTCCCGTGCGAGGTGTTTGTGCCTCCTAAGGGGTCGATTGGGGGCCGGTTTGGGTTTTCACCCTTTAACGGCCTATTTTTAACTCTAAGTGTGATTTTTGCAAATTATCATCATACTCTCAAATCGGGAGACCCGGGACTACGCGATCAGTTCCTATAAGTTACATTGGTCTTGCGCGACATGTTCGTGCCTCCTACGGGGTCGATTGGGGGCCGGTTTGGGTTTTTACCCTTTAATGGTATGTTTTTAAGTTTAAGAGTTGATTTTTGCAAATTATCATCCTATTCACAAACTGGGAGACCCGAGACTACGCTGTCAGTTCCTACAAGTTACATTGATCCCGTACGAGGTGTCCGTGCCTCCTACGGGGACGATTGGGGGCCAGTTTGGGTTTCACCCTTTAACGGCCTTTTTTTTTTTTTAATTTTAAGCGTGATTTTTGCAATTTATCTTCATACTCTCAAACCGGGAGACCCGGGACTACGCGGTCAGTTCCTACAAGTTACATTGGTCCCGTGCGACGTGTTCGTGCCTCCTACGGAGTCATTTGGGGGCCGGTTTGTGTGTTTACCCTTTAACGACATGTTTTTTTTGTTTTTGCAAATTATCGTCATACTCTCAAATCGAGAGACCCGGGACTACGCAGTCAGCTACTACAAGTTACATTGATCCCGTGGAAGTGGTCGTGCCTCCTACGTGGTCGTTTGGGGGATGGTTTGGGTTTTCACCCTTTAACAGCATGTTTTTAAGTTTAAGTGTTGATTTTTACAAATTAACGTCCTTTCACAAACCGGGAGACCCGGGACTACGCTGTCAGTTCCTATAAGTTACATTGGTCCCGTGCGAGGTGTTCGTGCTTCCTACGGGGTCGATTGGGTGCCGATTTGGGTTTTCACCCTTTAACGACCTATTTTTAACTCTAAGTGTGATTTTTACAAATTATCATCATACTCTCAAACCGGGAGACCCGGGACTACGCGATCAGTTCCTACAAGTTACATTAGTCCCGCGCGAGGTGTTCGTGCCTCCTACGGGGTCGATTGGGGGACGGTTTGGGTTCTCACCCTTTAACGGTATGTTTTTAAGTTTAAGAGTTGATTTTTGCAAATTATCGTCCTATTCAAAAATCGGGAGTCCCGGGACTACGCTGTCAGTTCCTAAAAGTTACATTGGTCCCATACGAGGTGTTAGTGCCTCCTACGGGGACGATTGGGGGACGGTTTTGGTTTTCACCCTTTAACGGCCTGTTTTTTTAACTCTAAGTGTGATTTTCGCAAATTATCGTCATATTCTCGAACCAGGAGACCCGGGACTACGCGGTCAGTTCCTACAAGTTACATTGGTCCCGTGCGACGTGTTCGTGCCTCCTACGGAGTCATTTGGGGGCCGATTTGTGTTTTTACCCTTTAACGACATGTTTTTGTGATTTTTACAAATTATCGTCATACTCTCAAACCGGGAGACCCAAGACTACGCGGTCAGTTACTACAAGTTACATTGATCCCGTGCGAAGTGTTCGTGCCTCCTACGGGGTCGTTTGGGGGCTGGTTTGGGTTTTCACCCTTTAACGGCATGTTTTTAAGTTTAAGTGGTTATTTTTACAAATTATAGTCCTATTCACGAACCGGGAGACTCGGGACTATGTTGTCAGTTCCTACAAGTTACATTAGTCCCGTGCGAGGTGTTCGTGCCTCCTACGGGGTCGATTGGGGGCCGGTTTGGGTTTTCACCCTTTAACGGCCTATTTTTAACTCTAAGTGTGATTTTTGCAAAGTATCGTCATACTCTCAAATCGAGAGACCCGGGACTACGCGGTCAGTTCCTATAAGTTACGTTGGTCCCGTGCGAGTTGTTGTGCCTCCTGCGGGGTCGTTTGGGGGCCGATTTGGGTTTTCACCCTTTAACGACATGTTTGTAATTAAGTGGAATTTTTATAAATTATCGTCACACTCTCAAACCGGGAGACCCGGGACTACGCGATATGTTCCCACAAGTTACATTGGTCCCGTACGAGATGTTCGTGCCTCCTACGGGATCGTTTGGGGGCTGGTTTGGGTTTTCACCCTTTAACGGCATGTTTTTATGTCTAAGTGTGATTTTTGCAAATTATCGTCATACTCTCAAACCGGGAAACCCGAGACCACGCGGTCAGTTCCTACAAGTTACATTGGTCCCGTACGAGGTGATCGTGCCTCCTACGGCGTTGTTCGGGGGCCGGTTTGAGTTTTTACCCTTTAATGGCCTATTTTTAACTCTAAGTGTGATTTTTGCAAATTATCAACATAATCTCAAAATGGGAGACCCGGGACTATGCGGTCTGTTCCTACAAGTTACATTGGTCCCGTGCGACGTGTTCGTGCCTCATACGGGGTCGATTGGGGGTCGGTTTGGGTTTTCACCCTTTAATGGCCTGTTTTCAACTCTAAGTGTGATTTTTGCAAATTATCATCATACTCTCAAACCGGGAGACCCGGGACTACGCGAACAGTTCCTATAAGTTACATTGGTCCCGTGCGAGGTGTTCATGCCTCCTACGGGATTGTTTGGGGTCTGGTTTGGGTTTTCACCCTTTAACGGCATGTTTTTAAGTTTTAAGTGTTAATTTTTACAAATTATCGTCCTATTCACAAACCGGGAGACCCGAGACTACGTTGTCAGTTCCTACAAGTTACATTAGTCCCGTGCGAGGTGTTCATGCCCCCAACGGGGTCGATTGGGGGCCGGTTTAGGTTTTCACCCTTTAACGGCCTATTTTTAACTCTAAGTGTGATTTTTTCAAATTATCATCATATTCTCAAACCGAGAGACCCGGGACTACGCGATCAGTTACTACAAGTTACATTGGTCCCGCGCGAGGTGTTCGTGCCTCCTACGGGGTCGATTGGGGGCCGGTTTGGGTTTTCACCCTTTAACGGTATTTTTTAAGTTTAAGTGTTGATTTTTGCAAATTATCATCCTATTCCCAAACCGGGAGACCCAAGACTACGCTGTAAGTTCCTACAAGTTACATTGGTCCTGTGCGAGGTGTTCGTGCCTCCTACGGGGACGATTGGGGGTCGGTTTGGGTTTTCACCCTTTAACGGCCTATTTTTTAACTCTAAGTGTGATTTTTGCAAATTATCGTCATACTCTCAAACCGGGAGACCCGGGACTACGCGGTCACTTCCTAAAAGTTACATTGGTCTCGTACAATGTGTTCGTGCCTCCTACGGAGTCGTTTGGGGGCCGGTTTGGGTTTTTACCCTTTAACGGCATGTTTTTGTGTTTTTTGCAAATTATCATCATACTCTCAAACCGGGAGACCCGGGACTACGCGATCAGTTCCTATAAGTTACAATGGTCCCGCGCAAGGTGTTCGTGCCTCCTACGGGGTCGATTGGGGGCCGGTTTGGGTTTTCACCCTTTAACGACATGTTTTTAAGTTTAAGTGTTGATTTTTGCAAATTAACGTCCTATTCACAATTCCGAAGACCCGGGACTACGCTATCAGTTCGTACAAGTTACATTGGTCCCGTGCGAGTTGTTCGTGCCTCCTACGGGGTCGTTTGGGGGCCGGTTTGGGTTTACACCCTTTAACGACATGTTTGTAACTAAGTGTGATTTTTACAAATTTTCGTCATACTCTCAAACCGGGAGACCCGGGACTACGCGATATGTTCCTATAAGTTACATTGGTCCCGTGCGAGGTGTTCGTGTCTCCTACGGGGACGTTTGGGGGCTGGTTTGGGTTTTCACTCTTTAACGGCATGTTTTTACGTTTAAGGATTGATTTTTGCAAATTAACGTCCAATTCACAAACCGGGAGACCCGGGACTACGCTGTCACTTCCTACAAGTTACATTGGTCCCGTGGGAGGTGTTCGTGCCTCCTACGAGGTCGATTGGGGGCCGGTTTGAGTTTTCACCCTTTAACGGCCTATTTTTAACTCTAAGTGTGATTCTTGCAAATTATCGTCATACTCTAAAATCGGGAGACCCGGGACTACGCGGTCAGTTCCTACAAGTTACATTGGTCCAGCGCGAGGTGTTCGTGCCTGCTACGGGGTCGATTGGGGGCCGGTTTGGGTTTTCACCCTTTAACGGTATTTTTTTAAGTTTAAGTGTTGATTTTTGCAAATTATCATCCTATTCACAAACCGGGAGACCCAGGACTACGCTGTAAGTTCCTACAAGTTACATTGGTCCTGTGCGAGGTGTTCGTGCCTGCTACGGGGACGATTGGGGGTCGGTTTGGGTTTTCACCCTTTAACGGCCTGTTTTTTTAACTCTAAGTGTGATTTTTTCAAATTATCATCATACTCTCAAACCGGGAGACCCGGGACTACGCGATCAGTTACTACAAGTTACATTGGTCCCGCGCGAGGTGTTCGTGCCTCCTACGGGGTCGATTGGTGGTCGGTTTGGGTTTTCACCCTTTAACGGTATTTTTTAAGTTTAAGTGTTGATTTTTGCAAATTATCATCCTATTCCCAAACCGGGAGACCCAAGACTACGCTGTAAGTTCCTACAAGTTACATTGGTCCTGTGCGAGGTGTTCGTGCCTCCTACGGGGACGATTGGGGGTCGGTTTGGGTTTTCACCCTTTAACGGCCTGTTTTTTTAACTCTAAGTGTGATTTTTGCAAATTATCGTCATACTCTCAAACCGGGAGACCCGGGACTACGCGGTCACTTCCTAAAAGTTACATTGGTCTCGTACAATGTGTTCGTGCCTCCTACGGAGTCGTTTGGGGGCCGGTTTGGGTTTTTACCCTTTAACGGCATATTTTTGTGTTTTTTGCAAATTATCATCATACTCTCAAACCGGGAGACCCGGGACTACGCGATCAGTTCCTATAAGTTACAATGGTCCTGCGCAAGGTGTTCGTGCCTCCTACGGGGTCGATTGGGGGCCGGTTTGGGTTTTCACCCTTTAACGGCATGTTTTTAAATTTAAGTGTTGATTTTTGTAAATTAACGTCCTATTCACAATTCCGAAGACCCGGGACTACGCTATCAGTTCGTACAAGTTACATTGGTCCCGTGCGAGTTGTTCGTGCCTCCTACGGGGTCGTTTGGGGGCCGGTTTGGGTTTACACCCTTTAACGACATGTTTGTAACTAAGTGTGATTTTTACAAATTTTCATCATACTCTCAAACCGGGAGACCCGGGACTACGCGATCTGTTCCTATAAGTTACATTGGTCCCGTGCGAGGTGTTCGTGTCTCCTACGGGGACGTTTGGGGGCTGGTTTGGGTTTTCACTCTTTAACGGCATGTTTTTAAGTTTAAGGATTGATTTTTGCAAATTAACGTCCAATTCACAAACCGGGAGACCCGGGACTACGCTGTCACTTCCTACAAGTTACATTGGTCCCGTGGGAGGTGTTCGTGCCTCCTACGAGGTCGATTGGGGGCCGGTTTGAGTTTTCACCCTTTAACGGCCTATTTTTAACTCTAAGTGTGATTCTTGCAAATTATCGTCATACTCTAAAATCGGGAGACCCGGGACTACGCGGTCAGTTCCTACAAGTTACATTGGTCCCGTGCGAGGTGTCCATGCCTCCTACGGGGTTGTTTGGGGGTTGGTTTGGGTTTTCACCCTTTAACGACATGTTTTTAAGTTTAAGTGTTGATTTCTTCAAATTATCATCCTATTCACAAATCGGGAGACCCGAGACAACGCTGTCAGTTCCTACAAGTTACATGGGTCCCGTGCGAGGTGTTCGTGCCTCCTACGGGGTCGATTGGGGGCCGGTTTAGGTTTTCACCCTTTGACGGCCTATTTTTAACTCTAACTGTGATTTTTGCAAATTATCATTATACTCTCAAACCGGGAGACTCGGGACTACGCGGTCAGTTCCAACAAGTTACATTGGTCCCGTGCGAGCTGTTCGTGCCTCCTACGGGGTCGTTTGGGGGCCGATTTAGGTTTTCAACCTTTAACGACATGTTTTTAACTAAGTGTGATTTTTGCAAACTATCTTCATACTCTCAAACCGGGAGACTCGGGACTACGCGGTCAGTTACTACAAGTTACGTTGGTCCCGCACGAGGTGTTCGTGTCTCTTACGGGGTCGTTTGGGGGCCGGTTTGGGTTTTCACCCTTATACGGCCTATTTTTAACTCTAAGTATGATTTTTGCAAATTATCATTATACTATCAAATTGGGAGACCCAGGACTACGCTGTCAGTTCCTACAAGTAACATTGGTCCCGTGCGAGGTGTTCGTGCCTCCTACGGGGTCGATTGGGGACCGGTTTGGGTTTTCACCCATTACCGCCCTGTTTTTAACTCTAAGTGTTATTTTTCTAAATTATCGTCATACTCTCAAACCGGGAGACCCGGGACTATGCGGTCAGTTCCTACAAGTTACATTGGTCCCGTGCGAGGTGTTCGTGCCTCGTACAGGGTCGTTTGGGGGCCGGTTTGGGTTTTCACCATTTAATGGCATGTTTTTAACTCTAAGTTTGATTTTTACAAATTATCATCATACTCTAAAATAGGGAGACCTGGAACTATGCGGTCAGTTCCTACATGTTACATTGGTCCCGTGCGAGGTGTTCGTGCCTCTTACGGGGTCGTTTGGGGGCTGGTTTGAGTTTTCACCCTTTAACGGCCTGTTTTTAAGTTTAAATGTAGATTTTTGAAAATTATCGTCCTATTCCCAAATCGGGAGACCCGAGACTATGCGGTCTATTCCTACAAGTTATATTGGTCCAGTACGAGGTGTTCGTGCCACGTACGAGGTCGATTGGGGGCCGGTTTTGGTTTTCGCCCTTTAATGGCCTGTTTTCAACTTTGATTGTGACTTTTACAAATTATCGTCATACTCTCAAACCGAGAGACCCGGGAATACGCGGTCAGTTCCTATAAGTTACATTGGTCCCGTGCGAGGTGTTCATGCCTCCTACGGGGTTGTTTGGGGGCTGGTTTGGGTTTTCACCCTTTAACGACATGTTTTTAAGTTTTAAGTGTTGATTTTTGCAAATTAATGTCCTATTTTCAAACCGGGAGACCCTGGATTACGTTGTCAGTTCCTAAAAGTTACATTGGTCCCGTGCGAGGTGTTCGTGCCTCCTAAGGGGTCGATTGGGGGCCGGTTTGGGTTTTCACCCTTTAACGGCTTGTTTTTAACTCTAAGTATGATTTTTGCAAATTATCATCATACTCTCAAACCGAGAGACCCGGGACTACGCGATCAGTTCCTATAAGTTACATTGGTCCTGCGCGAGGTGTTCGTGCCTCCTACGGGGTCGATTGGGGGCCAGTTTGGGTTTTCACCCTTTAACGGTATGTTTTTATGTTTAAGAGTTGATTTTTGCAAATTATCATCCTATTCACAAACCGGAAGACCCGGGACTACGCTGTCAGTTCCTACTAGTTACATTGGTCCCGTACGAGGTGTTCGTGCCTCCTTTGGGGACGATTGGGGGCCGGTTTGGGTTTTCACCCTTTAACGGCCTGTTTTTTTAACTTTAAGTGTGATTTTTACAAATTATCATCATACTCTCAAACCGGGAGACCCGGGACTACGCGGTCAGTTCCTACAAGTTACATTGGTCCCGTGCGATGTGTTCGTGCCTCCTACTGAGTCATTTGGGTGCCGGTTTGTGTTTTTACCCTTTAACGGCATGTGTTTTGTGATTTTTGCAAATTATCGTCATACTCTAAACCCGAGAGACCCTAGACTACGCGGTCAGTTACTACAAGTTACATTGATCCCGTGCGAAGTGTTCGTGCCTCCTACGGGGTTGTTTGGGAGCTGGTTTGCGTTTTCAGCCTTTGACGACATGTTTTTAAGTTTAAGTGTTGATTTTTAGAAATTAACGTCCTATTCACAAACCGGGAGACCCGGGACAACGCTGTCAGTTTCTACAAGTTACATTGGTCCCGTGCGAGGTGTTCGTGAGTCCTACGGGGTCGATTGGGTGCCGGTTTGGGTTTTCACCCTTTAACGGCCTATTTTTAAATCAAAGTGTGATTTTTGCAAATTATCATCATACTCTCAAATCGGGAGACCCGGGACTACGCGGTCAGTTCCTACAAGTTACATTAATCCCACGTGAGGTGTTCGTGCCTCCTACGGGGTAGATTGGGGGCCGATTTGGGTTTTCACCCTTTAACGGTATTTTTTAAAGTTTAAGTGTTGATTTTTGCAAATTATCGTCCTATTCACAAACCGGGTGACCCAGGACTACGCTGTAAGTTCCTACAAGTTACATTGGTCCCGTGCGAGGTGTTCGTGCCTCCTACGGGGACGATTGGGGGCCGGTTTGGGTTTTCACCCTTTATCGGCCTATTTTTTAAACTCTAAGTGTGATTTTTGCAAATTATCGTCATACTCTGAAACCGGGAGACCCGAGACTACGCGGTGATTCCTACAAGTTACATTGCTCCCGTGTGACGTGTTCGTGCCTCCTACGGAGTCGTTTGGGGGCCGGTTTAGGTTTTTATGTTTTTGTGATTTTTGCAAATTATCATCATACTCTCAAACCGGGAGACCCGGGACTACGCTGTCAGTTACTACAAGTTACATTGATCCCGGGCGAAGTGTTCGTACCTCCTACGGGGTCGTTTGTGGGATGGTTTGGGTTTTCACCCTTTAACGGCATGTTTTTAAGTTTAAGTGTTAATTTTTCAAATTAACGTCCTATTCACAAATTAGGAGACCCGGGAGTACGCTGTCAGTTCCTACAAGTTACATTGGTCCCGTGCGAGGTGTTCGTGCCTCCTACGGGGTCGTTTGGGGGCCGGTTTGGGTTTTCACCCATTAACGGCCTGTTTTTAACTCTAAGTGTGATTTTTCCAAATTATCGTCATACTCTCAAACCGAGAGACCCGGGACTATGCGGTCAGTTCCTACAAGTTACATTGGTCCCGTGCGAGGTGTTCGTGCCTCCTACGGGGTCGTTTGGGGGCCGGTTTGGGTTTTCACCCTTTAACGGCATGTTTTTAACTCTAAGTTTGATTTTTTCAAATTATCATGATACTCTAAAATAGGGAGACCCGGAACTATGCGGTCAGTTCCTATAAGTTACATTGGTCCCGTGCGAGGTGTTCGTGCCTCCAACGAGGTCGATTGGGAGCCGGTTTGGGTTTTCACCCTTTAACGGCCTATTTTTAACTCTAAGTGTGATTTTTGCAAATTATAATCATACTCTCAAATCGAGAGACCCGGGACTACGCGGTCAGTTCCTACAAGTTACATTGGTCCCGTGCGAGGTGTTCATGCCTCCTACGGGGTTGTTTGGGGGTTGGTTTGGGTTTTCACCCTTTAACGACATGTTTTTAAGTTTAAGTGTTGATTTTTGCAAATTATCGTCCTATTCACAAATCGGGAGACCCGAGACAACGCTGTCAATTCCTACAAGTTACATTGGTCCCGTGCGAGGTGTTCGTGCCTCCTACGGGGTCGATTGGGGGCCGATTTAGGTTTTCACCCTTTAACGGCCTATTTTTAACTCTAACTGTGATTTTTGTAAATTATCATTATACTCTGAAACCGGGAGACTCGGGACTACGCAGTCAGTTCCAACAAGTTACATTGGTCCCGTGCGAGCTGTTCGTGCCTCCTACGGGGTCGTTTGGGGGCCGATTTAGGTTTTCACCCATTAACGGCATGTTTTTAACTAAGTGTGATTTTTGCAAACTATCGTCATACTCTCAAACCGTGAGACTGGGGACTACTCGGTCAGTTTCTACAAGTTACATTGGTCTCGCGCGAGGTGTTCGTGCGTCCTACGGGGTCGTTTGGGGGCCGGTTTGGGTTTTCACCCTTGAACGACCTATTTTTAACTCTAAGTGTGATTTTTGCAAATTATCATCATACTCTCAAATCGGGAGACCCAGGACTACGCTGTCAAATCCTACAAGTAACATTGGTCCCGTGCGAGGTGTTTGTGCCTCCTACGTGGTCGATTGGGGACCGGTTTGGGTTTTCACCCATTATTGGCCTGTTTTTAACTCTAAGTGTGATTTTTCCAAATTATCATCATACCCTCAAACCGGGAGACCCGGGACTATGCGGTCAGTTCCTACAAGTTACATTGGTCCCGTGCGAGGTGTTCGTGCCACCTACGGGATCGTTTGGGGGCCGGTTTGGGTTTTCACCCTTTAACGACATGTTTTTAACTCTAAGTTTGATTTTTGAAAATTATCCTCATACTCTAAAATAGGGAGACCCAGAACTATGCGGTCAGTTTCTACAAGTTACATTGGTCCCGTGCGAGGTGTTCGTGCCTCCTACGAGGTCGTTTGGGGGCTGGTTTAAGTTTTAACCCTTTGACGGCTTGTTTTTAAGTTTAAATTTAGATTTTTTCAAATTATCATCCTATTCACAAACCGGGAGACCCGAGACTATGCGATCTATTCCTACAAGTTACATTGGTCCAGTGCGAGGTGTTCGTGCCATGTACGAGGTCGATTGGGAGCCTGTTTGGGTTTTCGCCCTTTAATGGCCTGTTTTAAACTCTGAGTGTGACTTTTACAAATTATCGTCATACTCTCAAACCGGGAGACCCGGGACTACGCGGTCAACTCCTATAAGTTACATTGGTCCTGTGCGAGGTGTTCAGGCCCCCTATGGAGTTGTTTGGGGGCTGGTTTGGGTTTTCACCCTTTAATGGCATGTTTTTAACTTTTAAGTGTTAATTTTTGCAAATTATCATCCTATTCACAAACCGGGAGACCCGAGAATACGTTGTCAGTTCCTAAAAGTTACATTGGTCCCGCGCGAGGTGTTCGTTCCTCCTAAGCGGTCGATTGGGGGCCGGTTTGGGTTTTCACCCTTTAACGGCCTGTTTTTAACTCTAAGTATGATTTTTGCAAATTGTCATCATACGCTCAAACCGGGAGACCCGGGACTACGCGATTAGTTCTTATAAGTTACATTGGTCCCGCGCGAGGTGTTCGTGCCTCCTACGGGGTCGATTGGGAGCCGGCTCGGGTTTTCACCCTTTAACGGTATGTTTTTATGTTTAAGAGTTGATTTTTGCAAATTATCATCCTATTCACAAACCGGGAGACCCGGGACTACACTGTCAGTTCCTACAAGTTACATTGGTCCCGTACGAGGTGTTCGTGCCTCGTACGGGGACGATTGGGGGCCGGTTTGGGTTTTCACCCTTTAATGGCCTTTTTTTTAACTTTAAGTGTAATTTTTTCAAATTATCATCATACTCTCAAACCGGGAGAACCGTGACTACGCGGTCAGTTCCTACAAGTTACATTGGTCTCGTGCGACGTGTTCGTGCCTCCTACGGAGTCATTTGGGGGCAGGTTTGTGTTTTTACCCTTTAACGGCATGTTTTTGTGATTTTTGCAAATTATCGTCATACTCTCAAACCGAGAGACCCGGGACTACGCGGTCAGTTACTACAAGTTACATTGATCCTGTGCGAAGTGTTCGTGCCTCCTACGGGGTCGTTTCGGGGTTGGTTTGGGTTTTAACCCTTTAACGGCATGTTTTTAAGTTTAAGTGTTGATTTTTACAAATTAACATCCTATTCACAAACCGGGAGACTCGGGACTACGCTGTCCGTTCCTACAAATTACATTGGTCCCGTGCGAGGTGTTCGTGCTTCCTACGGGGTCGATTGGGTGCCGGTTTGGGTTTACACCCTTTAAGAGCCTATTTTTAACACTATGTGTGATTTTTAAAGATTATCGTCATACTCTCAAACCGAGAGACCCGGGACTACGCGGTCAGTTCCTACAAGTTACATTGGTCCCGTGCTAGGATTTCGTGCCTCCTACGGGGTTGCTTGGGGGCTGGTTTGGGTTTTCACCCTTTAACGATATATTTTGAAGTTTTAAGTGTTGATTTTTGCAAATTATCATCCTATTCACAAATCGGGAGATCGGGACTACGCTGTCAGTTCCTACAAGTTACATTGGTCCCGTGCGAGGTGTTCGTGCCTCCTACGAGGTCGTTTTGGGGCCGGTTTGAGTTTTCACCCTTTAATGGCCTATTTTTAACTGTAAGTGTGATTTTTGCAAATTATCATCATACTCTGATATCGGGAGACCCGGGACTACGCGGTCAGTTGCTACAAGTTACATTGGTCCCGCACGAGGCGTTCGTGCCCCCTACGGGGTCGATTAGGGGCAGGTTTGAGTTTTCACCCTTTAACGGCCTATTTTCAACTCTAAGTGTGATTTTTGCGAATTATCATCATACTCTCAAACCGGGATACCCAGGACTACGCTGTCAGTTCCTACAAGTAACATTGGTCCCGTGCGAGGTGTTCGTGCCTCCTACGGGGTCGATTGGGGGCCGGTTTGGGTTTTCACCAATTAACGGCCTGTTTTTAACTCTTAAGTGTGATTTTTCCAAATTATCGTCATACTCTCAAACCGGGAGACCCGGGACTATGCGGTGAGTTCTTACAAGTTACATTGGTCCCGTGCGAAGTGTTCGTGCCTTCTACAGGGTCATTTGGCGGCCGGTTTGGGTTTTCACCCTTTAACGGCATGTTTTTAAGTTTAAATGTTGATTTTTGTAAATTATCGTCCTGTTCACAAATCGGGAGACCCGGGACTATGTGGTTTGTTCCTACAAGTTACATTGGTCCCGTGCGACGTGTTCGTGCCTCCTACGGGGTCGATTGGGGGCCGATTTGGGTTTTCTCCGGCCTATTTTCAACTCTAAGTGTGATTTTTACAAATTACCGTGATACTCTCAAACCGGGAGACCCGGGACTACGCGGTCAGTTCCTACAAGTTATATTGGTCCCGTGCGAGGTGTTCATGCCTCCTACGGGATCGATTGGGAGTCGGTTTGGGTTTTCACCCTTTAACGACTTGATTTTAAGTTTTAAGTGTTGATTTTTACTATTTATCATCCTATTCATAAACCGGGAGACCCGGGACTATGTTGTCAGTTCCTACAAGTTACATTAGTCCCGTACGAGGTATTCGTGCCTCCTACGGGATCGATTGGGGGCAGGTTTGGGTTTTTACCCTTTAACGACCTGTTTTTAACTCTAAGTGTGATTTTTGCAAATTATCATCATACTCTCAAATAGGGAGACCCGGGACTACGCGGTCAGTTCCCACAAGTTACATTGGTCCCGCGCGAGGTGTTCGTGCCTCCTACGGGGTCGATTGGGAGTCAGTTTGGGTTTTCACCCTTTAACGGCCTATTTTTAACTCTAAGTGTGATTTTTGCAAATTATTGTAGTACTCTCAAACCGGAACACGCGGGACTACGTGGTTAGTTCCAACAAGTTACGTTGGTCCCGTGCGAGTTGTTTGTGCCTCCTACGGGGTCGTTTGGGGGCCGGTTTGGGTTTTCACCCTTTAACGACATTTTTGTAACTAAGTGTGATTTTTACAAATTATCGTCATACTCTCAAATCGGGAGACCCGGGACTACGCAATCTGTTCCTACAAGTTACATTGGTCCCGTGCGAGGTGTTCGTGCCTCCTACGGGGTCGTTTGGGGGCTGGTTTGGGTTTTCACCCTTTAACGGCATGTTTTTATGTCTAAGTGTGAGTTTTGTAAATTATCGTCATACTCACAAATCGGGAGACCCGGGACAACGCGGTCAGTTCCTACAAGTTACATTGGTCCTGTGCGAGGTGTTCGTCCCTCCTACGGCGTCGTTTGGGGGCCGGTTTGGGTTTTTACCCTTTAACGGCATATTTTTAACTCTAAGTTTGATTTTTGCAAATTATCATCATACTCTCAAATAGGGAGACCCGAAACTATGCGGTCAGTTCCTACAAGTTACATTGGTCCCGTGCGAGGTGTTCGAGCCTCCTACGGGTTCGTTTGGGGGCTGGTTTTAGTTTTCACCCTTTAACGACCTGTTTTTAAGTTTAAATGTTGATGTTTGCAAATTATCGTCCTATTCACAAATCGGGAGACTCGGGGTATGCGGTATGTTCCTACAATTTACATTGGTCCCGTGCGAGGTGTTCGTGCCGCCTACGGGGTCGATTGGGGGGCGATTTGGGTTTTCACCCTTTAATGGCCTATTTTCAACTCTAAGTGTGATTTTTACAAATTATCGTCATACTCTCAACCTGGGAGACCCGGGACTACGCAGTCAGTTCCTACAAGTTACATTGGTCCCGTGCGAGGTGTTCGTGCCTCCTACGGAGCCGTTTGGAGGCTGGTTTGGATTTTCACCCTTTAACGACATGTTTTTAAGTTTTAAGTGTTGATTTTTGCAAATTATCATCCTATTCACAAACTGGGAGACCCGGGACTACGCTGTCAGTTCCTACTAGTTACATTGGTCCCGTGCGAGGTGTTCGTGCCTCCTACAGGGTCGATTGGGGGCCGGTTTGGGTTTTCACCCTTTAACGGCCTGTTTTTAACTCTAAGTGTGAATTTTGCAAATTATCATCATACTCTCAAATCGGGAGACCCGTGACTATGCGATCAGTTCCTACAAGTTACATTGGTCCCGTGCGAGGTGTTCGTGCCTCCTACGGGGCCGTTTGCGGGCTGGTTTGGGTTTTCACCTTTTAACCGTATGTTTTTAAGTTTAAGTGTTAATTTTTGCAAATTATCGTCCTATTTACAAACCGGGAGACTCGGGACTACGCTGTCAGTTCCTACAAGTTACATTGGTCCCGTGCGAGGTTTTCATGCCTCGTACTGGATCGATTGGGGGGCGGTTTGGGTTTTCACCCTTTAACGGCCTGTTTCTAAGTCTAAGTGTAAATTTTGCAAATTATCTTCATACTCTTAAACCGTGAGACACGGGACTACACGATTAATTCCAACAAGTTACATTGGTCCCGTGCGAGGTATTCGTGCCTCCTACATGGGTCGTTTGGGGGCCGGTTTGGGTTTTCACCCTTTAATGGCTGTTTTTAACTCTAAGTGTGATTTTTGTAAATTATCATCATACTCTCAAACCGGGAGACCCGGGACTACGCGGTCAGTTCCAACAAGTTACATTGGTCCCGTGCGAGGTGTTCGTGCCTCCTACGGAGTCGTTTGGGGGCCCGATTTGGGTTTTCACCCTTTAACGGCATGTTTTTAAGTTTAAATGTTGATTTTTGCAAATTATGATCCTATTCACAAACCGGGAGACCCGGGACTATGCGGTTAGTTCCTATAAGTTACATTGGTCCCGTGCGAGGTGTTCGTGCCTCGTACGAGGTCGATTGGGGGGCGGTTTGGGTTTTCACCCTTTAATGGCCTGTTTTTAACTTTAAGTGTGATTTTTCCAAATTATCGTCATACTCTCAAATTGGGAGACCCGAGACTATGCGGTCAGTTCCTACAAGTTACATTGGTCCCATGCGAGGTGTTCGTGCCTCCTACGTGGTCATTTGGGAGCCGGTTTGGGTTTTCATCCTTTAACGGCATGTTTTTAACTTAAGTGTGATTTTTACAAATTATCATCATACTCTTAAATCGGGAGATTCGGAACAACGCGGTCAGTTCCTACAAGTTACATTGGTCCCGTGCGAGGTTTTCATGCCTCGTACTGGATCGATTGGGGGGCGGTTTGGGTTTTCACCCTTTAACGACATGTTTTTAAGTTTAAGTGTTGATTTTTGCAAATTATTGTCCTATTCACAAATCGGGAGACCCGGGACTACGCTATCAGTTCCTACAAGTTACATTGGTCCCGTGCGAGGTGTCCGTGCCTCCTACGGGGACTATTGGGGGCTGGTTTGGGTTTTCACCCTTTAACGGCCTATTTTTAACTCTAAGTGTGATTTTTGCAAATTATCATCATACTCTCAAACCGGGAGACCCGGGACTATGCGGTCAGTTCCTAAAAGTTTCATTGGTCTCGCGCGAGGTGTTCGTGCCTCCTACGGGGTCGTTTGGGGGCTGGTTTGGGTTTTCACCCTTTAAAGGCGTGTTTTTAAGTTTAAATGTTGATTTTTGCAAATTATCATCCTATTCACAAACCGGGAGACCCGGGACTATGCGGTTAGTTCCTACAAGTTACATTGGTCCCGTGCGAGGTGTTCGTGCCTCGTGCGAGGTCGATTGGAGGGGCAGTTTGGGTTTTCACCCTTTAATGGCCTGTTTTTAACTTTAAGTGTGATTTTTCCAAATTATCGTCATACTCTCAAACCAAGAGACCCGAGACTGCGCGGTCAGTTCCTACAAGTTACATTGGTCCCGTGAGAGGTGTTCGTGCCTCCTACGGGGTCATTTGGGAGCCGGTTTGGGTTTTCACCCTTTAACGACATGTTTTTAACTTAAGTGTGATTTTTGCAAATTATCATCATACTCTTAAATCGGGAGATCCGGAACTACGCGGTCAGTTCCTACAAGTTACATTGATCCCGTGCGAGGTGTTTGTGCCTCCTACAGGGTTGTTTGGGGGCTGGTTTGGGTTTTCACCCTTTAACGACATATTTTTAAGTTTAAGTGTTGATTTTTGCAAATTATTGTCCTATTCACAAATCGGGAGACCCGGGACTATGCTGTGAGTTCCTACAAGTTACATTCGTCCCGTGCGAGGTGTTCGTGCCTCGTACGGGGTCGATTGGGGGTCGGTTTGGGTTTTCACCCTTTAATGTTTTGTTTTTAACTCTAAGTGTGATTTTTACAAATTATCGTTATACTCTCAAACCGGGAGACCCGGGACTACGCGGTCAGTTCCTACAAGTTACATTGGTCCCGTACTAGGATTTCGTGCCTCCTACGGGGTTGTTTGGGGGCTGGTTTGGGTTTTCACCCTTTAACGATATGTTTTGAAGTTTTAAGTGTTGATTTTTGCAAATTATCATCCTATTCACAAATCGGGAGACCCGAGACTACGCTGTCAGTTCCTACAAGTTACATTGGTCCCGTGCGAGGTGTTCGTGCCTCCTACGGGGTCGTTTGGGGGTCGGTTTGGGTTTTCACCCTTTAACGGCCTATTTTTAACTCTAAGTGTGATTTTTGCAAATTATCATCATACTCTCAAACCGGGAGACCCGGGACTACGCGGTCAGTTCCTACAAGTTACATTGGTCCCGTGCTAGGATTTCGTGCCTCCTACGGGGTTGTTTGGGGGCTGGTTTGGGTTTTCATCCTTTAACGATATATTTTGAAGTTTTAAGTGTTGATTTTTGCAAATTATCATCCTATTCACAAATCGGGAGACCGGGACTACGCTGTCAGTTCCTACAAGTTACATTGGTCCCGTGCGAGGTGTTCGTGCCTCCTATGGGGTCGTTTGGGGGCTGGTTTTGGTTTTCACCCTTTAACGGCCTATTTCTAAGTCTAAGTGTGAATTTGGCAAATTATCGTCATACTCACAAACTGAGAGATTCGGGACTACACGGTCAGTTCCTACAAGTTACATTGGTCCCGTGCGAGGTGTTCGTGACTCGTACGGGGTCGTTTGGGGGCTGGTTTGGGTTTTCACTCTTTAACGGCTTGTTTTTAAGTCTAAGTGTGATTTTTACAAATTATCGTCATACTCTCAAACCGGGAGACCCTCTTTGGGGTTGTTTGGAGGATGTTTTAGATTTTTATCCTCTAACTGTATGTTTTTAATCCATTTAGAACGTTTATTGATTTTAGAAAATTTTGACATAGTTTCATTTGTTTGTTTGTTAAATCCAACATGTTTTAACATTTGAAATAAAGTCAACAACAACAGCAAACTCCAAAACCAAACCACCAGCAAATCCCTTCCACCAATTTAACTAAATAAGCTCATAAAGTAAGCCGTTATACATTTGGCTACTTGTTGCCGCTATTTCAGGCCATTTTTTTTAATGTTGCAACATTTAACGAGAATTTGAGAATTCGAGAGTTTGAGACTAACCGGATTTGATTTGTATTTTGATAAGCACACGATGAACTCTTCGCGCCATAACTTCTCGAAAGTATTCCATTTGGTCCAACAGTGTCTGCAAATTCTGAAATCTTCTATTCTGAGCGGCATTTAGTTGTTCATTAGACGATATTTTATCTTTCAAGGTTCTCAGCTCTTCATTATGAGACCAAGACTGTGCTATGACTGTTAAAGTGTCAGAAGAATTATATTAGAATGTTTGTCTTATAAAATACAAAAAGGATAAAAGGGGCAAAGAACTAAAAATTGCACTTATCATTCATCAAATCATCCTTTATTTTACTCCAATACGATGTCTTGAAGAATTCCATGATGCTAGGTTTCACGTCAGTTACATGCTCCTGAATTCAAAATCAATGCATGAAAGAATAACTAATAATATTTCTAGATACACGCACACACATATGCATGTAAGACAACTTTTTAAAATCAATCAATGTCTCTCCACTAAAAGATACCCACACACACATATACATGTGTCCAAATGTAAAGATATAACTAATAATATTTCTAGATAAGAATCATGTATTTGTTACAATATCAATCAATGTGAATTGGGAACGTAGCAATGCATAAGCACATAAATGAAAATAAGTTTCTTAGCTTCGTATGGATTTTGATTATTAAAGAAAAGACCTAACCCCCCAGCTCAACTCAACCCAAAGTTAAAACCGAAAAAAATCTCCGAGTATTTTTGCTTGATCATCAGATGTGTGGTATGTCTTGCACACACACACACACACACACACACACAAACACACAAATATATATATATATATATATATATATTAATATGATTATGTATACACACTTGCATATACATGTACATGTACAGACAATTGAAGGGTTTAAACTCTATAATGCACTTGTTCGGTTGAATTTTGGGTCAGAAGAAAATGTATCTGACGGTCTTTGGTTATCTTCATCAAATCAGTTAATTATATCACAAGACTTAGTGAAATGTCACTCTTCTTAGGCATGTTAAGGGCCATACGTTCAATGCTTCTTGTGAAGAAAATAAGGAAATAATAATTATGTCTACGATTAGAACATAACACGAGTGCTTCCTGATTCAAAGTTCTAACATACAAATAATTACTCATTCTGAGGGGAATGTAGATGCTTAGGAATGTAATTTCTATGAAGAACATGTTTCTTAGTGAAATGTCATTCTTCTTAGGCATGTTAAGGGACATACGTTCAATGCTTCGAACGAAAGAAATTCCAACAATCATAAGGTAAACGGATTATATTTCCAAACCCAAATAACCCATAGGTTACCCGATTAAATTTATGAAAATTAAATGATTCGAAAGTTCCAATTACAAATCATGCAAATAGAATACACCAATAGAGACTCATAAAAGAAAGTCAATTTCATATAAAAGTAATAATATAATACAAAAGAAAAAATTAACAGAAAAGGCCAAACTTACCTGTGTGGGCACCAAAACATCGGTATTCCTCATGTGAATCAACAAATCGATCTTCCTCAGGTGCCCCACCTTCAACGACGGCTGCATTCCCCTCTTTTTCACTGATTCAAATAACTCAACCAACTCTCTTTCCATCTCTACAAATAAATATATACATGTATATACATTCAACACAAACAAATTTAAAAAAATAAACAGATCTTCAAACCCTAATTTTTGGAATATTGATTTGGGTATACAATAATATTACAAATTTACAATCTATTGAACCCGTGGAATATCGATTTGGGTATTATAAAAAATAACAGCATATATCAAAATTAACAGCAGATATCAATATTCCACGGGTTCCACATCCATCTCTCTTAAATTCCTACCCCACCAAACATTTCCTCAATAAAAAATAACAACAGATATCAAAATTACAATGTTATGTTACAGTTAATTAAATATCAAAATTATAGTGTTATGTTTAGATTCAACAAGATTCAACGTTGACCTGCAATTAGGGGCAACAAAAACAAGTCCATCAGTAGTAAATCCCTCACAGGAAGACAACACCAACACCTTAAAATTATTAAACGACCTCAAATTTAACTCCAACGTCTCATCCGTGACCACCATCCTCTTCAACCTAATCTACTCAAACCAAGGGTACGCCCCGCCCATCACCACGATCCACGGGTACACATACCTTCCCCATCCGTCCGGCACCAGATTTAAATCCGCAAAATGAGATTTCCCAACAAACCTCCTCTGGACTCACCTTGTTTCCTACTCCACCTCTCCACCTCGTACCACGATTTGCACACCAGTGTCACTGCATTTCGATCCTGGTCTCTAAAGATGAACGAGAATGAGTATGCCAGTAAAACCTCCTCTAGAAACGAAATGATTACGCACACCAGTAAAACCTCCTCCGGACACGAGACGCCCAAACAATTATTTCTTTTTTTAGGTTTAGATCTCAGACACCATTAACGACTGCAGATGTTAATGCTTAAGCAAAGGTAGAGAGAGAGTTAATTTTGGTAGAGAAAGAGCGGGGATGGGTTAGAGAAAGAGTGGGGGATTGGTTCGTGGCTTCAAAATGAGAGGGAGTTAAGTTTTGGTATTTTTTTTAAGGTATTTATATTTTAGTAAAGTGTGTTCGGTTTTGGCACACTTTTAAACAGTGCCAAATTTTGGCACGGTTTTAAAGTGTGCTAGATTGTCATTAAACCGTGCCAGAATTTGGCATGATTTTAAACTGTGCCAAATTTTTAATATCAATGTGTACCAAATTGTTGTTTTTGGTGTAGTGTTAGTTGAAGGGTTACCCCCTTTGGCATGGCTTCCATGATATACCTCTTGCCTATAAGGGCAATCATTCATCAGTACATGTGTATAAGACATTTGATATATTTGAGTGTACATGAATTTCCTCATAATATACCTCACAGGGATGGTACATATGATAGATAATTTGATATACTCAGGGTATGTGAAAAAGTTCCCTCCTATATACCTCGCGTTATGAGTTTGGTCAAGGGGTATGATACAGGGGGAACCATTCGATATATGTTACAGGTATGAGGCCAATGGAAGGTGATAATATTATCTCTTAGCTTAACCATGCTCCGCAGAACCGACACCCATCACGAAGTGATCCCCCAGTACATGACAAAATTTTGGTCAATATTGCCATGCTCTAGTAATATAGCACGCAAAAATGCACGAGTCTTAATTAGTATCTTATGAAGATTTTTTTGTATGCTAAGTAAAAGGAATTCTACCACTATGAGGGAGAATATACAAATAACATGAAATAAAAAGTAATGATAGAATGGATCATGAGGAATATACTAAGCATGATGATAGGGAAGCATGCCAATATACAAGTGAGTGAGATGTGTAAGGTGTGAGACTGACACGGGAATAGTGTGAGTGCAATAAGCATAGGAATATATACAAGTTAAGGTGTGTGATAGTGAATCTAAGAGTGGATTATCTACAAGTGGTATGTGAGAATGGAGATATATACACATGAGGAAAAGTAAGGGTGTGTGCTTAGTGAAGCTAAGCATGGAATGAAGTGAGCATTGAGAATATTTACAAGTGGGTGTAAGGTAAAACTTGGTGAGCATGTACAAGTGAGTGAAGAATGATATATACATGAGGAAAGAGCATGGTGGAGATAAACATGAGATAAATATATAAGAAGTAAGCATAGGAGTGAAAGGAACATACAAGTGAAGGCATATGTACACATGTAGAAAAGCATGAGAGTAAAAAAGTAACACCCATGTGAAAATAGTAGTCCTCAGTTCTCAACAGGGTTGCCACTGTGGCCATTCGGGTCAGATTTCTCTAGTCCGGGCCCGAACTAAAAGTAGGGATGAGGGGAAGGAGGAAAAGGATCCCCTCTCTCTTCCATTATTTCCATGTGCATGTGGGTGATTTGAGGATATGTAGGTCCTTTTTTCACCACTCGTGTCGGTATCTTCGTGGTTTGCATCGGATGTAAAATTAGTTGTTGTCAAATAAGGAACACGAAGAGATGGAGTCTCCAGCTTATTTTTCTCAAAGCAAAAAAATGTCACCGCTATAAGAGGAAGGGATCAAACTGATGCATACAAAATGAAGTGATTCGAAGGTTCGGGGACTAAGTTACGAAATGGAAAGGTGTTAGGCACCCATTCTTCCCTTTTGATCTTTCATGGGCTATTGTTACTCTTCTCCTTTTTTTTCTCTGTGATGTGTGTGTACATGTCTGTAATATAAATGATGGGAAAATGAAATTATCCGATTCGCATCATGGAATGGACATATCGGACTCATTCGTTGGAGTGTACGCAAAAATAGTTGTAAACATATGATATAAGTGTTCGTCGACTCACAAATTGCTACGGAAAAATGAATGTGCATGTCGAACGAGACACAAATTTGGAGTCCAAGACTCACAAAATAGATCTAATATAATATAAAGACATAAAAATGAAAATGGAGGACCCAAATCTCAGAATCGGCCCAATATGCCTACGTAGCCTAAGAGGAATCATAGTTCACGTAGTTCGAAAATAACATAGGGGTGGAGTTCAACCCATAAATACAAGTTTAAGACTCCTCTTCGAGTGCTTTTGGAGAGAAATGTGTTCAAGTGTAAAAGTGTGGGAAAATAGAGAAGTCTTGCTTTTGGAATTATGAATAAACCCTATTTTTTTCTTTTTGGGGATTTTATGAAAATAAATTGGGTGTAATACTAATAATAAAAAGTGAATCTTATTTCATGTGAGATAATGAAATAAAACTATAACATATCACAAAATGATTATAAAGTGAGTAATAACACTAAAATGAATAAGCTAGAAAAAGGGGTGAGGAATGGACCTCCTTGAAGATCTTTATTACTGAATTTAGAATGTAAGTAGGTTGGTTTTTGTAGTGGTATGAAGGAAATATGGTAGCGTGAGATGGATAGCTAAGTAAGGTAATAAAGTGAGGTCAGGGAATATTGGAAAATGGACTTTTTTAGAAAGGAGAAGGCTTCGGGAGAATGTTTGCTGACTGCTGACGGGGACCTCCCTTAGGGGTGAGGTCATGAGCCATTTATATAGTGCCATTTAGTTTTAGGGGGTGCCAATCAGCATACGTCTTTGCCTATCGATCGGCACAGTGTTTTCCTTACTGGCCAATGAAAGCACACCCGGTCGATAGGTAGTCCGAAACGAACTTTTTCAAAAAAATGGGTATAAAATGCAAATCGTAAGTTTGAATCGTGCACAGACATGACCATTGGAAAGAGAATCCATAGGCTTTAAGAACTAATTAAGCCACTCCCATGTCAGGGAGTTGACCAGAGTCAAATGGAGCTCGGAAGTGCCCGATGGTTTATAGACAGCGAGTTTCGGAGGAAAATGGGTCATTCATGCGAATCGTGCGGCCAATTCGTGACTGACACGAACCGTTGGAAAGGGAATTCAGAGCCTGTAGACATTTCATGAGCTTCACTCGGTTTGAAAAGTTAACCATGGTCAAACAGGGATCGAAAGTGCCCGGTGGCCCTCTGGAGTAAAATGGATTGTTTGTGCGAATCGTGGGGTCGATTAGATCATGGGATGAACCTTTGGAAAGGGGATTCAGATACCTTAGAGGTTTCATTGAGCTTCTCTCAATTTAAAAAGTTTATCGGAGTCAAACGGTACTCGAGAGCACCTAGTGGTCTATAGATCAATATTCAGAGTGAAACAGATCATTCGTACGGACCATGAGGCTAATTTACGGATGTGACAAACCTTTAGAAATGGGATTCGAAGCCCTTCAAGGTTTTGTTGAGCTTTTCTCAGGTTAGAGAACTCATCTGAGTCAAATGGGGCCCAAAATCACCTAATGGCCTCCAGATCAGTTCTCGGAGTGTGACCTAAGGTTTATGATGAGTGTTAGGGACTTAAGGAGGTGCTTGGGGGGGGGGGGGTTAGGATGGCGTGTCTACACCCTTATCTCGAGCCTAATCATAACCACCCAAGGTAATACTGGCCCAAAAAGTGCATAAAATCCTACACTAATAATAGATATAAACAAAAAAATATATTCATACACATAATCTTAGTACTACTACGATGATCTCTTATAATAAAATCAACAAAGAGATCGAAACCCAAGCCAACTAAACAAACTTCCACATCTCTATAGTCATAACATAAGGCACCCCCTACCTACTGGGGGTAACCAAAAATACATAAGGCTCCAAGAAAATTGATATACCTCATAATCGTATTACACATACTACTAATAACGAATGACAAATCCTCAACGTCTACGCCAGACTCATACGCGCGATCCATAAATGTACCCATAACCTCCCCCGGATGTACCCCAAAAGTTGGTCACCACTAAGTTATTAAATAACTAGGTGGCCTCACTCACCACGAGCACAACACCTTCCTCTAAAGGAACAATCGAAATTGTGGCCTCACTGGCGGCTCTACTAACCTTAATTCTCTGGTCATTTTTCCTAAAATTTGCATCTTTTTCCCTACAATCAAGGTCGTGTCTCCAATAGTCATAACTCTCTGCTGGACAAAATAAATTACATGATCTACTCTTAGAAACCTTTTAGGGTCCATTCCCCCTACAGCAGTTCCTTATGTTGGTGAGGTCTCCTTACTCGGGTCAACATTAAACCCTCTCAACTTATTGGACCCCCTTTGGCCTCGATTTTCAAAATATTAGGGACTCTATCCCCTAATAGTTATAATTCCCTTAATTATGTAAGAGGTTTATTTCGACCATCTGTGTGCAAGTGGTTAATAACGGGTTACCTAATAACATCTTTCAAACCTTTCATATTTTTTCCTATCAAAATGTCTTTCTCGTACTAATTGATAACACAAAATTCCTCGTTTGCATTCGTATGAATCTCTCACTATGTAGAAAGAGAAAGATAGTTGAACTCCTCCTCATACTGGCTACCAAATGGTTGCACAGATAAGGTATTTGAAAAATTATTTCGATGTCGTTGCGGATGGTGAGTGAAAACATTTTCCCTCAAACCACACGCTAAGAACTTGCTAAAGGTATCGTTTCCAAAAGACCTTAAGTCTTGACCGGAGTCAACCTCATGCGTGGGACGTCCTGCAAGAGAAAATTAAATAAGGAACCCTACTGATAAAGTTGGTTTATATAAGTCATTCATCAAGAAAAAATGGTGTGAAACCCCTTAAATAGTCATCATTATAGAGAATACGAACGTTGAAAGGTAAGACTCTAAAGTATTAAAAGAACACAATACGGAAAAGCGATGGACGCACTCAAGATCCCTATGACACTAGAGCCTGGAATGCCCTGATACCAAATGTGACACCCCATAAAATCCATAAATAGATTGATCAGGTGTAATAGATAAATCACGAGAATAAAAAAAAAACTATTGGTAACATTCTCAACATAAGATATATTCAAAACCAAATGAACAATGATAATATAATAAAATTTTGAATCAACACAAAACTAAATTTGATACCAACCACTACTAATACAACATAAGTCAAACTCTAAATATAAAATATGACCATAAAAAGTCCAGCTCTGAATATAATTATATATGTAAAACATGACTGAGAATAAAATAATACAATAAAAAGAATGAGTTGCACTTTTTCGACTCCTACAATCCTAGGAGTAAGAAATGGGACATCGCAAGAGATACTCCTCTAACAAATCTGGGTCTGCATGAACTAACACGACAAGGAACTATAAAAATAGTTTTTAAAAGAAAATGTAAGAAGAAAGTTTATGTAGAATAATATTATAACTAAATTTGGGCCACATTATAACTACACATCTTCCTCTCATATTTTAACATATTTTAAGTTATTAGTTACCGAACCAAATAATCTAAAATAATATGCGTTCTAAATCCCAAACCCATATGTAGACCATATGATTAAAGTCTTATAATATCATTCTTTAATCTTTATCGTTAACTATAATAGGTAAATCTCTTTCAATAGAAGTTTCACGTTGTATTATGGTCTCAAATCCTAAGTTACTTCTCACAAAATAACCACAATACCAATAATATGCTCATATCTTAAATCTATTTACTTTTGGTTATCTCATTCCAATAATGCAATATACAGATATCTAGTATAGGTAATACACAAATCTGTAACATACGTATATATGTGGGAATCCCTACTATAAGTCATATACATCTCTATATTAAAATATAAACCAATAAAACTATTGTTGGTATTGATACACATTAATCACATATGGTAAAAGAAAGACTCTACGCACATATAACGTCCATACAAAGGTACACCCCCTGGCATGTACAAATAAATTGGCTATTCACATGCACATACATACCGATTGCCTTTAAGGATCTCCCACACATATTAATAAAGTCTTAGGTATTCCCAAACCTAAGACCTCATCACCGCAAGGGATAAATCGCAATGTCTACCCACCAGTCATAAATCCTACCATACCCCAAGACTTATAAAATAAATATCCCCATATATCATCTCGATCGCGATTACTAGATGTGTGAAAAAGGGTCAAATATCACCGAGAATCTGGGGTATCAGTGCTGTCAGGATTGCATGCGCCCCATCATGGAATCCCTCTTAGTACACCTATCAATGAAACCTTACATATGGTATGCATTTAACATAAAACATGTAAGTAATCACAACACTCACTAACGAGTTAAAGCTAACACATACATAACCCTCACTAACGGGTTAAATCCAACATAAACATAACCCTCACAAATGGATTAATGTTAATCATATACCCATACCGACCCCAACGCTGCATGCTTATATTTTCATCATTGTCATAAAATGGTATAACACACATATAACCTTATATTCATCCCATAATACATTAACACTAACTTATCGGGTTCCTGGATCTAGGCATAGTCTCACCTTTCTATACTCTAAAATCCATATATCAACTATATTTAATTAATCTCAATTAGACCTAGTCCAATATCCCAAGGCATCGCCTCTAAGTATCAATCCACGCCTAATTTATATAGAACCATTGACAATGATAACTACCCTTCCGTCGGGATTTCAGACCGAATTCCTAATCTCACCCAAAGGATATAACCCAACATGACCATCGCAAATGTCTCCCCTACATTTCGATCAATAACCCACTACTCTATAACTTCCCAATTCCTATTCACATCCTAATTTACTCTGGGGTTTGTAAGTCGTGATCATATACCTTGCGTAATTCCCTTTTAAACCAAAAATTTCACCATTATTCCAATAACCTCAATGACCTATAGTCAAAATCTCACATCATCATAATTTATATCCATTCTATAAATATAGAAAAACTAAAGGCCAGGCAACCTAACCCTAAGTCCCTAAATACAAAAATCCAACAAAATAAGAAAAAGCCTAAACTAGGCAAAATATGGTATTGTCGAGTGATTCATGACTAAGTATCAAGTGATTGATCAACTCAAAATAGCCCTAATTCTCCCTTACTATGGGATTCTTTATATTTAATCCCCTTTTCTCTCACCAAGCTCCATTAATGAACCTAAAAACTTTATCCAATCAACCAACCAACATTCAAATAATACAAATATACCATCAACACAATTGGAACCTATTTCCATTATCAAATTCCAAATCTACACTAAGATTTAAAGGAAAACCCTTTTTTTTTTATCCAGGAACCCTTGATTTAACCAATTCTACAAATTTCCATGGATCTGAAACTGCTCATAATCGATCCCTTTTCTCTAATGACAAAAGCTCATATAGTTTTTTAAATCTAAATTATAAATATATGGGATGGTTATGCAATTTGTCATTAAACGGTTGAAAGAATTTGTAATGAAGTTTTCTTCAAGATTGGCCCTTAAAGAGAAACAATCTGTGAAATAAATGACCTTTACATAAAAGCTCAAAAGTGTGTCCATCAGTCCCATGATTGGATTGTGCCTCCTGAAGAATTAAACCTAGATAACATTGTTCAAATCCTAACAAAGGAAAGTCTCAATAAAGGAAGAGTTTGTGAAGCTCCCGATCTCCTCATTTCCATGAAACATAAGGGATACTTCACCCCTTATTAAAACCATTGATCTTCAATATGGAAGGACTTATACTTTGAAGGACTTGAATCTGTCTAATGCATAGACTTCTCGGGGAATAACGGAATAGCCACAATGGGAAGGGGCAATAACTCCAACAAATCAGATGATTTATACATGGATCTGAAAAATAAAATTACCAATATTACCCTTTTTAAGGTAATCTCTTTTAAACAACTTCGTTCATAAATCAACAAAGTCTTAATTATCCCTCAAGTAAATGAAGAAATTGGGTTTCTCTTTTATTCACGATTAGTGCATTACATAACCCGATCCAATTCCTCCCGTATAAAGTAAAATCACAAACAAAGGGAAGAGAGTTGAAGACTGGACAATCCCTAAGATAACCACTGAGGAAGGAAAAACTTCTAAGCAACTGAAGAAGACACAAGAAAACATAACCCTATGGGGACTATTTATGTGCTATCAGGACACATGTACTCCCTCCTAAAGTTTCTCACACAAGCTAAAGTTTATCCTTATACCTCTCCTAATGAAGCTTTTGACATAGTCGACACCTTGACAACTAATAGACTCATCTCCTTCGCTGATGCAGAATTCCCCAACTTCGACTCTGATCATAATTATGCTCTCAATATTTGAGTCGGGGTTCTATAGAAGATGGTTCCATTGGTTTTTATTAATAATGGTCCATTTTTGAATGTGTTCCCACTCTGAACACTCTAGTGCCTGGGGATATAAGTCAATGATCTCATTCCTATATCAGTTGTTGTCTATGCTTATGATAAGACCCGTCGAGAGGTTATGGGATCCATTATCCTTACACTTGGGGATGGTAAAATTTTCCCTCAAGTTGATTTTGAGATCATCGGCATCACATTATGTTTTGATCTACTTCTTGGTCGCTCGTGGGTTCACAATATCACAAGAGTTATTTCTTCTGCCCATCAAAATCTCATGTTATTTACACATAATCAAATCATCCTTATCATTGGGGATAACGATAATTCAGATGGATTTGACACCAATAACCCATTATGGTAAATCCATTACAGTACCAATGACATGTTCCTCTGAGGCTTCAAGATTGATCCACTCCCTATCCCGGTTGGAGATAATTTAAAAAAAAAGGTGAGTCGTTATCATATCCCACATGAAAATGTTAATTTTATTCAAATGTTCAAGAAGATGCACTTTATGCCTAAAATGGGTTTTGTGTAGGCAACAAGGGATACTTGAGACAATTGTTATGAAAACTCCTTATCCACATCAAAGTTTAGGGTACCAACCTTCCTCAGCAGAACTCATGGTCTTCCATTTACCATACAAAAAGAGAGTGCCGAAAAGGAAGGAAGTCATCTATGGGGACTCCCTAAATGGCCACTTCATCAAAGTGGGCAAAGATTTCCCTTATTATGGTTTCCATGAGCCATGGTATGATGCTATTAAAAAGAAGATGAAACCGAGTTTTAAAATATTCTTCTAGTATAAGATTACATAGAATGAGGGATATAAACATGCGGTAAAGTTTTTGACCATCACGTCCTCTGATTCCATTTCTTCTAATCATGACAGTACCAAAATTAGAGACAATGATGAATATTTTGGACTCACTAAAGTAGATATGGATATCTACATTCTTTATGATGAATCAGATTCGTTTGACCTAACTAAGAAGACCTATCATGCTAACATACCTCTCATCAATTGGTGGATCATATCGGACGATCCAACCCTATCAAACAAGAACTTTTCTATTTATCCACTCGAAATTGAATCAGTTCTACTTCTTTTGCTTTTATGTCAATGTAATTGAGGCCTCCTTTGAGGAGGTCCTCACTGGTATTTTCCTAAAAATGATAAAAATGAATATTTTGAGTATCTTATTGTTCCTTATATTGATTTCATAGTGAAATGGGGTGGTTTCCTACTGATTCCAATAAATTAAATTCATCTAAAAATAATTGCTTTCAATTTTCATCCCGATTAATTATTTATCTATCTCGGGTGAATTTATTAATTCAAATTCTAATTGATCAAAATATTGTAAATATGCTCCAAATTAAATAATCAATTTTAATTTGTTCCTAATCAAATTGATTAAGTCAATTTCACAATTTATTTATTAATTAATTAGGCCCAAATTTGTATGAGTTGATTGCAATTAATAAAGAAGGGAAATAAATACTATCACACAAAAAAGGACATGATCATTTGATGTTGAAACATTCTTGAAAAAATATACACATACCAACCCCACACACAAGTCCACTAGTACAAAAAATTCGGGACTTATAAAAAAAACTAACATGATATACAACCCTTGATTTTACCGCAACCACAAGTCTCCATCATCACTGTAAACCTCCGCACGACAAGTTTGTCAATCTTCATCGTAGCTTCAACATGACAGTCATAAGACTAGGGTCTCGGTATCCATCGATCTATTGAAGTTGGTACGTCTATGCAAATTTCCACCATATCTTTTATTCGTGGCTCATTAGTCTTGCAAACATGTCTTGGATTGCAACCCAAGTTAATTGGCTCACCGATCTTGAAAATTTCTTTAAGCATTGATCACAAGGAAAGCTAGAACCTTCACAGATTTTTGATTGAAATGGTGAGAATTTTTTCTTCATAAAAACACCATTAAAACATTTAATTATATGTGCAAAAGGATTTTTCTAAAACATAAAAAGAAACTAAAACTAAAAACAAAGTTTGTGAGATTTTTTGGGTTGAAAGCTCTAAAGGATTCTTTGTAAAGAAAAAAGTTCTTATTTTTAGAATCACGAGATTCCTTATTATAAAAAAATATTAGATGAGGAAAAGTCCGGTTGGTTTCAAAAATTGACAACCAATAAAAATTAGACTTTTGCAATGCTTTCTTATCAAGAAAATTCAAAAGAACAGATGTGTGTGTGCTTGTGTGTGTGTGTGTATATATATATATATATATATATATATATATATATATATATATATAGGTGTCTCCTATATTAGTTTTGTCACGTGGCTCATTCAATTTACTCCCTCATTACATTATTTGAAACTAGTTTCTAGTCTCGTGCGATGCACTGGTGCGTTGCAGTTATTGTTATACAATGCAAAGCGGACATACTTAAAAAAGTATACGTAAAATATGTAACTTTAAAAGACTTATTTTTATGATACATGTAATACCATGCCTCGATAAATTAATTAAATTATATATAGATTTCATAGGAGGATGAACTAATGGTAATTATAGGAAGTTGCGGATAATAAAATGGATTAAATTAGGGTATTATTTAATTATGGATCATATAAAGATCATTATATATATATATATATATATATATATATATATATATATATATATATATATATATATATATATATATATATATATATATATGAGGTCTCCTAGATTAGTTTTTTCACGTGGCTCATTCAATTTACTCCCTCATTACATTATTTAAAACTAGTTTCTAGTCCCGTGCGATGCACTGGTGCTTTGCAGTTCTTGTTATACAATGAAAAGTGGACATACTTAAAAAAATATACGTAAAATATGTAACATTAAAATACTTATTTTTATGACACATGTAATACCCTACCTCGATAAATTAATTAAATTTTATATAGATTTCATACGGGGAGGAACCAATGGTAATTGTAGGAAGTTGAGAATAATAAAATGGATTAAATTAGGGAATTATTTAATTATGGATCATATAAGGATCATGGAAAATCTAGGTTATGAATCATATATATATATATATATATACCATTTCTAAATATCGGAACTGTTGAGACAAAGGTGATGAGTGTGAAGATAGGAAACATATAAGAGAATTTCGAAATCTCTCGTAGGTCGCTCAAACGACCATGAAGGTGGTTCAAGTGAGATGAGAACCTCTCTTGAACGATGACTAAGTCGCTCAAACGATATCGCTGGCAAGTCAGACATGCGTCCGTTAAGTGTTGTTATCGTGGTGGACCGTAGATCAAATTCAATTTTCAAACTCTTGGGATCTAACGGTTCAAATCTAGCAAGTGGGTTGAAATAAATGATTAGGGTTTTTTTATATAAGGAGGAAGCTTGTGGGGGAAGCAGCGTCCAAACCCATTTCCTCCCAAAGAGATCACAACTCCCTACCATATTTCATACTACCTCCCACCAATTTAGAGTTTCGGTCATACATCCACACCTCTAAATAACCATTTCCCCACTGAAAAATGGAGCTACGAAATATAAAATAAAAGGAGCATTGTTGGGAATTTATTTATGGGTATTTAAGGAAGATACTCTTAGAAGAAGATGAATATCTTATTAGAGGGTTTGTAAGGGTATTTCTATGATGTTTTGTTGGAACTTGTGTGGTGGAGCATTTTGTGACTCCATTTAGGGCCACCTTCTGAGGGGGGAGTCACCCATATTGACCACCACTACCACCATCATTGACACCATTTAGGTGGGGTAATCTACTCTTAATATATTTAGACTCTATTTGTTGATTATTGTAGTATTATTATTGTGTATGATTAAGAGTAGGAATATGAGAAAAATGATGTGTTATTAGTAATCTAAAAATAGACATTTTTATGGAGTAAAAATGCTAAAAAAATATTATTGTTGTGTATTTTCTATTAAATATGAAAATAGCCATTTTTATGGAGTAAAAATGCTAGAAATTATTATTGTGGTGTGTTTTCTTAACAAATCTGAAAATTGCCATTCGTATGAAATAAAAATGTGTCATGATATTATTTTAGTGTGTTTCTAGTAAAAATAAGTAATAAACATTTTTATGGAATAAAAATGTAAGGAATGTCATTTTAGTGTATTTCTAGTGAAAGAAATAACAAACATTTTTATGGAATAAAAATGGTAGAAAATGGTATCTTGTGTAAAAAGAAATACTGCACGTTTGTATGGAATGATGTTAGTGTTAAAATATTTATGAAATAAATGTTTTAAGTTTCTTGTGAAATGGAGACTTATGAATAAAAGGATATCATTGAGTTTAAAGGAATTGATAAAAATGACCCTTGTGTAATAACCCTTACTTTTGAGTAATTGAATTTATATTAATTTGCCATGAGAGGTAATTATATAAAATAGTGGATGATGGAGTAAATATTATTTTAAGTGAATTAAAAGATAATATTTACAAAATTTTGCATATTTACTGCTATGTGAATGTAAAGAGCATTATGGTATGATTCATGGTGTCGTTGTGCTTTAAACAACATTTATGGTTTAAATGAAGTTGGAACTTAAAATGATTTATATTATTCCGGATGCCAATTTAGAGGGCGCGGTTAGTCCCGAAATAGTCGAGATAGTCAAAATAAGTGCCATATTGTATTTTTGAGCTCTGGGCACTTTTGATAGGTTATGACTTAATTGTGTAGTTATGAGTCATTTTAATGGTGTATTAACATTTAAAGATGGTAATTGATGCTAAAGGCACGATTTAAGTCTTCCAATCCTTTTATTCCTCTTATATGTTCCTAAACCTAGAAAGAGAGAGAGAGAAAGAGAATTTGGGGGGAAAAGAAGAGAAAGAAGAAGAAAATAAGATATTGGGGTTTGATCTTGCTTCTACCGGAAAGGAATTCTAAATTTTAGGTTAAGGCAAGTTTCTTACTTGCTAGTATATGATTTAATGTAAATAATTTGTTGTGATAGTTGTGTAATTGGAGAATTAGAATAAATGGTAGGTTTTGATAAATATTGATGTTTAACCCTTGGATATTGTTGTTTATATAATTCAAGTTGGTCATATGAGCTTGCTGTTGTGGAGAGATGTTGTGGTTGTGTTGTTGGTTGATGAGAATGAAGGAAGTGTAAGAATAAAGGGTTTAGGTTTTGCATTGGAGAAAAAGATAGAATTGTGGGCCTGCTAGGCGCGGTCGACTGCGGTCCTAGGACCGGTCGACCGGTCCTTCAGTTGAAAGCCTATTACTTTCGTATACAAGTATAAAATTAGAGCGCGGTCGACCGCAGTCCAAGGATAGGTCGACCGGGCCTTCCAAAATGAGCTTACTGCTTCCCTTTCTAGGCAAAACCCAAGAGGCGCGGTCAACCGCGGTCCCATGACCGGTCGATCGGTCCCCTGTTTTTCACTCTTAAATCCCAAATTCTTTTTAGCTTCTTTATTTTGAGATAGGAACTTAGGAACCTTCTTGAATGAAGTAAAACTAGAGTATTAGAGTCTAGTAGAAAGGTATCTAAGAACCTAAGTAAGAAATGAGTTTAGGACTTAGATTGGGAATTAATTTAGTTAATTAAATTAGAAGTAGATAAATGATTCTTTTATAAAATGAGTTAGTTTAGGTCTAAAAGGGATATAGAGTGATTTAATGCGAACTTGTAGAATTGGTTTGAAGTAATATCATAACTTATGGTTTGAGGAATGAATGTTAATTTGTGGAGATTGGTATTGGAGATAATTAAACATTGAGAATTATAATGATGACATCAGATGCTTATGGCTCCGGATAAAAATGAAATGCATACTTTATAAAGTAAATAAATTGTGAATGATAAATTGTATATACACACCTCTCTAAATGCATCATAGGGGAAGTTACGCGCATAAGGTGAAGTCCCCTAGCTAGTGAATGCAGGGCGAATATAGTCCTCGGCCATAGGACCGATTATTATATATTGTGTGATTATTGTTCGAAATGAGGTAATTCCGGGTGTGGTTATGACTCACCGTCGAAGGTATATTGTCGCTTCCCGATGTTATGAGATGTAAGATGCCCCGGTTGTCTTGGTGATAGGCCCTAGAAGATGATAGCTATTTAGGGGCGTGTCCAGTGGGGAAACTCGGAAGGACAGTCTTAGAATCGTTATATGTTGTGAAATATAACTATTCATATTAAAGTGGGATATTATTGATGGCAATGCACTCTATGAACTAAATTGCTTTGAATATGTTTCCTAATGAGAAAATAAATGGCGACATGAATTGTGTATAAAAGGAAATGGAATATCTTTAAGTAGAATATTATCCATATTCTCCGGCATATTTGAATTGTGATCATTGTTATTGTTATTGCGTTAGGTTATGCTTTTAGATTGAGAAATTTAGATTCCTTATCATTACTTATGGTGAACGAAATAAGCTTATTCTTGATGATTTAACTGTTCATAATTGTCATGCATTTTATTCACATGGTGATCATATCAAACCGGGACCTGACCCATTTATATCTCTTTATTTTGCATGAATCTTATATTCACCCAGGTGCTCTGTCGCAAGGACGCCCATATTGACGATTCTATCCCAGTGTCTTGGAGCTATAACACCTTGCGGATGTTATGGGATATTTTGATATAGACGCTTCCATATTTTGTATTCTAGTTATGTTCGGTTACACGTTCGGGCGTGTTGCCCAAGTTTTGTACTTGTATGATATTATGAAATGTGATACTTTAACACTCAGTGTAAGCTTGTTGTAAGTGTCTCTTAACCGATAACTTATTCAGTTGTTTTGATGTATATGATGATTGATAGATATCTGTCTTTATTTGCATCCACCTTATTTTCAATTGGGGTTGTTTAAATGCTTTCTTTCACTTATTAAATAAATTTTGACAATCCGTTTTCTAAAATAATGGGTGGTTATCTCGTATATTTATTTATATTACTATGATACTAAGAATGGACCATCTATGATTCCTGTAATTATTAGAGTATCGGGCTGGCCACCTCTTATTTTAATAAGCGGGGTGTCACAGATGGTATCAGAGCATCAGTTTCTAGAGTCTTTAGGATCTATGCGGACTTATCACGTTCTACCGTAGCGTTCTTTGATATAGAGCCTTATTATTAGGACTGTTTTGTTTTGTACGGTTTCGATCTTCTGCAATATAAATTGTTCTTAATATTATTCTAATTCAGTTGTTTCTTCGTCTCAAATGCAGCTTGGTCGCCCTGCGAGAAGAAATAGAGTTGTACAAGATGATGTAGGTCCTCCACCGCCAAAGCAAGGAACAATAAATTCCGCTGATGTAGCTAACATTGTTGCCTAGGCTATTAATGCGACGATGACCACTGTGGCTCAACAAATTCCCCAAGCCCAACAGCCAGAGCAAAGAGATACCATGACTATAACTGACTTTTGGGTTTTGTTTGATCGAAAGTATTTTCCTCCCGCAGTCTAAAGGGAGATGAGGAGAAAACTTCAAGATGTCGTTTGAGGTGAACGTTCGATGGCAGAGTATGAGGAGGAATTCACTTTCTTGGCTAGTTTTGTGCCGGATGAGGTAACTTCAAATGAAAGGAGAATGTCAAAGTTCATTGGAGGCTTACATTGGAGGATACGGCAACACTTGCTGGGAAATCCAGCTTTACAAACATTCCGGGATGTGATGAACGCCGCATTACTCCATTGTCAAGATCATCGATTGCATGTTCAAGGTATTAAGAAAGCTTCAGTTGTGGGGTAAGTAAGTAATCCGGGAAGCAATGGTGCCTGAGGAGGAGCACTACCCTCGTCCCAATCATCGAGAGGTAAGCAAAAGGAAAGGGACACCCAACAAGGGGATTTGTCCAAAAGACACCGTTTCAAAGGATTTAATTTTGGTGGTAGTAATTTAGGCATAGTCAGGGTGCCCAGCAACAGCAGTAGGTAGGTCAGGGTAACAATGGAGGTCGAGGCCATTCGAGCCAAGGCTTTGGGCAGTTCAAAAATAACAGGGGCCATAATCAGGAAAATATGTTGGGTCATTGCTTTCAATGTGGGGAGTCGGGTTATTATAGGAAGTCGTGTTCGTAGTTGATTGGGGAATAATTTCCTAGAATTCCACAGCATCAGCAGGCACAACTACCACCACCAGTGTCTAATCCACTCGCCCCCCCACAACAGGGACAGCTACAGTATGGGCGTGTTTACCACATACAGGATGTTATGCTTCCTCCATCCCCGCCAGTGCCACCAGCTATTGAGGGTACGTTTTCCATTCATGGTCAAATGGGTCGTGTATTGTTTGATACGGGTGTGACACACTCGTTTATTTCTCGGAGTTTTCCTCAATCGACGGAGCTAATTAAATCCGCGGAGAGTACTTTCACTAGTGTCGAATTTTTTATGGGTGATGGTTCGCTCATTTTCTTTGTTTGTAAACGAGTAGAAATAAATCTTGGTAATTTGTGTTTTGAGGCCGATTTTCTCGTCCTTAATATGTTCGGGTATGATGTAATCCTGGGTATGAATTGGCTAGTGAAGTATCGTGCGATAGTAAATTGCTATGGAAAGAGTATAGTTTTTTCCATTCCGGGGAAAGAGATGTTTTAGTGGCTATGCCTCGTTCTGAGGGAGGTTCTAGCACTTTCTTGTATTGTATTACAGAGGAGACTTCTCGTGATGTAGTTGTTTTCTTAGATTCGATTTTTGTTGTTAGAGAGTTTGCGGATGTTTTTCAGGATATATCGAGTTTGCCTCCAAGTAGGGAGATTGATTTGTGATTGATTTAGCATCGAAAATGCGACCTATTGCTAGAGCTCCGTACCGTATGGCTCCTGTTGAGATGAGGGATTTAAGAGATCCAATTCAGAAGTTGTTAGAATAGGGGTTTATTAGGCATAGTACGTCGCCGTGGGGAGCTCCAGTATTATTTATGAAGAAAAGAGATTATTTTCTACGGTTGTGCGTAGATTATAGGGAATTGAATTAAGTTACCATCAGGAACAAATATCCACTACCTCAGATTGATGATTTATTTGATCAACTTAGGGGAGCGTCGTACTTCTCTAAAATAGACTTGAGGACTGGGTATCACCAGCCGCGGATACGAGAACAAGACGTGTCCAAAATTGTGTTCCTAACTAGATATGGGTCCCATGAATTTCTGGCTATGCCCTTCGGGCTAACCAATGCTCCTGCAGTGTTTATGGACCTTATGAATAGATAGTTTCGAGACTTCCTGGACCAGTTTGTTATCGTGTTTATTGATGACATCCTAGTGTATTCTCAAACAGAAGCCGATCATGCTACACATTTATGGTTGGTCCTGCAGATGTTGAGGGATCATCAATTGTATGCTAAGTTTGAGAAGTGTGGTTTTTGGCTACAAGAGGTACAATTTTTGGGCCACATTGATTCGTAGTATTTTGGTTTTGGTCGGCTATTACTGTAGATTTATCAAGAGTTTTTCTAAGATTGCTATCCCTTTGATAAATCTAACTCGGAAGGGGGTGAGGTTTTTTGGGGATGATTCTTGTCAGCTAGTTTCTGATGAGCTGAAAGATAAGTTGACTTCCACTCCAGTACTTACGTTACCAATGCTGGGGTTGGAATATTTGGTATTTACAGACACATCTCTGCAAGGGTTGGGAGGTGTGTTACAACAAGAGGATCGGGCTATTGCTTATGCTTCTCGCAAACTAAAGCCCTATGAGAAGAATTATCCGGTTCATGATTTGGAGATTGCTGCAGTGGTTTTTGCTTTGAAGACATTACCTACCGGGGGAGAAATTTAGTCTTTTCATGGACCACAAATCGTTGCAATATTTATTTTCCCATAAGTATTTAAATATACGACAACGTCGGTGGTTAGAGTTTATAAAGGACAACCAATTTGATATTCATTATCTCCCGGGTAAGGCGAATGTGGTGGCGGATGCGTTGAGTCAAAAACCCGCGGGGGAGTTAGTCACGGTATGGAAGGCTAAATGGAAGGAGCTCAGCCAAGAGGACGCTGTTACTAGGGCGTTTATGTCGGTGTTGACCGTTACGCCTACTATAGTAGCAAGGGTTGTATAAGATCAAGGAAGGGACAAAAGTTATCAGGACCATATACACCAATTGTTAACCGAGGGAGAAGAATCCTACTTTATAAGTTCTGAGGGTGGGTTACGTTTCCATGAGAGATTTGTTGTCTCGGACGAAGGGGATGTAATACCCCGTATTTTCATGGCTTTTAAATTATGGGATTTATTAAATTTAATTGAGATAAATTAATTTAATTTTAATCCGGAATGTTATTTTTAATATTTACTAGCGTGACAAGAGTTAGTAATTATTGAAAATTCGTTATTTGTTGAATATTACTGGATGAGTATAGTAATATATGAAATTTATTTTTATAATATTGTCACGTGTGAATAAAATGACAATTGTGGAAATTTAAGTTGGGACGCGCCTGTGTCGTGTCGGGACTAAATGTTGATTAATAAAAGTGAATATTTTATAGGTTGTTCTTATGGTCGTTTTGAGTGCGCCAACGCGTTCGAAAAGGTCGAGATAGTCAGAAAAGTATACCCGGGAGTTTAGTTTGGGTGTCGGAGCGTTTTTAGGCCTAATTAGTACCCCGGGAGGGCATTTTAGTCATATTGTATTTTTGGGTAATTAAACCCACGAAAATTAAAGGGGTTATATAAGATGTTTAGGTTATCTCCTAGGGTTAGATAACTCAAAACACTAGAACGGCCATTGGAGAGGAGAGGAGAGAGCCCTAAAGGCATTCCAAGGCTCAAAACTCAACCGTTTGCACTGCCGCCACCGCCAACGCGTAGATCGCGAGACGGGGAACGCAACCACACCAAATTCAACACCAAACCAGATTTCTGAAAATCCCAGGCAAGTGTTTATCTTGCTTATTTCTTTCATGCATCTTTCATATTGGTTTAGGAATGATTAGGATGAATTGTATGGAAGAAAAACCGAATTTGAGATAGGAAATTGCATGTAGTGATGACTTAAATGATATTCTGGAAACTCTTTGTCATGTAAAGGATTAAGAGTTTGATTAAGAAAAGAGTTTTAATTAGATACAAACACTAAAATTTTTATTCCGGATGATCGGACCATTGGAATCGCTTGAAATTTTAGTATGTTGTAGCGAACGGCGAGACAGGACTGCTCACAAATATTCACCTTGATCGAACGGTCGGATTTCTAAAAATATTATTTTTACTAGAGAGTTTTATGTTTTGAGGACTCTTAGAGAGTTTTATATTTTGAGGACTCTTCTAAAAAAAAAAAAAAACTCAATTAAAACTCCATTTTAATTCCGATTTAGAAACCATTTGAAATTCTCATCTTTGAAAATAAATTCAAAATCCTTTAATGTAAGGCAAAATCTATATTTTTGGGATATTTTGCATAAGGGATAATGTAAGTATATATTAAAGGGGAGAGACACGTAAGAGAGAGTTACGTTGGAACATAAATGGATATCTATTGAATTGTACATTTGGAAGAATAGAGTCCATGAGGGTTACGTAGTAAGTTGGAAAAACGCTTCGAATTAAAGTTAGAAACGAACCATTATACTTGATAAATAATAATGGGAAAATAAGGATAAATGTTGTGAATGTGGGTTATGGGATAAACCTAAATTGATATAATAAAAGTGGTATATTTATATGATTGTGTATGCATATATTATATACTTGTGAAAATCATGCCCGCGCTACTTGCTATCCCTGAGGTTTCCGCGCTGGGACGATCTTATCTCGTGTGCCTTATTGGGGATATTGACTCGTACCCTAGAAGATAGAAATCCTAGGTACAGGTTATCGAATCGGTAGTCACGGTCCTAAGAGACGTGAGGGTATGTACTGACCTCTTGGACTTGGAATCTATGCTTCGCCTCAATATTGTTTGTGTATGTATTGATACAGTTCGAGAGTGATTCCGAACTTGTATTCCCTTTAGTGCGATTGATACGGGGATTGGATAGCAGAGTATGCCCGCACCATAGTTTTTATGTGGGGTGCTGTTATGATATATATATTATACGAGTAGTTAATATATATATGAAATTCTGAAATCTGGAACTGCCTACTGTGATTTGATATGTAGGACATGGTTGATGACTCAAATTGAAATACTTGTCTTGAGAAAGTATAATATGACACTGGAAAACTTTATTGATTAATAAAGTAAAAAGGAGAACCTTGGTTACAAATTAAAATCTTACGTTTTACATACTTGTGTTGTTCAGTTGTAAATCCTGCGAATAACCTAAGATAAGTTAAATCATTGGGGAAAGATAGTGTGGTATATGACGAGATAGACCAATGGGAAGGTTAGTGCGATAGGTGTGCACATTAGAAGAGAGGTGAGAATTTCTCAAGAGAGTGTCGCACTAATATGTTATTGCAGTGGCCTGTATCAATTTAAATACTTGCTAAAAGAATTTTTAAATCATATACACTATCGGGCTCTGACCCGTTTCTATTTCCTTTTCTCTCTTGTATATATATGTATGTATTACAGGTGCCCAGCCACAGGGGCGTCTTACTTAGGATCCTTTGGAAGGAACGTGCTGCAGCTTAGGTGGGAGTTGCAGGCCTGTTGTTTAGACGACTTCATCCATTTGATTCCACTCCTAGTTCAGTTTTATCCAGCAGGGGCATGTGTCGCCCTCTTTCTATTATTTAGTTGGTATTGTTAGAGATTGAAATTTTTACTTTCAGTACCTTTATTTCGGGATTTATTACTGTCAGGATGTTTTCCTTTAGTGTTGTAAATGCTGGGATTTATTATTGATGATTAAATTTGTGTATGTTCAATTCTATTTTTATTCTTAATGTGTGACTCTTTAGATGTTAATGGTTTAAGGTTTTATAACCGGATTTAATAACATAAGAATAAGATTTTAAATGGTTTTGACACTTAGCTTAATTATTTAGGGTGTTTAAATTGGAAAAGTATTTTTACGACAGTGATGCTAAGAATGAACCAACTGTTCACCTTGATTTTAATTTAATAAAGGAGTGATCGCCCGGTATTTAATTAGGCGGGGTGTCACAGGTGGTATCAGAGCGTCAGGTTCTAGTGTCCTTAGGATCTGTACGGCTTATTATGCTTTCAGCGTTGCTTTGTTTGTTATAGAGCCCTATGTTTAGGATTGTCGATTCCTTTGATGAGATTTCGTTCTCCTGCTATAATGTGTATACATTAGTGAATTCTAATTTCGTTCGGATGTGTACGTGCGCAGAGCGATGACGGATGTCAGAAGATGACCGTTAAGCGTACATCAGGAGGCAGGGCTCAGTTGAGATTATGAAATATATCCGAGGATGATGACCGTAGCGAGGTCACCTCCATTATGGCACGAGAAGCCACGACTAGAAAGGCGACTAAGGTGCAGCAATGATTTTCAAATGCTGTTATAATCAAATGAGGTGCGAGGGTAAACTTACCCAACGTATTAAAAAAACGTGTAGAGACTGTCAGTGGGAAATTTTAGAAACGCGAAAATTGTATGTGTTTACCAAAGGAGGTAAAGTATACAAAGGCTTAAATATAGGACGGAGTGTGGCAAACTGAAAGTGAAAATTTAGAGAAAATTTTCTTGGCTTTCGGGACGAAATTATAATGGTTGGAGTCAACCACCAATTTTAGAAGTGGAATGCTATGCCTATAGGAGAACCTTAGGTACAGTGTTGACCGTATGTTCCTTCCTCAACTGTTCAGGATGAGAAGCAAACGTGGTTTTGAACTCATCGCAGGAGGGCATGACAGAAGTCCAATTATGGATATGAATCCTAATCGTTAGCAGATTTTGTATCGAAAGAGGTAGATACTAGTGGAGGAAACGACTCCAAGTGGGAGACCAACTTGTAATAATAGTTGATAATACTCGAGGAGGAAATTCTGATGGACGACCGATTCATAGGTTGACAATGTCATATTTTGTCAATATAGATGATAACGCTTCTTTATGGGGGGAAGTTAAAGGAATCGAAGAATTTAGTCGAGAATAAGACGGAATACAACGGTGGTGGTATAGCACCACAAAAGGATGTGGATACACATCAGGAAAACCATTTAAATGCTTCAGATAGTTAAATTCTTACCAAGTGATGGTAAATTCAGTAAGTACTATTATAGATAGTAACATGATCTTTATGGCCTAAAAGGCTAAGGGAACAACCGGGATGGCTAACAGGAATCGAGTCTACTAAAGTCCGAGAGAAGGACAATCCTAACCTGGTTAGTAGGACAGCTGAGAAGTGGATTATGTGTTGAGGTATTTTGGTGCGGAGTGAAATTGCTCGCGATAATATGTTCCAAAGTGAGAAAAAGGGACAAGAATACGGTGCCTAGTAAGGGACAACGATTAAAAATAATTTTGTTTTGGTTTGGGCAGACGTGTTTCGTTCGAAAACCATTTGTGCAGTCAAGACGATTGCCAGGATGGAAGTATAAGTTGTATCCTTAGAGGATGCGGCGTGTTTATGTGACATGAGCGAGTCACCATATTTTGTTCATTGCTAGATTAGCATGTGAGACGAGTTTAATGCATATCATTATAAATGTTACCATTATGTGAATATTTTTCCTTAGTATAGCGGGATTTTTCTTTGGTGCTATCCGCGGGGGATGAATGAGTATAGTAACAGTGTTTTATACTTTATTGAGGTTACTCGTTGTAGTGATGCGATACACGAGTATGATATTATCTTTGTTAAAATGTTATAGAAATGGGTAGTATGATAGTGGGCATTTATTGCAAGGCTATCGGAGTAGTTACATTAGTGCAACACGTTTTGTTTTGGCGAGGCTTTACGTGTAAGAAGGTTGGACTCGCACTTATATTATCTATCCTAGAGACTTCGGAGGAGATAGTGGGCTCGAGATATTCTATACCAATGTATGTATAGACTTTGTCAGTATGATTTAGTATGTACCGGGATTTACCGTTGAGCGAAAAGACTTGACTCAGTATTATGTTTAGCACTCCGGACTTAGTGATAGGAAGAGTGCAGTGTTATATTTATCCTTAAGAGATGTGGGAGTTAAGAGTTATACCCCTAATGTTAGAAAAAGGAAATTTAGAGAATTTCAATTGTATGTATCCGAGGTTTATAGAATGTAATTACCATCAACCAATACGGGACGATAGTGAAATTGGTGAAACGTTATTTGTTAAGCATAATTATGGGAGAAATTGTAACTTTTCTGTCAAGGGACGGAATAAAGGGGTATATACTATGGACGGAGGACCTAACGGATTTCGATAACCGACAATTCTAGGTAGTAGTGTATCGTGGGGGTTCCTTGTTTGGATTTCGCTTTGCGAGACATCCCACGCATGAAACTTAGCGTAAGGTTGGAAATAGGGAGACGTTTGGTCACTATTCCATGAGTTCGGTACCCTGGTCGAAATGGGATCAAGTAATTATGTATGTAAGTTGGAAGTTGAATTTTGTTTTAAGGTCATTGGAGCCGGATTTTTGTGGTAGGAAAGAATTGAAAGTTATCCCCACGAGTTGAGGGGTGGAACGATGATAAGGAGAATTTAAGAATTTTGATTTCTAGGGTGATTGAGAGTACCCAAATGTCATAACCGCGTTCAGAACACAAGGTGAATAAAGAGTTGGAATGATTTTTAGCATGGATTATCTGGAAAGAACTTTATATTATACAAAAGAGATGACCTGTAATTATTTTGATGAATAGAGCGTTAGTGATTTATTTTGGTTGTTGTACCTATCTGGGAAAATTGTTGTACTTATCTGAGGAAGGTTGAGAATTATTATTCCTCTTTTATTATCATGGAATTTGAATGCCCTATTTCTTCTATTCCGTTGAATTTAGTTAGTCCTACAGATGAGTAGCACGCCGTTCGCTCTCCCAGGGCGGTCGGAGTGTTGCAAAAATGTGGGCATCTTGGTTAACTACAGTTAAAATAGTCCGAGTCGAAGGGAAGTGGTAATAGACGTGTGAAATATATGTTTGTGGGAATAGTATGACGAAGTGGAAGTGATAGAGTGGATTAAACGTCACATAAGGGGCGATAATCCATACATAGGTGTGTAATTAGAATAGCACACCCAAATTTGAATTGGAAGACCGTGGGAAGTCATTTAAGAAGAGTATTCCTTGAATGGAGCAGAATTAAATGATTATGAAGAACACTCGCAGCGGAGTTGTTAGTAGGCAAGTATGAGAGCGACTTGCACATACAAAGGGTGATGATGTTGGTATGGTATAAGAGATCCAAAAGTGCGCTTCGTAGAGAGAAGAGCACGGGTGGAACTTTCGGCATACTACAAGGAATAAAGGGGAGTATTACGTGTCACTTAATGTGAGACATTTCAAGGGAAAATCGATGTTTAGCGGGACGTAGTGAGTAGTCTCTACATGCACCGCCCATAGGTAAGGTTTGGTTGAAAGAGGAGAATCAACCAACGAATTTTGTGTTTATCGACAATTCCTAAATTTGGAAGAGGTCGGTAAAGTCGGTAAAGTTCTTGGATGGGTTGCCATCCTCAAAACAAGATCAAGGGTTTATCCCGAACTTGTGAATTAAGTCACCGAGAAGGAAGTCATTGATATTCCGTTGGGCTGGCTTACAATATTAACTAGTATGCCCCAGACTTCCTTTGAAAGGAAGGATCGCGCCAGTGCATGGTCCGACACAGTATAAATTTCTGAATCAGGATGAGATTGGTGAATCCCACCTTCGATATGGGATTTCAGGAACCAACGGAGATAAGATTTCATTTCGAGTAGGATGTATCACCCTTAGCCAGAGAATAAGCGCATGGTGATTAAAGATTAGTGGAGCCACGTGAAGGAGATTTTGGAATCTTGGTACGATGATTTCAAGAATGCTCTGTAGAAGCACTCGTACCTGTTTGTCGCGTACGAGGTACTTATTAAGGTTTTGTTATGGAAGAACCTCGACTATTCTCCTTCCGTATGTTTAGAGGAGAGTAGATAATCAGAATTTTTGGATCGGTCGAGAAAATATCCGATAACTATGGTGGAATTCCACGACTGCCTTAAGCAGTCAAGAGTGGTCAAATGTTCGTATGATCTTCTCAGAATGGTAATTTTGTGTATGAATAAATCCGAGGTGTTGTCATGTAGTGAGGTGCGGCCTCCTAATGATAGTGAGATAATGGAATTTATAACGTTTAGACGTAACCTATTCAAATGTTGTCAGTTGGGAGTGCAATGTGAAGTGTCTCCAATGAGAATGTAAAACAATGTTGCTGTGAGGAAAAATATATAGTGATTGAGCATCGTACTATGTAGATAGTTTGCGTACTGACAAGGATATCCAGAATTGTGCTACCTGGTAGGCCTTATTTTCCGAATTTCGGGACGAAATTCAGTTATTAGGGGGGAAGTATGTAATACCCCGTATTTTCATGGCTTTTAAATTATGGGATTTATTAAATTTGATTGAGATAAATTAATTTAATTTTAATCCGGAATGTTGTTTTTAATATTTACTAGCGTGACAAGAGTTAGTAATTATTGGAAATTTGTTATTTGATGAATATTACTGGATGAGTATAGTAATATATGAAATTTATTTTTATAATATTGTCACGTGTGAATAAAATGACAATTGTGGAAATTTAAGTCGGGACGCGCCTGTGTCGTGTCGGGACTAAATGTTGATTAATAAAAGTGAATATTTTATAGGTTGTTCGTATGGTCGTTTTGAGAGTGCCAACGCATTCGAAGGGGTCGAGATAGTCAGAAAAGTATACCCGGGAGTTTAGTTTGGGTGTCGGGGCGTTTTTAGGCCTAATTAGTACCCCGGGAGGGCATTTTAGTCATATTGTATTTTTGGGTAATTAAACCCACGAAAATTAAAGGGGTTATATAAGATGTTTAGGTTATCTCCTAGGGTTAGATAACTCAAAACACTAGAACGGCCATTGGAGAGGAGAGGAGAGAGCCCTCAAGGCATTCCAAGGCTCAAAACTCAACCGTTTGCACCACTGCCACCGCCAACGCGTAGATCGCGAGACGGGGAACGCAACCACACCAAATTCAACACCAAACCAGATTTCTGAAAATCCCAGGCAAGTGTTTATCTTTCTTATTTCGTTAATGCATCTTTCATATTGGTTTAGGAATGATTAGGATGAATTGTATGGAAGAGAAACCCAATTTGAGATAGGAAATTGCATGTAGTGATGACTTAAATGATATTCTGGAAATCCTTTGTCATGTAAAGGATTAAGAGTTTGATTAAGAAAAGAGTTCTAATTAGATACAAACACTAAAAATTTTATTTCGGATGATCGGACCATTGGAATCGCTTGAAATTTTAGTATGTTGTAGCGAACGGCGAGACAGGACTGCTGACAAATATTCACCTTGATCGAACGGTCGGATTTCTAAAAATATTATTTTTACTAGAGAGTTTTATGTTTTGAGGACTCTTAAAGAGTTTTATATTTTGAGGACTCTTCTAAAAAAAAAAAAAAACTCAATTAAAACTCCATTTTAATTCCGATTTCGAAACCATTTGAAATTCTCATCTTTGAAAATAAAATTCAAAATCCTTTAATGTAAGGCGAAATCTATATTTTTGGGAAATTTTGCATAAGGGATAATGTAAGTATATATTAAAGGGGAGAGACACGTAAGAGAGAGTTACGTTGGAACATAAATGGATATCTACTGAATTGTACATTTGGAAGAATAGAGTCCATGAGGGTTACGTAGTAAGTTGGAAAAACGCTTCGAATTAAAGTTAGAAACGAACCATTATACTTGATAATAATAATGGGAAAATAAGGATAAATGTTGTGAATGTGGGTTATGCGATAAACCTAAATTGATATAATAAAAGTGGTATATTTATATGATTGTGTATGCATATATTATATACTTGTGAAAATCATGCCCGCGCTACTTGCTATCCCTGAGGTTTCCGCGCTGGGACGATCTTATCTCGTGTGCCTTATTGGGGATATTGACTCGTACCCTAGAAGATAGAAATCCTAGGTACAGGTTATCGAATCGGTAGTCACGGTCCTAAGAGACGTGAGGGTATGTACTGACCTCTTGGACTTGGAATCTATGCTTCACCTCAATATTGTTTGTGTATGTATTGATACAGTTCGAGAGTGATTCCGAACTTGTATTCCCTTTAGTGCGATTGATACGGGGATTGGATAGCAGAGTATGCCCGCACCATAGTTTTTATGTGGGGTGCTGTTATGATATATATATTATACGAGTAGTTAATATATATATGAAATTCTGAAATCTGGAACTGCCTACTGTGATTTGATATGTAGGACATGGTTGATGACTCAAATTGAAATACTTGTCTTGAGAAAGTATAATATGACACTGGAAAACTTTATTGATTAATAAAGTAAAAAGGAGAACCTTGGTTACAAATTGAAATCTTACGTTTTAAATACTTGTGTTGTTCAGTTGTAAATCCTGCGAATAACCTAAGATAAGTTAAATCATTGGGAAAAGATAGTGTGGTATATGACGAGATAGACCAATGGGAAGGTTAGTGCAATAGGTGTGCACATTAGAAGAGAGGTGAGAATTTCTCAAGAGAGTGTCGCACTAATATGTTATTGCAGTGGCCTGTATCAATTTAAATACTTGCTAAAAGAATTTTTAAATTATATACACTATCGGGCTCTAAACCGTTTCTATTTCCTTTTCTCTCTTGTATATATATGTATGTATTACCGGTGCCCAGCCACAGGGGCGTCTTACTTAGGATCCTTTGGAAGGAACGTGCTGCAGCTTAGGTGGGAGTTGCAGGCTTGTTGTTTAGACGACTTCATCCATTTGATTCCACTCCTAGTTCAGTTTTATCCAGCAGGGGCATGTGTCGCCCTCTTTCTATTATTTAGTTGGTATTGTCAGAGATTGAAATTTTTACTTTCAGTACCTTTATTTCGGGATTTATTACTGTCAGGATGTTTTCCTTTAGTGTTGTAAATGTTGGGATTTATTATTGATGATTAAATTTGTGTATGTTCAATTCTATTTTTATTCTTAATGTGTGACTCTTTAGATGTTAATGGTTTAAGGTTTTATAACCGGATTTAATAACATAAGAATAAGATTTTAAATGGTTTTGACACTTAGCTTAATTATTTAGGGTGTTTAAATTGGAAAAGTATTTTTACGACAGTGATGCTAAGAATGAACCAACTGTTCACCTTGATTTTAATTTAATAAAGGAGTGATCGCACGGTATTTGATTAGGCGGGGTGTCACAGGGGATTTAAGACAAGCCGTAATGACACAATCTCATGGGTCCAAATTTGCGATACATCCTGGTGGGGAAAAAATGTACCAAGACATGCGCCGCGATCATTGGTGGGCGAGTATGAAAGGGAACATTTATGAATTTTTTTCCCAATGCACTACTTGTCAATTACTGAAGGTAGATCATCAACGACCGACATGTTTGTTACAACCCTTGGAAATACCTATATGGAAGTCGGAAAGCATCTCGATGGATTTCATCATGGGATTGCCAACACTACACCAAAAACAGGATTCTGGCACGGTTTAAAACTGTGGCAGATCAAATCTGGCACGGTTTTGAACTGTGCCAGGATCAGGTGTTCCAAAATGGGAATTTTTTTCTAGCACGGCTCAAAAGTGTGTCAGAATCAGTCAAACAGGAACACTTCTGGCACACTTTTAAATCGTGCCAGAATTTGATATTTCTGGCACACTTTTGGCACAGTTTTTAACTGTGCCAAAATCAGCCAAACAGGAACACTTCTGGCACACTTTTAAACCGTGCCAGAATTTGATAATTCTGGCACACTTTTGGCACAGATTTTAACTGTGCTAGATTCAGCAAAATAGGAACACTTCTGGCACACTTTTGAACCGTGCCAGAATTTGATATTTCTGGCACACTTTTGGCACAGTTTTTAACTGTGCCAGATTCAGCACTGTTTATAAAAAAATTAGCACAGTTTAAAACCGTGCCAAAATATGATACACTTTTGCCACGGTTTTGAAATGTGCCAATTTTTTTATTTAAAAAAAAATATTTGAACGCACAAAATTCACAAATTAATAATATTGCGTGTTATTAATAAACTAATGTACATACAAACTTCAAAATATTATAAGTCTTTAACTGCTCACAGGCCCAAAAAAAATTGGGCAGAGTTTCCTCTATTTTCTAGACATTCCAAAACCTGTTAATACAAAACCTGCCTAACATAAAGCCCGCACCGCCACAAAATATAATAATTAACTTACAAAAGCCCTCATGGCCATAAAAGTCAATAATAAAACTTCAAAAGACCGTACGGTCACGACACAAAAAAATGGAATCATTAATAAACCCCTTGTTGTAAACCATTGAGTTCTTTGTGTGTTCCACGTGAATAAAAGCCAACGATAAACTGTTATCCTGCAAAAAAAAATAGAATACAAAAAAGATACGATATTAGTAACCCAATAATTTAAAAAAAAAATACTCAAAATAAAAAAATTACATATATGAATGAAAATTATCGTCATACTCACAAACCGGGAGAGCCGAGACTACGCGGTCAGTTCCTACAAATTACATTGGTCCCGTGCGAGGTTTTCGTGCCTCCTACGGGGTCATTAAGGGGCTGGTTTGGGTTTTCCAACTTTAACGACATGTTTTTAAGTTTAAGTGTTGATTTTTGCAAATTATCGTCCTATTCACAAACCGGGAGACCCGGGACTACGCGGTCAGTTCCTACAAGTTACATTGGTCCCGTGCGAGGTGTTCGTGCCACCTACGGGGTGGTTTGGGGGGTGGTTTGGGTTTTCACCCTTTAACGACTTGTTTTTAAGTTTAAGTGCTGATTTTTGCAAATTATCGTCATACTCTCAAACCGGGAGACCCGGGACTATGCGGTCAGTTCCTACAAGTTACATTGGTCCCGTGCGAGGTGTTCGTGCCTCCTACGGGGTCGTTTAGGGGTTGGTTTGAGTTTTCACCCTTTGACGACTTATTTTTAACTAAGTGTGATTTTTGCAAATTATCGTCATATTCTCAAACCGGGAGACCCGGGACTACGCGATCAGTTCCTACAAGTTACATTGGTCCCGTGCGAGGTGTTCGTGCCTCTTACGTGATCATTTGAGGGATGGTTTTGGTTTTCACCCTTTAACGGCTTATTTTTAAGTTTAAGTGCTGATTTTTGCAAATTATCGTCATACTCTCAAACCGGGAGACTCGGGACTACGCGGTCAGTTCCTACAAGTTACATTGGTCCCGCGTGAGGTGTTTGTGCCTTCTACGGGGTCGTTTGGGGGTTGGTTTGGGTTTTCACCCTTTGACAGCTTATTTTTTAGTCTAAGTGTGATTTTTGCAAATTATCGTAATATTCTCAAACCGGGAGACCCGGGACAACGCGGTCAGTTCCAACAAGTTACATTGGTCCCGTGCGACGTGTTCGTGCCCCCTACAGGGTCATTTGGTGGTTGGTTTGGGTTTTCACTCTTTAACGGCTTGTTTTTAAGTTTAAGTGTTGATTTTTGCAAATTATCGTCATATTCTCAAATCGGGAGATCCGGGACTACGCGGTCAGTTCCTACAAGTTACATTGGTCCCATGCGAGGTGTTCGTGCCCCCTACGGGGTCGTTTGGGGGGTGGTTTGGGTTTTTACCCTTTAACGGCTTGTTTTTAAGTTTAAGTGCTTATTTTTGCAAATTATCGTCATACTCTCAAATCGGGAGACTCGGGACTACGCAGTCAGTTCCTACAAGTTACATTGGTCCCGTGCGAGGTGTTCGTGCCTCCTACGGGATCGTTTGGCGATTGGTTTGGGTTTTCACCCTTTGATGGCTTGTTTTTTAGTCTAAGTGTGATTTTTGCAAATTATCATCATACTCTCAAACCGAGTGTGTGATTTTTACAAATTATCGTCATACTCTCAAACCGGGAGACCCGGGACTACGCGGTCAGTTCCTACAAGTTACATTGGTCCCGTGTGAGGTGTTCGTGCCCCTTACGGGGTTGTTTGGGGGGGTGGTTTGGGTTTTCACCCTTTAATCGCTTGTTTTTAAGTTTAAGTGCTGATTTTTGCAAATTATCGTCATACTCTCAAATCGGGAGACCCGGGACTACACGGTCAGTTCCTACAAGTTACATTGGTCCCGTGCGAGGTGTTCATGCCTCCTACGGGGTCGTTTGGGGGTTGGTTTGGGTTTTCACCCTTTGACGGCTTATTTTTAACTAAATGTGATTTTTGCAAAATTATCTTCATATTCTCAAACCTGGAGACCCGGGACTACGCGGTCAGTTCCTACAAGTTACATTGGTCCCGTGCGAGGTGTTCGTGCCTCTTACGGGGTCGTTTGGCGGTTGGTTTGGGTTTTCACCCTTTAACAGCTTGTTTTTAAGTTTAAGTGCTCATTTTTGCAACTTATCGTCATACTCTGTAACCAGGAGACCCGGGACTACGCGGTCAGTTCCTACAAGTTACATTGGTCCCGTGCGAGGTGTTTGTGCCCCATACGGGGTCATTTGGTGGTTGGTTTGGGTTTTCACCCTTTGACGGCTTATTTTTTAGTCTAAGTGTGATTTTTGTAAATTATCGTAAAACTCTCAAACCGGGAGACCCGGGACTACGCGGTCAGTTCCTACAAGTTACATTGGTCCCGTGCAAGGTGTTCGTGCCCCCTACGGGGTCGTTTGGGAGGTGGTTTGGGTTTTCACCCTTTAACGACTTGTTTTTAAGTTTAAGTGCTGATTTTTGCAAATTATCGTCATACTCTCAAATCTGGAGACCCGGGACTACGCGGTCAGTTCCTACAAGTTACATTGGTCCCGTATGAGGTGTTCGTGCCTCCTACGGGGTCGTTTGGGGGTTGGTTTGGGTTTTCACCATTTGACGGATTATTTTTAACTAAGTGTGATATTTGCAAATTACCATCATATTCTCAAACCGGGAGACCTGGGACTACGCGGTCAGTTCCTAAAAGTTACATTGGTCCCGTGCGAGGTATTCGTGCCTCTTACAGGGTCGTTTGGGGGTTGGTTTGGGTTTTCACCCTTTAACGGATTGTTTTTAAGTTGAAGTGCTGATTTTTGCAACTTATCGTCATACTCTCAAACCGGGAGACCCGGGACTACACGGTCAGTTCCTACAAGTTACATCGGTCCGGTGCGAGGTGTTCGTGCCTCCTACGGGGTCGTTAGGGGGTTGGTTTGGGTTTTCACCCTTTAACGACATGTTTTTAAGTTTAAATGTTATTTTTTGTGAATTATCGTCCTATTCAGAAATCGGGAGACCCGGGACTACGTGGTCAGTTCCTACAAGTTACATTGGTCCCGTGCGAGGTGTTCGTGCCCCCTACGGGGTCATTTGGTGGTTGGTTTGGGTTTTCACCCTTTGACGGCTTGTTTTTTAGTCTAAGTGTGATTTTTACAAATTATCGTCATACTCTCAAACCGGGAGACCCGGGACTACGCGGTCAGTTCCTACAAGTTACATTGGTCCCGTGCAAGGTGTTCGTGCCCCCTACGGGGTCGTTTGGGGGGGTGGTTTGGGTTTTCACCCTTTAATCGCTTGTTTTTAAGTTTAAGTGCTGATTTTTGCGAATTATCGTCATACTCTCAAATCGGGAGACCCGGGACTACGCGGTCAGTTCCTACAAGTTACATTGGTCCCGTGCGAGGTGTTCGTGCCTCCTACGGGGTCGTTTGGGGGTTGGTTTGGGTTTTCACCCTTTGACGGCTTGTTTTTTAGTCTAAGTGTGATTTTACCATCTACAAGTTTCTTTACATGACCAAGAGTTATATCATTTCTCTTAGGTTCAAAAGTCTTCTTATTTTACTGTATAGTCTTGGTCAATTGTTCACGTCAATTCCATGAATAATGAGATTATGATTAATCCAGATTTCTTCATAAGACCAGACGAGCACTCTATGTTTCTTCTGAATTAAGATTATTAAAGAACTTTGTATTTCAATATCTAATGCATAAGAAACTTATATTGAGTTTTAGTGGAGTTTGTCCAATATGAGAATTGGTATAAATTCATCCATATGGTAATTACCTTTGGATTCATCCCAAGAATCAAACTATTTCACTTTATAGTTGTGTGTGGTAGGTTGGCTTCCCTTCACCACCACCACACCATGTTATTTGGAAATCAAAGATTGAAATATTTTAGGGAGATCGTTAAAACTATCAAGATGAACATGGTTTATCCAAATATGGTGGTATAACTTGAAGGAGAATCTACCCCAAGGAATTTTAAATAGACCATAATAGTCTTTAAGTGCAATCCTTAATGTTATAAGAAACTACATAACTCTCATTTTATATATTTGTTCTCGTGATAATCCCTCCTATAGGAAATTGAACTTGTAGATTTTTTTCATCTGAAATTATCTTTTTGTAATAATGGTAATAAATAATATCTATATATTCATTTGATAATCAAATTTCTTACCAAGGATAACATAACTAGAGTGGCATTATGTGAATTCATAAGAGAATACGATAATATTTTATCTTGCATCGGTTTTGGAAGAACATATGGGACATATATCTCTTTGTTCATGCCTCTCTATTATGTAGCATAATTTCAATCTCTTCCAACTAAGAATTCTCCACTCACTACCATAACTCAATCTCTTCCTTAATATTTAGTCTTGATCCCTCTCTAGGTTGATGGTCTATGTCAATCCTCTTGTAGATAAAAGCCTATAATAAATTTTCAGAGCTAAACAGAGGTGTTATATATAACAACTGTTATATATAACAGCTCTGTTATATATAACAGCTGTTATATATAACACACGTTATATATAACAGAGCTGTTATATATAACATGTGTTATACATAGTTGTTATATATAACAGGTGTTATATATAACAGAGCTGTTATATGTAACAACTGTTACATATAATAGCTTGCCCGCGCTTCCCGCTCAATAATGATAAATAAATAACTGGTTTTCCTAGTTGATTGCATAACGATAACTCAATTCAATAGTTGATTGCATAACGATAACTCAATAATTTCTTGATGCTATAAACAGAAACAACATAACTCAATTCAGTAGGTGGTGGAGCAGGATTATAGAAGCATGAATTAGGAATATAAGTAGAGATTTTGCAGATTTGTACCTTAGAGGGAAGTACTTCGAAGCAAGGTGGCGTAGGTTGTCGGTGTCACCAATGGGAGGACAAAGGTCATTCGTCGGTGTCACCAATGGGAGGACAAAAGTCATCGAGCCAATACATAATTCCATTTTTACCAACATCTTCCAAGTTCTCTCAATGAGCTTGTTTTCCACCACAAACTGGATACTCGGGCACTTTGATGTCATCGAGTAAAACTCGCACTTCATTCTTTCTCAACGTATGGAATTGAAGGGTCGAGACGGCTCCTGGTTGCGTTTTCCTTCCATAACCAACAAGTTCACGTGTGTGGGATAGTATTTTTCATTCAATTAGCGAGGTGAAATTTGGAACCTCGAATGCAGGGGAGGAACGAGAACAAGAAGGAGTTCCAGTGCCTATAGTAGGTAACTCCTGAATGCTGTGTCTAACACATGAAAATTTCCCGATTTTGAAGTCGGTAATGAATTCATCTAATGAGGATTTTATCCCCTCTATGTCACTCCTAAGGTGATCAACATGATCCTTCCAATTTCCGGTGTCCTCTTTCACCTCCTCAAGCATTTCTCTAGCAAATGCCAACCCTAATATAGCGGTTCTCGAAATTGTGGACCCAACACAACGAACACTTCCTCGCGTATCTTTTTCGAAAACCTCAAAAATAGGCCCGGCATCCAAGGTCTCCTCCTGACCAGTCATTTTGTATACATCCAGAAGCATTTGAATTTGGTCCTGTATAAAAATATATTAACATTAGGTTTGATGATACGATAATTTTTTTAAACAAAACGAACATTAAAAAATTTAAATTACCGCAAATATTTTATCATGAGGGGCATAACCACCTCCTTTGATTATATGAGTTGCCAACCACAATTCAGCACGAGTGGGTGCACGCCCATGCTCCTTTCTCCAATTCTCTGAAGCTCGGTCATAACCATGACGACCTGTATTATGAGTTGTCTTTCTCACACAATTTTGTTTAGTCTCTTTGTTCTTTCTTCGCAAAGTCTTTTGAACCTCTAAAACTTCATTATTGCAAAACACCTCCCAGTCCTCAGATTTGACATTTCGTGGCACTTTCTCCTTCCACTTTCCAACATCACCATCCTTCAAATTAACCCTTAGATTTGACTTGAACTTTTTCCAAGCATCATTCGCTTTTTTCATAAAAAATTGCTTCTGACTTTCGCGCACATCTGGGAATTCTTTCTACAATATATGAAGAAATAAAATTAAAACATCACATAATTTAATTTACATTCTTTGGAATAGAAAGGAATAGTATACCATTAATGATGACCAAACTGAGTTCTTATATCGCACATCCACTTGTTTCCAACTCGTATAAGAAATGGGAACATGTGTCCTTGCTAAGTCTCCCAACCTGGTTGAGAGTGTATATAAGTCTTCACCAACTGGAAGGCCGTGCTCATTAAATTTTAACTTCTTAGTGGAAGAGTCACCACCTACTCTTGAAGCACCCGAAGCAAACTTAGAATGGGAGGTTGATATAGGTGTCTCCCCATTTATTGACGGTTGCGAAGTATCACCCATATGAGACATTTATCTGGAAAAAAGTGACTATTGGACACCAAAATAATCAGAATAAACATTTACAAGAATATTACATATTCAAATAGCAATATAAAGAAGATTACATGTTCAAATAGAATTATAATTTCAAACAACCATACCTGTATTAAATGTTCAAAAAGCAGTAAACTATTAACTGTTTACAACAACAACAACAACAACAATAACAACAAGAACAACAACAACAACAACAACAACAACATAAATAGAATATCGCATATTCAAAAACAAGTTCAGAACTAAATCATTGCACTAGAAATATGTGTCTAAAAGCTCCAGCAATTTATCATTTTCCTCGAGAATGGAGTCATACATCGTACGGTCAATATCAATCGCATTTATTTCTTTCGTCAGTCTCTTGGGAGAGCGTAAAACAACTGACCGCCCATTCAGCTTTACATCTTGACAATAAAATACTTGACTGAATTGAGATGCAAGGATGAATGGATCATCGTGAATGTTATTTTTACTCACGAGCTTACTAAGATTCACCATCACCAATTTTGAGGTGGGTTCAACTTTGCAAGCATTCTTATCATCAAAATCCACCCAATCACAATAAAAGTATGTGCGAACTCAATGTAATTGAGGTCGAGTATTTGTCTAATAACTCCATAAAAGGTTGTCATAATCCCCTTCTTATTAAAGGCCTTAGTGGATACACCACTACTCTGAAAGTTATGATTCTATTTATGTCCAGAAGTACAAAAGGTGTACCCATTGCATTGAAATTTCTCATAACCGGTAACCCTATGGAGTGGACCATCAGCATATGGCAAAATTCCCGTATCATTAAATCTTGAGGCCTGTAAGGAATTGATAATTTTTTAAAGTTTCATTAAAAATAATTACGGTTGATAAAAAAGTACATGTATAAATAAATACTTTCCTCGTTCCTTAGCCAAGGGATGAAATCATCAATTTTATGCCTCGATTGAGTCTCAGTTACCAAAAAATTTCTACAAGAAATTAGTTTCAACATTAAGAAATATCACATTACAATCAATTAATATGAATTAACATAGAACTAAGTGTGTACCTTCTCCATTCATCAACATCGTCGCATTGAGATAAAACCCATCTTCGCACTTGCTCATATTGTACATTATTTCAGATCAATTCTTTACTTTTACCCAATGGTCGTTGGCATTCTGAGTCATCAAACTCATCATCAAGAAAATTCTCAAGATTCTTCTTATGAGTTCCTTCACCTCTTTTCGATATGTACTCCATGGCATACAAAGAAGCTTCATGTAACAAATATGGATTAGCAATGCTCCCTTCAATGTACCTCTTATTTCGTGACCACTTTTTATATCTTCCCATTTCTCTCTCAAACAACCACATCTCCCGATATTTTGGTGGCCCAGCTGTCAAATCTTCATCGGCTAAATGGTGCATGAGGTGGATCATCACCACAAAAAAGGCAGGTGGAAAATAAATTTCAAAGACACAAAGTGCCTCTACCAATGCATTTTTAGCCTTCAAAAGATGCTCTCTAAATATCACTTTGGCACACAACACATTAAAGAATATGCTTATCCGCTGTATAGCTTTAAACAAAGGCTTATCATTCGGAAATGAATGCATAAGCAATGCAGGAAGCAACCGTTGCATAATGACGTGATAATCGTGGGACTTGAGATTGGTAAATCCAGGTGGATCGAGGTTAACATTATTACTGAAATTTGATGAAAATCCAATCGGTACCTTTAATGTTTTTAGTGTATGAAAAAAGGCTTATTTCTCTTCCTTTCCTAATGCGAAAGGTGCGTTTGGCATAAGCCTTTTGTTACTTCCTTCAACATCTTTCATCCATAATTTCCTTTTAAGATTCAAATGAACTTTCAAGTCTTCACGGGCTTTGACCGTATCTTTATTTGATGAACCTTTCACCGAGAGTATTGTACCTAAAAGAGTCTCTGTGACATTATTTTCAACATGCATAACATCTAAATTATATCTAATATCAAGATCCTTCCAATACTCTAAGTCAAAGAAAATTAACCTCCTTGAAAAACCCTCGGTACCTGCTAGATTCTCATCATCACCCTCACTTGGATAATCATCGTCTTCCATTACGACATCCTCCTTCTCCTTCCCCTTCCCCTTCCCCTTCCCCTTTCCCTTTTTGTCTCGCTCTCCCTCTCCCTCTATTTGAACACCTTCTCGAGCGATAAATGACACTATCTGCTCAACTTCTACACTTGTTAACTTTCTTGGAGCCATAGCATCCTCTATTTTACCATTAAATGTTTGCTTTGATGTGTCAAACCTATTAGGATGGTCTTTAGGAAGGAACATACGAGATCGTTGGTAACAACATTTCGTTGACTTAGAAAGATATTCATAAGGTGTATTTGTAGAACAAACAGGACACCCATTGTAATCTTGAGTTGAACAACCTGCTAACACCCCATAAGATGGAAAATCATGTATACCCCACATCAACATGGCTTTTAACTAAAATTTCTCATTTTTGTACGCATCCCAAGCCTCAACTCCAGACCATAAGATCTTTAACTCATCGACCAACGATTGGAGGAAGACATCAATATTACTTGATGGTGACTTTGGTCCGACAATCAATACAGACAACATTGAAAACTCACTTTTCATACACATTGATGGGGGAGGGTTGAGAGGTTGAATTATCACTAGCCAACTACTTGCGGCCAAACATGTTATTCGGGCTGAAACCATCAGTTGCTATTGCAAGTTGAATATTCCGCAAATCTTTTGCAAAATCTCTCCACATAATGTTTGAATTTACCCATTCTACTGAATCTCGGGGATGACGCAAGAATTCCATACAAGAGCTTGCATGAGCGTGCCAAGTTATTTTCTCTGCTATTTATTTTATGGTATACAACCGTTTTAGCTTAGGGATTAGAGGGAAATGTCGCATTACCTTCTTAGGAACCCTAGAGTACTTTTTTTTCCATTAGTATTCTGAATTTCTACCCCGTCCTCGTCTAGACAAGTAAACTTGTAGTGTAAAGAACCACATTTTATACATCTAGTAGATTTTTCATGCTCTTTCCAAAATATCATACAGTTGTTAATGCATACGTCATACTTAACATAATCCATACTGAGATCTCTAACGGTGTTTTTCATTTCTGTATAACTAGTTGTCAAGTTGTTCTCTTCAGGAAGTAGTTCATTTAACAATCTAAGAATTCCACCTGTAGCACCATCCGATAAATTGAATTGTGTTTTCAAATCATTCAACTTTATAAAAGCATACATTGTGGTATGACGCGAAAAACCGGTAGCTGGGTGCAATGGATCCTGTGCGAGTTGATGTAAACGATCATACTTCTTGCCTTTGTATATATGTGTGTGCGAATCATTGGGAACCTCAGAAGTTGGGGGGCTTCATCACTGCCTACACAATTAGGTTCACTAGGTTCCGCTTCACCCATAAACATCTCACAAGCATCATTCACAAGATCATTCAAAATTGGAATATTGTGCACATCAGCGTGTTCTGTCGGTGTCACGGATTGCGGTGGTGGTTGGACTTGATCAACAACTAATGTCTCACCGTGAAAATGCCATAAGGTATAGTTCGTGTCCATACCATATGTCATTAAATGAATGAATATGTCATCTATAACAACATGTCCTTTCCCATTTCGATAACGTCTACAGGGACATGAATGTTTAGCATTCGAACTATTACTACGCACATAATGTAGAAACTGTAACATCCCATCTCTATATGTATCGGTCTCGATATTTTTCTCATTTATCCATTCTTTGTTGATTCCCGACGACATCCTGATAAGTTTAAAGAACACACATTATAATATAAACGCTTACTGTAAATATATTTAAGTTTATTCAAGTGTAAATATGTATATATTTGAGCTCCTATATTTCTTCCATCTCCTCTACAGGGTAAGGGTCCTATCCCATTCGAAAATGCATATTTTGTATTGTTCATAATGTCTCATGCCATGTCCTAATCTAGAAAATTTTGCCAGCATCTCCCTACAGTTCTTCAAGTACACAACTTAAATTGGGAGTGTTCATGTGTTACTTAAGTTTTTCAACCAAGAAAACACAAAACACTACATCAATCTAGTATGCACCCAAAGAACATAAAGAGATGCCACCAAATTTTTCAAAATAGGACATGCATAAACATTATGTACAATACAAACTTTTGCATTTCCAAACTGTCCAAAAATGGGACAATTCAAGAGTTCTCACCACTGTCATAGTGAGACCTCTTGAACGGGTCTAAGGTTTTTCTACATGTGTAACATCATTATTGAATGTTTAGTATTAATGTCTACTTACTATTTAAATAGTTTTTTCTTGCTTTTTCTTAAATTTTCAACACATAATCTCATTTATCCATTTAATTAGTGGGGTGTCTACTTTTTAATTTGTTATTTTTACATTATTATTGTATATTTAGCACTTAAATTTTCTTAAAACTCCGTAACCTGTACGAATTAGATCAAATATGCATTTTAATTAAAAGGGTAAGAACATAAAAACATAATTTACCACTAAAAGATTCCAAGGTCCATTTGAAAAACCAATGATTTATTTTTTTCATTATCAACATTCAATTTGCACCAAAAACTCACACATTAAAAGAGAGAAATTAATAAACTCCAAAGTCTTGGATATTGATTCTCATTAATGCCTATTTATATACATCAATACAAGATATGACCAGAGAAAGAAAGAGTAGTACATCTTCAAATTGAGAAAAAGAAAATGAACAGAAGAATAGACCAACAGACCTTGAGAAAGGCAATGTGACCAGAGAAAGAAAGAGTGAGCAGAAGAGAGCGTCGGTCGGAGAGAGGATGCCAACCGCCTGCAGCCCTAGCGAAGAGGGAGTGAGCTCCGACCAAGAGGCGAGAGAGAGAGACCGAGCCCTAGCGCAGAGGGAGTGAGCGGGAACAAGAGAGAGAGGAGTGTAATGTTTTTTTGGGGTATTATATATTTTAGTAAGTGTACTCAATTTTGGCACACTTTAAAACAGTGCCAAATTTTGGCACTGTTTTAAAGTGTGCCAAATTCCTATTAAACCGTGCTAAAATCTGGCACAATTTTTAACTGTGCCAGATTTTTAATATCAGGGTGTGCCAAATTGCTGTTTTTGGTGTAGTGCAACGTCACAAAGAGGCCATGATTCCATTTGCGTGATTGTCGATCGTTTGACCAAGTTGGCCCATTTCTTACCGGTACGTACAGATTATAATACTGCTCGTTATGCCCGGCTATTTATTATGGAGGTTGTTAGACTCCACGGGGTGCCGATTAATATAGTCTCTGATTGAGACAAAATTTTTGTTTCCCATTTTTGGCGAAGTTTCCAAGAATTTATGGGAACCGAGTTGAAATTGAGTACCTCCTATCACCCTCAAACAGATGGGCATACATAAAGAGTCAACCAAATTTTGGAGGATATGCTCCGAATGTGTGTGCTTGATTCCAAAGGAGGTTGGGAACAATATCTTCCCTTGGTCGAATTTGCTTATAATAATTTGTACCAATTCACTATCAAGATGGAACCCTATGAAGCATTATCTGGCCGACCGTGTAGATCACCTACTTGTTGGTTGGAAGTAGGGGATAATAAATTTATTTGACCTGAAATGATTCAACATACTTCTTTAAAGATTGAACTTATTCGCAATCACATCCGAATAGCTCAAGATCGTCAAAAGAGTTATGCTGATGAGAATAGACGACATGTAGAATTGGAGGTTGGAGATCAAGTTTTGGTGCGAGTATCACCAATGAAGGGTATAAAGCGGTTTGGGAAGAAAGGAAAACTTGCACCGTGTTATGTTGGCCATTTTCCCATTATTTCTAAGGTAGGCGCTGTAGCTTATCAACTTGCCTTGTCGGAACATTTACAACAGATTCATGATGTGTTTCATGTGTCATCCTTGAAAAATTACAAGAGGTGTGAAGGAGCTCACTGGCACATTCCTTCGGATGATATCGAATTATAGCCCGGTATTTCTTATGAGGAACAACCAGTTGCAATCTTAGATCACGGGGAGCGTAGACTAAGATCTAGAGTGATGCCCTTGGTTCGGGTCCAATGGGGTCATCACAATGCTGAGGAATCAACGTGGGAGCGAGAGGACGATATGCGAGAAAAGTATCCACATCTCTTTTTGCAAGGTACGCCTGAATTTTGAGGGCAAAATTCCCTTATAAGGGGGGGGGGGAGTATGTAATAACCCTTACTTTTGAGTAATTGAATTTATATTAATTTGCAATGAGAGGTAATTATATAAAATATTGGATAATGGAGTAAATATTGTTTGAAGTGAATTAAAAGATAATATTTACAAAATTTTGCATATTTACTGTTATGTGAATGTAAATAGCATTATGTTATCATTCATGGTGTCGTTGTGCTTCAAACGACATTTATGGTTTAAATGAAGTTGGAACTTAAAATGATTTATATTATTCCAGATGACAATTTAGAGGGCGCGGTTAGTCCCGAAATAGTCGAGATAGTCAAAATAAGTGCCATATTGTATTTTTGAGTTCCGAGCACTTTTGACAGGTTATGACTTAATTGTGTAGTTATGAGTCATTTTAATGGTGTATTAACATTTAAAGATGGGAATTGTTGCTAAAGGCATGATTTAAGTCTTCCAATCCTTTTATTCCTCTTATATGTTCCTAAACCTAGAAAGAGAGAGAGAGAGAAAGAGAATTTGGGGGAAAATAAGAGAAAGAAGAAGAAAAAAAGAAATTGGGTTTTGATCTTGCTTCTACCGGAAAGGAATTCGAGATTTCAGCTTAAGGAAAGTTTCTTACTTGCTAGTATATGATTTAATGTGAATAATTTGTTGTGTAATTAGAGAAGTAGAATAAATTGTAGGTTTTGATAAATATTGATGTTTAACCCTTGGATCTTGTTGTTTGTATGATTTAAGTTGGTCATATGAGTTTATTGTGGTTTAGAGAGTGTTTGGTTGTGTTGTTGGTTGATGAGAATGAAGGAAGTGTAAGAATAAAGGGTTTAGGTTTTGAATTTATCATTGGAGTAAAAGAGAGAATCCTGGGTCTGCTAGGCGCGATCAACCGCGGTCCCAGGACCGGTCGACCGGTCCTTCAGGTGAAAGCCTACTGCTTTCATATACAAGTATAAAATTAGAGCGCGGTCGAGCACGGTTCCAGGACCGGTTGACCGGGCCTTCCAAAATGAGCTTACTGCTTCCCTTTCTAGGCAAAACCCAAGAGGCGCAGTCGACCGCGGTCCCATGACCGGTCGACCGATCCCCTATTTTTCACTCTTAAATCCCAAATTCTTTTTAGCTTCTTTGTTTTAAGATAGGAACTTAGGAATCTTCTTGAATGAAGTAAAACTAGAGTATTAGAGTCTAGTAGAAAGGTATCTACGAACCTAAGTTAGAACTAAGAGTTGGGACTTAGATTGGGAATTAATTTAGTTAATTAAATTAGAAGTAGATAAATGATTCTTTTATAAAATGAGTTAGTTTAGGTCTAAAAGGGATATAGAGTGATTTAATGTGGACTTCTAGAATTGGGTTGAAGTAATATCATACCTTATGGTTTGAGGAATGAATGTTAATTCGTGGAGATTTGTATTGGAGATAATTAAACATTGAGAATTATAATTATGACATCAAACGCTTATGGCTCCAGATAAAAATGAAATGCATACTTGATAAAGTAAATAAATTGTGATTTATAAATTGTATATACACACCTATCTAAATGCTATCATGGGGGAAGTTACGCGCATAAGGTGAAGTCCCCTAGCTAGTGAATGCAGGGCGAATATAGTCCTTGGCCATAGGACCGGTTATTATATATTGTGTGATTATTGTTCGAAGTGAGGTAATTTCGGGTGTGGTTATGACTCACTGTCGAAGGTATATGGCCGTTTCCCGACGTTATGCGATGTAGTATGCCCAGGTTGTCTTGGTGATAGGCCCTAGAAGATGATAGCTATTTAGGGGCGCTTCCAGTGGGGAAACTCGGAAGGACGGTCTTAGAATTGTTATATGTTGTGAAATATAACTATTCATATTAAAGTTGGATATTATTGATGGCAAATCATTCTATGAACTAAATTGCTTTGAATATGTTTCCTAATGAGAAAAGGAATGGCGAAATGAATTGTGTATAAAAGGAAATGGAATCTCTTTAAGTAGAATATTATCCATATTCTCCGGCATATTTGAATTGTGATCATTGTTATTGTTATTGCGTTAGGTTATGATTTTAGATTGAGAAATTTAGATTCCTTATCATTACTTATGGTGAACGAAATAAGCTTATTCTTGATGATTTAATTGTTCTTAACTGTCATGCATTTTATTCACATGGTGATCATATCAAACCGGGCCCCGACCCGTTTATATTTCTTTGTTTTGCATGAATCTTATATTTGGTTTGGTGTTCCGCCTCAAGGATGCCTATATTGATGTTTCTATCCCAGTGTCTTGGAGCTGTAACACCTTGCGGATGTTATGGGATATTTTGATATAGACGCTTCCATATTTTGTATTCTAGTTATGATCGGTTACACATTCGGGCGTGTTGCCCAAGTTTTGTACTTGTATGATATTATGAAATGTGATACTTTAATACTCAGTGTAACCTTGTTGTAAGTGTCTGTTAACCGACAGCTTATTCGGTTGTTTTGATGTATATGATGGTTTATAGATATCTGTCTTTATTTGCATCCACCTTCTTTTCAATTGGGATTGTTTAAATGCTTTCTTTTACTTACTAAATAAATTTTGACAATCCGTTTTCTAAAATAATGGGTGGTTATCTCGTATATTTATTTATATTACTGTGATGCTAAGAATGGACCATCTGTAATTCTTGTAATTATTGGAGTATCGGGCTGGCCACCTCTTATTTTAATAAGACGAGTGTCACCCCTTGTGTGGTTAATGACATAGAAAGAAAAAGTAGTTTTGTGTAAAAGGTGTTATGCTATGTGCTATGGGTGTTAAAGTGTCAAGTGTAAAAGTTGGGTAAAGGTACGGTGTTAAAAAAGTGTTAAAACGACTAAAGTGTTTTAAATATTAAGTTAAAAACTTAATGACCATTTTTGAGAAATAACACTTGATAAAGGATTAATTTGCAAGTTTAGTAAATAAAGGATAAATTGGCAATTTACATAAACAAGAACATTTTTACGGAATAAAATTTTTAAAGAATGTCTTTACACTAATCGGTGTGAAAATGAATTAAGTCATAAAGCATGAATTAATCTAGTATAAATCGCGTGTGTGAAAGGACTTAAAGAAGAAAAGAAATCATTTTCCCAAGTGTTAATGGAAAAACGGACGGTTAAGTCCAGGTTTTGTCTTCGACCGGGTAAAAAGGAAAGTGGAATAATGTGAACATTACGAAAATGTTGAACATATTGGTAAGATATTGATACTGGATGATGTTGGGTTAAATAATTAAGCAAGGCTATGTTGTCCCTCGGGTGAAAACCCCCAAAGCAATTGCAGTTTATGTGGCGCTCGGTACTGAACGGTGAAATTCTGTGAAATCATGGGTGTGCGTGTGTTGTGATGTGTGTGTGTGTTGGCGGAATCCCTAAAGAAAATGCTAAGTGATGAATTGAATATTCTTGAAAGAGGCATAAATGAATGGTATTAATTCATTGATTTACTAATGCAAGAAAAATGCATTAAATGTTTAATATTCATGTGGTAACACGAGATGGCTTAATAAGATGATATAATGATGTTTAAGCTACCTAACGAGGTTTGAAACATAAGGAATACAAACGTGTGTTATATGAGGCTTTCAATGGGAAATGAGTATTTTTCTAAACACGGTGTGTGTGCTTTTTAAGAAAGTCTTAAGTAATGATTAGTAACTTGGCGTTAGTTAATGAACGTTGAGTAATAAACGTTGAAAGTGAATGAAGGGTTTTTCCCCCCACCAATTGTAAATTATTTAGCTGGGTGAGTTGACGGGAAGGATATGCTATTATATGCATAAGATATAAAATAATTAGTTTGTAAAGATAAGGAGGATAAAGGGAATCAAATAACCTTTTCGAAGTAAAACGGTTTAATACATTGGGACAGGTATTTCTAAAAGTATATATATAGATGTGTACATATTTTCACATGCATGTGATTGTAGCTTATGAGTGTTCTTTCTGTCGTTCGTTTATATATTGCATTTGTATATGTTCCCACTGAGCATTCTGCTCGCATCCCTCCTTTTATTACGGCAGGTTATATGTTATTCCGTACTTTGAGAGCGTTATACAGGTAAGTAATTATTTACATTTACAATTAGTGGCTCTGTTTACATGGCCTTTGGGGCACTTCCCTTGGGTCCTAACACGTAGTTGATAAAAAATGGAATCGCATGCTAACAAGAGTAACATTAAATAATAATAATAATAATAATAATAATAATAATAATAATAAAACAGTACTAGAAATATTATTTAGGTTGTTTCAGTACACTTCACATTTAATGTACGAATCGGATCGGATTGATCCTTTATTAACCTTTAAATTCAGGTCGGGCGTTACAATACATGTCGTTAATGCCAAAAAATTTATAAAAGCATAATGAATATACGCATTTTATTTATAGAATATTCGATGCCAAACAAATACTTGCATATAAAATTAAAATGCAGAAAGGGAACAATTAATGATGGAGTAAGTAGAATTAAAAAATAAAAAGCATAGAACACACACACACACACACACACACACACACACACACACACACATATATATATATATATATATATATATATAGAGAGAGAGAGAGAGAGAGAGAGAGGCTCCAGTACATACCAAACGGTACATACCAACAGTGCATACCAATTTTTAAAAATAGTAAAAAAATTATTTTTGAGTTGAGTTTTTTTTATATGGCGTTTAAACATTTCAATGGATCCATATAAAAAAAATCAACTCAAAATATTTTTTTTTCTATTTTTAAAAAATCGGTCAAACTTTCACAGCTTTTAAAGCACTTAAAAGTTGTGAAAGTTTGGGCCCGATTTTTTAAAAATAGCAAAAAGGTTATTTTGAGCTGATTTTTTTATATGAGCCCTTTAAAATGTTTAAATACCACATAATAAAACTCAACTCAAAATCCTTTATGGAAATGAGTCCGCACCAGCGGTATGCACCGTTTGGTATGTACGGGAGCCTGCCTCTCTCTCTCTCTCTCTCTCTCTCTCTATATATATATATATATATATATATATATACATTAAAAAACTGTTTCATAAATAAAAATTATCTTTTTAAACGATATTGTTTTCATAACAATATAAATATATAATCATTTTTTTATAAAACTACAGTGTTAAACACTTTTTTATATTTTTTTACAAAATATGATTTTATAAAGATAAGTATAAAATATTTTATTATAATTATATAGTAATTTTCTAAAAATTGTAGTTTTTAACATCATTTCTTTATATAAATTTTGTTTTAAAACATTTTTGAATAAATATAAACATACATTTTTCACGAAAAATATTTTTTATAAAGTATTGATAACATTCAGAATTTAAAATTAGTTTTAGAAAACTGAACATTTTTTTAGAAAAGAAACATTTTTTTGTGTTATATGTAAAAATTATTTTTTATATAAATATTCACATTTATTTAAACAAAAAGATGTTTCAAATAAAAATTGTGTATACATATATTAAAAATTCTTTATTTTATATAATAATACTTAATAAATAAATATATATATATAGAGAGAGAGAGAGAGCGGATCAAGTGAGGTCCCTCAGTTTGAGGTCCCTAAATGAGGTCCATTTTTTTAAAATAGTAAAACAAATATTTTGGGGCTGATTTTTTTTGTATGGTTCTTAAACATTTCAGTAGGACCATAAAAAAATAATCAACTCAAAATGAATTTTTTTACTATTTTAAAAAAATCGGTCAAACTTTGTCAGTTTTTAACACCTTAAAAATAACTTAAAAATTGACACAGTTTGACCGATTTTTTTTAAAAAGCAAAAAAAATCATTTTGAGCTGATTATTTTTTTATGGTTCTACTGAAATGTTTAAGAACCATAAAAAAAAATCAGCCCCAAAATATTTGTTTTACTATTTTAAAAAAATGGACCTCATTTAGGGACCTCAAATTAGGACCTCACTTGATCCGCTCTCTCTCTCTCTCTCTCTCTCTCTCTCTCTCTCTCTATATATATATATATATATATATATATATATATATATATATATATATATATATATATATATATAAGTATTTTTATATGAAATATCTTTTTCTTCAATTAAAGAATGAAAATCTTTATATAATATATAGTTTTATACATAAAACAAGTTATTTTATATGAAAAATCTTTTTCTTCAATTAATAAGTGCTAATATTTATATAAATAAAAAGATTTTTTGTATAACTCAAAAAACTATTTTCTATAAAAAAAAATGTACATTTTTCTAAAACAGTCTATAAAATTTGCACATTAACGTTACTTTATAAAAATATTTTTTTTCTTAAACATATTATATTTATTTATATAAGAACAACCTTTCAAAACACAATTTATGTAAAGAAAAGAAGTTAAAACTCTAGTTTTTAGGAAATTACTTTATAAAAATTTGTTTTTTTATATATAATAAGATAATTTGTACTTATCTTCATAAAATCAAGTTTTGTAAAAAAAACATTCCTTTTATAGAAAGAGAGTTAAAACTATAGTTTTTATAAAAAAAATAATTTTATATTTTTAGTTTCATAAAAAGAGTATTGTTCTAAAAAATAATTTATATTTATAAAATGACTTTTTTTTATATATAATGAAATAATTTATACTTATCTTTATAAAATCAAGTTTTGAAAAAACAAATGTCTTTTTATAGAAAAAAGAGTTAAAAATATAGGTTTTATAAAAGCATAATTTTATATTTATATTTTTATAAAAACATTATAGTTTTAAAAAAATAATTTATATTTATAAAAAAAGATTATATATATATATATATATATGTGTGTGTGTGTGTGTGTGTGTGTGTGTGTGTGTAAGTGTGTGTGAGTGTGTGTGTGTGTGTGTGTGTGTGTGTGTGTGTTTGTGTGTGTGTGTGTGTCTGTGTGTTATTTTTTTTAAGAAAGATGAAAACAGACTTGTTTAGTAAAACTTATCAAATATTTTGAAGTGATTTTTTTTGAAGCACCATATAAAAAATAAACTCAAAAATAGTTTTTTTTACTATTTAAAAAATGGTCCACATTGGTGGACCTCATATATGGTATCTATGAGAGGTTTGTGACAACCCGCCATCCGAAATAGGGGTGGCTAGCCCGATACTCCAAAATAACGGAATCATGGATGAAATCATTCTGAGCATCACAACAAAATAAGAAGTATATAGGATAACCACTCCTTATTTCAGAAAAACGGGTTGCCAAAAATTTTGATTTTTAAAGTTAATAAAAGAAAACAACTTAGCAACCCAATAAGAGAAAGTGGAAATCCGGATGAAATTATATTACATACCCACAATTATACAATAAGGGACCGAATATGCTGTCGGCCACAGGCTCATACAACAATATTAAACAAGTTCAATAACGTACATATTACATTACATTAATCAATTACAAAAACTTGGGCCTCTCGCCCGAGTAAAAAGACCCGATCTTAACTAGAGTGCAAAGATGATGGCGTCTATTTCAAAATGTCCCGTAATACCCGCAAAGCATCACGGCTCGCCAACGAAATCGGGATTGGAATTCAAATCAGGCATCCTTGCGGCGGAGTACCTGAGCGGATACAAGATGCAAGCACAACAAGAAATATGAACGGGTCAGGGACCGGTTCTATATGATTACCAGATGAATAAAAAGTATGACAGTTATGAATGATAAATCATGATGAAAGAGAAATAAGAAGCTACCTACACAATTTAAAACATAAGCTAAGCAAGAAAATAAATGAGTAACATTAATCTAAAACTTCATCAAGTGCCCTAATTATCTCATATATCTTTTCCTTAACAGGAAGCATATATAAAATCATAATCTCATGCTCTTTATGGCATTTTTATCTCCATTTTACCTTTTGTAAAAATCCTTTCCTTATCAGGAAAATAATCATTTTCAAATGTTCTTTGTGGCATTTATATGTGCTCTTTGTGGCACTTCACTATGCTCTTTGTGGCATATAATCCATCAAGTCCCACTTGATTATGAATAGTTATATTTATATACATATAACTATTCTAAGACCGCCCGTCCGGGTTTTCCCACTGTGCGCGCCCCTAAATGACCATCATCTTCCAGGGCCTATCACAAGACAACCTGGGCACCTATAACGCAAAACGTCGAGAAGTGGCCATGTGCCTGCGGGATAGTCAAGACCACACCCAGAATCTCCTACCCATCGCAGAAAAATATATAACAACAAACGCTCACATGACCTAGGACTATATCCACCCTGCAATCATTAGTCAGGGGGCTTCACCTCAATGCGCGAACTTCCCATATGATGTCATTTAGAGAGGTATGTTCAAACATTTTATTTACCATTTTCAAAATCAAGTAAATTATCATTTACCATCATCATTACCATTTCCATTTCGTTTTCCATTTATACATGTACGTTTCGTTTTATTTGAAACCATACTAATTTACATTATTGTAAATAATTCACCTTATTATCCGGAGCCATACGATAAATTATGTCGTTACTACAACCCCAAATGAGTAAATAAACTCTTAATTATCTCCAAACATTTTGGGGTATTACTCTAAAACCCCCAATACTATCATATCTCGAAAGAATGAATGAACTTTCAATTTATTCTCCCAACGCACTATTATGGGGTTATTATAAACCATTAAGACTAATATAGCTCAATTGAGCTTCTAAAGTCTCCCAAACATAATGCTATGACTCTTAGTTTTATAGTAATTAATTAGAAGAAAAGAATGCCCTATCATCAATAGGCATAACCCCGGAAAAATCCCCATAAGGACCATTACTAATTTAAGGTAGTTCCCCAACTAATCTAGAACCCTAGGACTCCAAGTTTACTTCATTCAAGAAGGTTCCTAGGTCCTAAGCTTAAAGAAAAAAGGAGGAAAATGGAGTAAAAAAAAAACTCAAAAACAGCATGAATCCGAATCGATTCGCCATAGGGCGGAATCGATTCGCCCAAACAGCGAATCGGTTCGGACATAAGACCTGGGATTCTGCAACTTCCGAATCGATTCGGCTTGGACCCGAATCAATTCGGTCCAAGCAGACCTGGGAACTGCCCCTTAGCGAATCGATTTGCCCAGAGGGCCGAATCAATTCGGCCTGGAGAATTTGCCAAGAATGGCTATGAAGGGTTATGAACCCTATTTTCTCCAAACTCCAAATCTCTTCCATTTTACACACAACCAACAATATTTATCCACCCAAACTCATCCTACATGATTAATAACAACTACAACCCAAAGTTTTATCATCAAAACTAAGATTAGGGCTTAAATCCCATAAATTCCACATTTAAACCATAAATGTAAATACACAACTATCACACAATTTATACATCTTAAATCACATATTAGCAAGTAGAAAACTTTCCTTAGGGTTGATATCTCAGATTTCTTTTGGGTAGAAGCAATCCCATACTTCAATCTTCCAATCTTTCTTCTTTTCTCCATATTTCTCTTCCTCTCTTTCTCTCTCTTTTTCTCTCTAGGTGTAAGACATAAAATGAGGAAAATGAAAATAAGGGGCAAGACTTAAAATCGTGGCTTAAGTCCAAAGTCTTCAACTTAAGTGGTTAATACCACATTAAAATGACTCCCAAATACGCGTTTAAGTTAAAACTAGGTAAAAGTGCCTGAAACCCAAAATTACAATATGGCACTTATTTTGACTGTCTCGCACCTTTTGAGACTAACTACACCCTCTAAACTGGCATCCGACAATTTTATAAATTATTTCCAGTTCCAATTTTATTTAAACCATAATGTCATTTAAAATACATGACACCGTAAAACATGCAATCTGATGATATTTACTTTCTCATACAGTAAATATACATCAATCTAGTAAATATTAACTTCTAACTCATTAAATTAATATTTACTCCAGTTCCAACATTTTATATAATTACCTTATGCGGTAAATTAATATAAAATTATCCTCCTAAAATCGAGGGTTGTTACATACTCCCCCCCTTATGAGGGAATTTTGTCCCCAAAATTCGGACATACCCTATACGCATAAAGGGTATACTATCTTAAGCTATCATTCTATCGTCCTAAAAAAACCCTCGTTAATATGACGTCCCAACATTGACTTGGACTAAGGTCATCACTATCGATCTCAGTCTATAATCTTTGTGATCTTTCATAGCATAAAGCGTTCCTCAAAAACTATCCATTCTAGCTTCCTACGGCGAAAGATGCTAACTACGTGACTAGGCGCAAAATGCCTTACATCCTAAATCACGCTACATCCCACCTTGGGGATACCTATACCAACACTAATTGGCTTAACCCCAATACTACTCAACTTTTCCTTGCATAGCCGTAGCTCTTCAAAGAATATGGCTCAAAATCCTGATCCTTAAGGAAATGTTCCGGGGCCGTTCCCAGTCCAAGGAACCAATTATTCGTTAGCCCCATTAAGCGAGTATGTAATTTACTCATGGTGACATACTTTAAGAAATGATCCATAAAGCCATCAAAAAGCCCAATTATTGTACGGGAATTTCCATCCACACAACTACTGCACTGTCCATTATGTATCTTAAGGTTCACATTCAAGATATGTCCTTCGGCATTTAGTCAACTTCCTCCAATCACAACGTTTAGTGATGACCACCTTAGAGTGGAGAGATATATATCATCTCCATACAGTTCCCATTCATTTATGGAATTTTACCAAACCTTGACATAAGTAATTAGTCTGGGTCCACCACTATCGTTGGGCTATACCCCTCCATAAAAAGAGGGGCGTACTCCTCTACATATCGTCCGCCCGCAATGACTAGAAAAGCAACGGTTTGGTCAAACGATCGACAATGTTATCAAATAGGAGCATGACCAGAATGGTGCCGACAATTCAATGCAAACGTCTATGAATATACCCGTCTTCATTCCACCGATACTCTTCTTCACACGAGTAGGTGAAATGGTCAATCACAGACCGGAATGATCTCGCTACAAAGTCTTCTGAGTCATACTCATTCCATTTGGCTTTCCATGCCAACACAAATATCTTCGACGGGTTTCTTACTCGACGCATCTACTACCCCAATCTCATTTCCTTCGCGAATGAGAATATCCAAACGATAGTTCTTTGAGAACTCCAAACACCAACTCAATTTCTTCCCAGACATACTGCAACCACTTGTTGCTCGCGAGAAAGACTAAATTTCCCTTCCCAGGTTGTAGTGACTCCATTTCTTTAAGGCGACTTCCACTGCAACGAATTCTAATTCAAGCTTGGGATAATACTTCCCGCAAGATTAAGCTTGTGAGACGCATAGACAACGGGTCCATGCTCCAGTATTATTACTTCTCGCTCCTGGCAGAGACTTATTCATTAAATTCACCCTCGAGCTTAACCATATGAACTCGGAAGTGAAAGTCAATTCATCCATTTAACTCCCCAAAAGTTAGGTTACCAATGTAACACTTTAACTAGGAGAGGTCCCACCTCCATCGGCCTAACCTTCGAAATCTCTCGAGATTCCACACTTTTCGTTCATAGGGATCTAATCCCCCTTAGAGTTAACCCACGACCTATTCGTGGTCAACTCCTTATAATCTTCCTAAATCAACATCACATGCCCTAATGGCCTTAAGTCCTAATAAATCTAAGGTCGATCTATATATATCCTATCTAAGTCGTATATATATATATATATATATATATATATATATATATATATATATATATATATATATATATATATATATATAATACTAAGTATATCCCTAGTGTCCAAGACCTATCTCAAATTCTGACATTCGCTCGGTTTTGTGCGTGGGACGTCTCGCCGAAGCGAAATCCAAACAAGGAACCCTCCCGTTACACTACTACCTCGCATCGTCGGTCATTAAGATATGACGGTCTAAAACACATAATTGGGATCGATAAATTATAACTTACAATTATATTAACAAAATTCTACTTCTACGTCTTACCATAGCATGATTAAAAAATTTAACTGATCAGACATTCACTTTCTGTGAAGTCTTACAAATTTTATCCCATAACATAAATACATCTTTCAAATAGCCTTCTTATCAAGGCATAACCCGAAGTCTCAATTCGACTTTGTAGCTCAGTCTCCCTCACATCGTTCTGAGGAGAGAACTACATACAGTGCTTCTATCTCGCAATTTAGTAGCCCTTAATCACTCTTCTACGTGATTCTCGGTTAAACCTTTCAACCCAACCTTCAACTAGCAAAATAAATAAATAAAAGGGAATAAATTTAATAGAAGAAAGAATAGCATCTCCCCACTTCCAACGTCGTTGAGGTTCACGCGTGGAGCGTCCTGCAAAAGCGAAATCCAAACAAGGAACCCCTCCTATACGTTACTACTCAACTTTGTTGGTAGTGGAGATAAGGCATACCAATCACATACAATGCAAACAAGCAATAAACCAAACACACGCAAGATAACATAACAAGTAATAAAAACCTCCTACTTACCTCAACCACCCACATAAGGTCTCAACCTGTATCCAGGAGAGACATTATAAGACAACTAGTTCCATCCTAAAACTAGAAGTAAGATAGCCTCGCAATCTAATTGCTTTCTATCACACCAATTAAATTAATATATCTTTACTTGTACAGTACATATCATACAAGTAACACATAACGTACATAGTACTTAAAAAGAAAAATATATCATCACTCGCTTTATAACGAGTGAAGGAAAATATAAAACTTCCCTACCACGGAAGTCATATAATTACTCTATTTAGTAGTATCGAAACTACCACGACCTCAATATACACAACCGAATATATAGTAAATACAATATTACTAAATCTTATCCTAAGAAATACACCACCCACTAATAAGGTGGAATTCTCGCCAACATTTTATGCCAATCACTCCGGGTCAATACTAATGGTTCTCAGACATGGCATTTGGGTCTTATACGAACCAACATTACTTCCATCAACTCCCCAACTAGGCACTTTATTCTTGCCCTTGTTCTCCAATCAGCGTAATGAAAACGCGTGGTTCTTCCATGTCACAATAGTCCACGTAGTTCCTTTTATTTTCTCAATAAAAGAGAACACGCTCTCGGCCTCCTCTTCCTTAGTTCCATGAAATCTTCCCAGGCGGATATCCACCAATGCGATTTCATGATCACTGCTCCATCAGAAGTGTTAGCGACACTTATTCTGGAGCCTATCATTTTATCAAAGGGCTCTTTCTTCCTTATTTTGGTATACGGCTTCCCTAACCATACTACTCTTTATTCACATGTCGGCCTCTGACCGAGCCTTGCGTGAATGTTTTGAGAATTTATCTTCTTCTTAGTCCAGTTATCCCCGAGACACTTACTATAGAAAGTATCTATCGGGTTCCTCCATGGGAAAAACTTCTAGCACCCACAAATAAGGTGACTACGTTCCCACCATTTCCACACTACTCCCGCGGGTGAAGGATTCTCGTCCATCCTACTTCAACAAGTGGCCCTTATCATAGGCTCCTTTCCACTACAATTTAACGTTGCTTGAAATATCAAGCTTAGTAACACCCTCTACATCCAGTGGTACTTGGAAAACTAGGTCTACCGTAATTAGTAGTCGCAGTAGCAAAATAAGAAAGTATTTCAAAAAGGGAAGCGACCTCTAAAGCGGTCTTCATCCCTGACCACAACTTACAGTTCTTACAAATCCTTCTCATAACACCTTTCTTCAATCGACCCACTATACTCACACGAACGCGCAAAAGGTTCTATGAGTTCTACCTCAGGGCAGAAGAACGAGATCTGACAAGAGAAATCAACGATCTTAATCCTAAGGCTCTATATCAAATCAAAAGCAACGCTGAAAGCTCAAAGCGTTCACACAGATTCCTATGGACTCTAGAACCTGATGCTCTGATACCATCTAAGACAGCTCGCCATCCGAAATAGGGGGTGGCCATCCCGATACTCCAAAATAACAAAATCATGGATGGAATCATTCTCAGCATCACAACAAAATAAGAAGTATACAGGATAACCACTCCTTATTTCAGAAAAATGGGTTGCCAAAAATTTTGATTTTTAAAGTTAATAAAAGAAAACAACTTAACAACCCAATAAGAGAAAGTGGAAATCCGGATGAAATTATATTACATACCCACAATTATACAATAAGTGACCGAATATGCTGTCGGCCACAGGCTCATACAACAATATTAAACAAGTTCAATAATGTACATATTACATTACATCAATCAATTACAAAAGCTTGGGCCTCTCGCCCGAGTAAAAAGACCCGATCTTAACTAGAGTGCAAAGATGATGGAGTCTATTTCAAAATGTCCCATAATACCCGCAAAGCATCACGGCTCGCCAAAGACACCAGGATCAGAATTCAAATCAGGCATCCTTACAGCGAAGTACCTGAGCGGATACAAGATGCAAGCACAACAAGAAATATGAACGGGCCAGGGCCCGGTTCTATATGATTACCAGATGAATAAAAAGTATGATAGTTATGAATGATAAATCATGATGAAAGAGAAATAAGAAGCTACCTACACAATTTAAAACCTAAGCTAAGCAGGAAAATAAATAAGTAACATTAATCTAAAACTTCATCAAGTGCCCTAATTATCTCATATATCTTTTCCTTAACAGGAAGTATATATAAAATCATAATCTTATGCTCTTTATGGAATTTTTATCTCAATTTTACCTTTTGTAAAAATCCTTTCCTTATCAGGAAAATAATCACTTTCAAATGCTTTTTGTGGCATTTATATGTGCTCTTTGTGGCACTTCACTATGCTCTTTGTGGCATATAATCCATCAAGTCCCACTTGATTATGACTAGTTATATTTATATACATATAACGATTCTAAGACCGCCCGTCCGAGTTTCCCCACTGTGCGTGCCCCTAAATGACCATCATCTTCCAGGGCCTATCACAAGACAACCTGGGCACCTATAACGCAAAACGTCGAGAAGCGGCCATGTGCCTGCGGGATAGTCAAGACCACACCCAAAATCTCCTACCCATCATAGAGAAATATATAACAACAAATGCTCACATGGCCTAGGACTATATCCACCCTGCATTCATTAGTCAGGGGGCTTCACCTCAACGCGCGAACTTCCCTTATGATGTCATTTAGAGAGGTGTGTTCAACCATTTTATTTACCATTTTTAAAATCAAGTAAATTATCATTTATTGTATTCATGATTAAGTAAATTATCATTTACCATCATCATTACCATTTCCATTTCGTTTTATTTGAAACCATACTAATTTACATTATTGTAAATAATTCACCTTATTATCCGGAGCCATACAATAAATTATATCGTGACTACAACCCCAAAGGAGTAAATAAACTCTTAATTATCTCCAAAAATTTTGGGGTATTACTCTAAAACCCCCAATACTATCATACCTCGAAGGAATGAATGAACTTTCAATTTATTCTCCCAACGCACTATTATGGGGTTATTATAAACCATTAAGACTAATATAGCTCAATTGAGCTTCTAAAGTCTCCCAAACATAATACTATAACTCTTAGTTTTATAGTAATTAATTAGAAGAAAAGAATGCCCTATCATCAATAGGCATAACCCCGGAAAAATTCCCATAAGAACCATTACTAATTTAGGGTAGTTCCCCAACTCATCTAGAACTCTAGGACTCCAAGTTTAATTCATTCAAGAAGGTTCCTAGGTCCTAAGCTTAAAGGAAAAAGGAGAAAAATGGAGTAAAAAAAAAACTCAAAAACAGCATGAATCCGAATCGATTCGCCATAGGGCCGAATCGATTCGCCCAAACAGCGAATCGGTTCGGACATAAGACCTGGGATTCTATAATTGCCGAATCGATTCGGCTTGGACCCGAATCGATTCGGTCCAAGCAGACCTGGGAACTTCCCCTTAGCGAATCGATTCGCCCAGAGGTCCGAATCGATTTGGCCTGGAGAATTTGCCAAGAATGGCTACGAAGGGTTATGAACCCTATTTTCTCCAAACTCCAAATCTCTTCCATTTTACACACAACCAACAATATTTATCCACCCAAACTCATCCTACTTGATTAATAACAACTACAACCCAAAGTTCTATCATCAAAACTAAGATTAGGGCTTAAATCCCATAAATTCCACATTTAAACCATAAATGTAAATACACAACTATCACACAATTTATACATCTTAAATCACATATTAGCAAGTAGAAAACTTACCTTAGGGTTGATATCTCATATTTCTTTTGGGTAGAAGCAATCCCAATCTTCAATCTTCCAATCTCTCTTCTTTTCTCCATATTTCTCTTTCTCTCTCTTTTTCTCTCTAAATGTAAGACATAAAATGAGGAAAATGAAAATAAGGGGCAAGACTTAAAATTGTGGCTTAAGTCCAAAGTCTCCAACTTAAGTGGTTAATACCACATTAAAATGACTTCCAAATACGCGTTTAAGTTAAAACCAGGTAAAAGTGCCTGAAACCCAAAATTACTATATGACACTTATTTGACTGTCTCGCACCTTCTGAGACTAACTACACCATCTAAACTGGCATCCGACAATTTTATAAATTATTTTCAGTTCCAATTTTATTTAAACCATAATGTCATTTAAAATACATGACATCATAAAACATGCAATCTGATGATATTTACTTTCTCATACAGTAAATATACATCAATTTAGTAAATATTAACTTCTAACTCATTAAATTAATATTTACTCCAGTTCCAACATTTTATATAATTACCTTATGCGGTAAATTAATATAAAATTAGCCTCCTAAAAGCGAGGGTTGTTACAAGGTTCTCTTTATCTCTCCCTCTCTCAAGAGAGAGAGCAAGGTTCGTATACACCATGCTTCCTACATCACCTATTTTTAGGCCTTAAAAAAATTCAATTTTTTTATTTTACCCGTGGAGTTAACCTTCCAATCAACACATGTTCAGAAAATTAGGTCAAGTATAATTTATAGCTATTTTTTAAAAATCCAACAAAAACTCCTAATACTACCTTATTTATAAGGGTCTGCACCAACAAAATTTGGTAAATTTAGTAAAAATATCTACAAATTATATTTTAACCTAATTTTTTTAACATGTATTGATTGAAATGTTAATTTCATTCAATATATATAGGCTCTTATGAGGTCCGTAAATGAGGACCATAATAAGACAAAAGCAAAGGCCCTTTAGTGAGCTTCTAATTTAAGACTAATTATATCATAGAAAATCGAATTTGGTATCATAGTGAATTAACAATGTGCACCCTGGTGCAATCAGGTATCAGAGTCAAGACGCTCCTTTCAGACCTACATTAGTAAAGGACTTTAATACCCTTGGGGTTTATTCCACGCATTTACAAAGATATTTTTCGAACCCATCCAGACTACCAATCCATAACTGTAACCGATTTAGACCCATAAGGTTTCTTAATCTCACACATAGACGGCTATTCACATGTTGAACACATCCCAACCGAACACACAGATATTCAAAAAGTTACTTCTAGTGCCATTAATAGCATACTATACCAAAATAAGTATATCCTCCTTATTTTAAGACAATTATTCGCAAACTTCAAATCTCAAGAAACAAAGATAAAAAAAATATCTCAAAAGAAATACAAGGAATAGACAATCAAATTCCCATAGACCTTGTACAAGCATTACAAGATATAAATACTAAGACTAATCACACAGAAGTCCTTAACAAGGAAATTACAGAACTTAAAATTCTGACAAGTAACCAAGAGAGTGAGTTAGTCAAAATCATCAAAGAATAAGCCAAACTTATTCTAAGACTAGATAATTATCTTCCTAATGGAAATAGTTAAGTTAGACTGGAATGAGGAATCTGGAAACCTCTCCATTCAGACTTTAGCAGATTTTTACCAAAGAATTCTATAAAAGATAAGTGATAAAAGATTTTATTACAAGATAAATGAAAATGAGGTTGTGATTGCTTCTACAACATCAAGACTTATACTTGAAAGATTAAATTTAATCTCAGCATCAATAGCATCCACACAAGACTTTAATAGTATATTTGTTAAAGTCTTACAATTATATTTGAAAGCTAAAACATAAGGGTTAACCACCTTCTCTATAGACTTCGTTAAATTTCAGCAAAATTTAACCAAGTATCTTAATAATATGGAAAGCCATAACCTATCCAGAATGGATAGTATTATTAACGAACTTAGACTTAATATGGCTCAAGCTGAAGAAAAATATGAAGAAAATATGAATCGAGTTAAGTTTATAGAAAATAAACTGTCCTATGCAGAGTTAAACTCTTCTTTTATACTAACACATTTAGATAAAATAGAAAAATCCTTAGAATTTATAGAAGAAAGAATAAAATAAGAATTTGTACAAAAACAAGAAAAAAGATGATGAAGTAAAAGACTATATTACAGAAATTGCTAAATCTCTTGTTAAGCATAATGAAGAGATTAATGAAAATGCAAGAAGAGAAAATTATCTCTTTACAGAAGAAATCCTTAGTTAGATAAAAAGACAAAAGGATTATTCAGACTCTTTAGAAATAATTGAAAAATGACTTGAACAAAAACAGGTAATCACCCGTAAATTTAGATAATCCCCTTATATAGAAACAAATGAAGGAAAAACCATAGCTAGAAGGATTATAAATGGTTAATTGGATAAGACTAGTAAGATAGCTAGTCATTTCCCAAACATTGGACATAATAATTTTATGATCCAAAGACTTAAAGACTCATACTCCAATGTTAGAACATAGTGGAAAGAAAGAAACTTCACCCAACCTCTTCAATGGAAAGAATAGGGTGAAGTCAGTGAAAAAATCATAGAAGATCCGATATATAATGGACAATTTTCAGCAGTTAGATACATAGACTTGTTTAAAGAAAGATCCACTCGTAAGACTCCTAATTATAACATGACTTGTCATTGTAGAAATCATGTGTTAGACAAGGCATATACTGAGCTTCAAGTTTTTGACTTAGAATGGTTAAGATCAAGAGGACTTGATAGAAAATTCAAGTTCTTAACCTTTGGACTCTTTCAAGCAAGAATCCAAGGATTACATGGACCTCAAAATAATATCAACACATTATGTCGTTTAATAGAATAAAGATATAAAGATTTTTAGAAAAGTCTTATTAGGATAGCCCAATTAGAAATGTCAGATAATATTAGATACTTTAATGTTATTCCATAATTTATAGTAACCGTAGATACATCCAAACTGTTTAAGGTAATCCTATATGCTAGTGGCTATAAAGACTATATTATTACTGATGCTAATATTAACATATAATTCCAAAGCTATATGAAATTCTCCCAATTCCCCTATGAAGGAATGCAATCGGGAATTCCAAGTGGTAGGCTTAATGAAGAAATATTGGTCAGAACAAATAATTCAGATTACAATCATACTTACAATCATGCAATCGAGAATATTGGACCTATGAGAGAAAAAGCTAAGACTCTTTGGAAGTTGCCAGAATTCGAAGAAACTACGACTATGCAAAATAAACCCTTATTTATTAATCAAGATGGTGTCACTGAAAATGTTACCATCCAGTTTGGTCCTCCTAAGACTATTAGCAAAAGTCTCCATACTGGAGAAATTAGATTTAGAAATATGGGGGAAGCCATACTTAGTGATACTTTTAAAGGAGAATGTAGTAGTAAAGCTAGTTCTAGTTAATTAAGACAAGCTCCAGTAATTAGACCTAGAATATCATTTGGAAAAAAGACTTAGTTAGAGAAAAGGCTAGAATAAAAAACTTTGGGCATGAACACTCAGAATTAGACATTGAGACATTTAAAAAGCATCTTAATAGAAGTCATTTTGTTAGACTCCAAGACAAGGATATATTTAATATGATATCACAAGACCTTATATTAAAAACAAAAGAATCTAAGAATACCAAGGAACTTCTTAGAAACCTTAGAGTAATAGAAAAAGGAGAAGAAAGATTAATGCTAGCTATGTAGGTAGGCCCTACTAAGCAGGAAATTGGAATGAGTAGTAGGCTAAATAATGCTCCTAGACTCTTTAGTAAAAAAATAGGAATAATTATTCCTATTTATTCCACCAAACCTGATTTTTAAAATATTTCCCAACTTTTAACAAGAGTTATATTCCTGTTAAGCCATGGAAAGTCAAGCCATAAATTCAGTAGAAATATACCTTAATTTAGACAATGTCCAAGATAGATATAAAGACTTAGATGAATGACGTAATCAAATGAATACGTGTTTTGCATCTAATGAACAATGGGATGCAAGTTAATGTAAACAATACGCTCAGAAATCCATTTGAGTAATTGCTAAGAATTATTTAGACAGCCTTAGACAAGCTATAAATGCAAAATTCGTAAATAAAATTGAAAAAATGAAAGAACACCAAGAAGAAAGATCAATTGAAGAATATATTCAATTATTTACAACAGAGTTCATAAGAGTTGGACATTTATCTCAAGACAATGAACAAAACTTAGCAAAAACTAAGTTAGCTCTTCTCAGTATTTATAAATTAGATAAGATCAATGAATATAACAATAATTATGAACAACTATACTACCAAATTAAAGAATTTGGTAAAACCTTAAAAGATGAATATTTTAGAAAAATACCAGTTATTGGACAAATCCTAATCAATGAATACATCAATTGGCTAGGAGTTGCTGGAGTTAAAAATAACTCCCTTGGTGAAAGAATCAATTTTTCCAAAGTCTATATCATTTTTAAAAGATGAGATATAACTCAAGGAAAGTTAATTGAAGAAACTTTAAAACAGATACCTCCAATAAAAGATAAGAGATATTGCTCCAATCCAATGGGGATGTGGTAATGAATTTAATTAAAGAAATTCGAAAGGAATAAACAAGATTGGAAACAAAAGCCTAAGCCTTTAGGATTCCCAAAGAAATATAAATTCAGACCATCTACTACCTTTGAGAAAGGAAGTTTAGATCCAAGAAAAATAGATTTAACCAAAGACGATTGTTGATGTAAAAAATTAGATCACTCTAATAATTCAATCACAGATAAATAAATGAGACAAAAGATTTTTAAAGTGGTTCAGCCTTATAAGAATGGCCTACGTCCACTGTTTTGGTATTACTATTTGTATGGGAATTCTAGATTACAAATTATCTCAAGAAATTACGGTCCAGGGGTCGTGGATTCGATCCTGGATTCAGATCCCTTACAATGAGGATTGTACAATGTATTTATAGCCCTGGGGCTGTCATGTGAAAGGGTGATACATTAAATGATGTACATATGAAAGGGTAATATATTCAATGCCCTTTATGCGTGTGCGTATGAACGATAAGCATTTAATGAACCTGTTGAACTATTGGTTATCCAGCTATTAATGCTTTATTCGAGGTGCAGCTCGGACCGCCTGAGTTGCTCGGACCGCCTAAGCTTCTCGATACTCAAGAGTCCCTCGGAGAGGCATTGTTCCTCGGAGAGTATTAGTTCCTCGGAGAGGTCTGTTCCTCGGAGCGCAAGAGTTCCTCGGAGTAACATGGTTCCTCAGAGCGTGTGATCATCTCGGAAATGCTTGTTGTTGCCATGTAGATAGCCACGTGTCTTCGTAGGATTGGTCCACGTCAGTAGATTAAATTTGGTATCAACAGAAGCCCCCAATGTTTCATAGTTCAAAATTTGAGGAGTATGAAACATTCTTTCTCGGAATATGGTAGCTTTCAATAGTCTTCCTGATTTTTAGGAGCATTTATCTTGTATTTATTTCTCCTTCCAAATTCGTAGAATCATGCTTTTTTGGACTTTTCTGCGTGCTTCGATTCCCGCATTGCTTTTTGTCTTTTCGGCCGCTGTTGCCCGCTTTGGTCCCCGCGCCAATATTTAATGCCCTTTTAGCCGTCGTTAACGTAATCATCCTTTTTTGTAATCATTAGTTCACCATTTCCCAAGGCAAGATATTTAAAGTTCACAGACGCTCCCATCGTCTTCTACCTTTCCAAATTTTCGTCTTCAAGTTTTTCATTGTCTTCTACTCTCTTGTGCGTTCATCTCTTTCGTCGCTCGTTGTCAACATCTTCAGTCTTTTTTCTGTTAGATCTTCTTCCTTTTTCTTCATTTCTTTATTCACCATGGTTTACCTTGTTGAGTCTCTTGAGAAACTTCATTCTGATTTCTCCATTACCTCTTGGGTTGTCTTGGAAAAACTTTCTGAGCCTTCTGATTATTTCAATTTGGCTGAGGGACATTGGTTCCCCAACCTCTTTTTTGCTGAATGTGGATTTTCTTTTCCACCCAATTCCTTGTGTCTGGAATTCTGTCAGTACTTCAACGTTGTTCCTGCACGAATAGCCCCCAACACATGGAGAATAGTTAATGGGGTGCATAGATTAAATCAAGTGCATGGAACGCGCATAGGAATCCTAGAAATCATGTTCTGCTATAGATGGGCAGTCAATGAAAATATTTATTATTTAAAAACTAGATTTTTAAACAGAGCCTTAGTAGTCAATCTCCCTGATGCCAACAGGGATTATTTTAAACATGGGGTTGTCATAAAAAATTGGCAACATCCTCCATTGACTGGTGATGAGGTTTACCAGGGACCCAGATGCCCTCCTTATGGCAATGGGATAGGTTATTTTTATTTCATTTTGTTTATTTTAAATTCATGTTTCTTTTGTGTTTGATAAAATGCGCCACTGATAACAATGTTTGTTTATTTGCAGTTGATAACAAAAGAAAGTGTCCCAAAGAGGCAGATGTCAACATAAGGCATTTGAAACTTATTTGGAGTCTTCATCACAGTGTTGCAGACGAGCACATCAGGTCGGCTTCATATCTGCTCCAGTACAAGAGCTACACAACTTCCTTCACTGCTCGTCCAGTGATCAGTGAAGCAGAGCCAGTACCAGCCTCTGCAAGTTCTTCGCCTGAATCTCATATTACTTTGAGCGAAAGGATGAAAAAGAGAAGGCCTCCCACCTTGTTTGAGAAATCTGCCTCCGGTTCTGGTGAGGCAAAGAGGAGTAGGGTTGATGTCCCAAGGGAGGGGATAAAGAAGAATGATGCAGCTCTTCCAACTGCTCCTGCTAAAGTTGCTGAGAAGGTTGCTGATAATCCCGCAGTGGCTCCGAGCAGGTCTGCTGCTCCATGAGAGGTGATTGTGATATCACCGACCAAGGGTTCTTCCTTGGCTATACCTGTTCCCTCGAGGAGGCTGAAGAAGAGATCCTCGGTCAATTTGGCTGATACCATCATTCAGCCCCCAACTGTTGGGACTGAAGTTCCCACTTTTGTTCCCCCGAGCTCTGACATGAGCTCGGTAAAGTTCTTGACCATTCCCGAGGTCCAAGGTAATGAAAATAACCTTACTCGGGACATGGTTACTTCTTTGGCTGCTCGTCATCTTGCTTCAGTAAGTCTCTTTACTCTGAATTTTTCATATTTACCATGTCATTTTTGTTTCTAACTTGCTTTCTTTTTCTGTTCACAGTTGACGAGCTGCTTCAACATAATCCTGAAGAAGGATGAAGCAATCAAAGCTTCTTGCTCCTCGTCCAGTGTGGAGGGAGCTCTGGAAGAAGCTACCAAGTCCTTGGAAGAATCTCGCCAGAAGTATGCCATTGATAAGGCTATCTGGGAGAAAAACCTTTCTTCCTCTGAGCAAGAAAAAGCTCGAGTTGCTGATGCCTCCAAGGAGTTGGAGAAGAAAAAGAATGCCTTGGAGAAGGCAAATAAAGAGCTTGAGGAAAAGCTCAAAGCCGCTGGAGAGCTGGAAAATAAACTCAAAATTGCTGAGGAGAGGTTGGACCATCTCCAGGAAGTAACTCGACAGAAGGAGGAAGCTGAACAAAAACTGAAAGCTGCTGATGATTTGCTGTCCGAGAAGCTTGCCTTGGAGAAGGCCAAAAGGAAAGCTGCTATGAATAAGTCCTTTAGCTCTGGCTGGGACAAGGGGTGGGATAAGGGATGTGCTGCCATGGTCTCTCAAGTGGACTATGGCAGTCTAAAGTATTTTAGGGATGGATGGGTTGCTTCCCTTCAGGAAATAAAGGTCGACGAGTCATCCGAGCTCTTCCAGAGACACATCCCTGGTACCCCTCCTACTCCAGAAGAATTAGAAGAGGACGAAGCTACCTCTGATGAGTCTTCAATGGTAATGGGAGAACATGCCCTAACCAACCAGCCTGCTACCGAGCAAGTCGTTTCTTCTTCCGAGCAACAGCTGGTGCTCTCCGAACAAGTCATAGTTCCCTCCGAGCAACTTGCCTCCTCTTCCCAACCTCCCGAGAAGGTTTTGGGAGATAAGGAAAAGGTGTAGTGTTGTTCGGTTTTCTCTTTATTTTTCTTTTTATCAAATGTAACCCAGAACTTGTAACCCCAAATTTCATTATCTAATAAAACTTGAGTTCTTTTTGCTTACTGTTGTCTATTTTTTCTCTCATACTCTGCTTATTCTTCTTATTAATGATTTTTCTTCTTTCCCTGCTAGTTTCTGGCCAGGATGGAACTATTATCTGCTCATGATACAAAGTTGTTGCAACAATGCAATGAGTACTTTAAGGCTGGTCACACAGACCTGAGTGCTGCACAAGTTGTCGACATCCTCGGCCAGGATGCTTCAGAACAGGCAGTGGAAGCATATCAGTACCTGAAGTGTCTGCTTGATCGAGCGGTTGCCAATAATGTGGCTTACTACGAAATGATCGAGGATCTCCAAGGCATCCTCGAAGACCTTCAGCTTCAATATAAAGAATCCACTGCCTTGTTGCATGAGAGTTATGAAAAGAAATACAAGCTGATCATCGCCGACAAGGGCTACGAGAAGATTTTCACTGGATATGATGCAAGGGAGAGGACCTTGAGGGGCGAGGTTGAGGAATGTAGACAGATTGCCGAGCTGCTGGAGCAAGAGAACAATAATTTGCAGAAAGAGCTATCACAGTTGAAGTCTGCAGCCTCTTCTTCAATAGCCCTAATCCCAGTAACTGGCGAGGGATTTTCATTCTTAGAAGTTGAGAATGCCAAGTTGAGGGAAGAGTTGGACACCTTGAGGAGGTCGGGACCTTCTACATCTTCTAGGGGACGAACAAGAGCTCCTCGAGGACGAGAAAGAGCAGCTCGGGTTCTGGTCGAGGAACAGAGAACACAATCTGTGTTGGAGAACCAAGCTTTCCAACTAATGGCGAAGAACCGGGCGTTATTTGACATGTCCAAGAAGATTAGGGACTTGGAAAAATAACTCTCTGCTCAGAAATCAGTCTTGGAGAATAAGGAGCTTTTCATCAAGAGTCTCCATGCAGCTAGAAAAGCTAACATATCAATTCCACAAACAGCCCAGGGAGTTTTGGATGGCTGGATACAACGAAGCACTATTCCACTTGGACGATTGTATCCAGAATGCCAACAATGAGGGCTACAAGCAAGGCTGGCTAAATACCTTAGGTGTGTTGAAGCTCGAACAAGGCCATTATCTATGGGACTACCATGATCCCGGGTTGCTTGACCTGCCTGTGCCACCGTATAACCTGGAGATAAAGTGGATCCCTGCTCGGGCTATTCCACGAAGCTTAATTTCAAAATACCTCGGTGACTATAATTTACATTCTCAAATTGAGGTATCTCGTCCCGAGCATCTTCTGGATCGACCTTCTGTGATGAACGTCAGGATGCTGAAGGATTTGAACTTCATCAATTCTCCTCAGTCTTTAAATGATCCGCCTGCTGGCGAGGAACCTGTATCGAAAGCTGAGGGGAAAAGACCAATAGAATAGGAATTTTTAATGTAACAGTTAGTATACATTTCAATACCGATGTACTTGTAATTTATTTTTAATTTAATGAAAGACTTTCAATTTTATTTGCAAATCTGATCAAGTACTTTTATATTTGTGTAGGCATATCTGTTAAAAGATAATAATATTGTTGTTTGTCGACCAACTCAGTAATAGTTAAAAATTTACAAATGTCAATATTGTTGCTCGATCACTTAATAATAAAGTAATGAGTATAAAAATGTTTAAAAATTTTCCCACCAACCAAGGTTGTTAAATTGTGCTCGTCGACCAATTATAGTTAGTGAGAGTTTATCCCCGACTAACCATATTTGGTAAATTTTTGTCTTTTTCGTAAAATGTGTCCGACCAACCAAGGTCAATAAATTCTCCTCGTCGACCAACTACAATTAGTGAGTTTTTATCCCCGACCAACCATACTTGGTACAATTTGGAATATTTTTTCCTCGTCGACCAACTATGTTGGTACAGTTTGAAATATTTTCTCCTCGTCGACCAACTATGTTGGTACAGTTTGGAATATTTTCTCCTCGTCGACCAACTAAGTTGGTACAGTTTGGAATATTTTCTCCTCGTCGACCAACTAAGTTGGTACAGTTTGGAATATTTTCTCCCCGTCGACCAACTAAGTTGGTACAGTTTGGAATATTTTCTCCTCGTCGACCAACTAAGTTGGTACAGTTTGGAATATTTTCTCCTCGTCGACCAACTATGTTGGTACAGTTTGGAATAATTTCTCCTCGTCGACCAACTAAGTTGGTACAGTTTGGAATATTTTCTTGAGTAGTCTGCCGAGCTGTGCCGAGTAGTGCGTAGCACTAGTATTCCCCGAAAATTTTTCAATAAACAGAGAGACTTGCAGAATATTTTTATTTTATTCATACTGGTGGAACTGCGTTACATATACATCACTGATAATACTTGCGCAGGTGCTCTGCGTTCCATGCATTCTTAAACTCCTCGCCTTCTAGAGTTGCTATTCGGTAAGTTCCTGGTCGAACAACTTCTGTAACTCGGTATGGTCCATGCCAATTTGCCTCCAGTTTGTTATGCTTTTGAATTACTTTCTTCAGTACGTAGTCTCCTTCTTTCAGGTCACATTTCTTCACCTTCTTGTTGTAAAACAAAGTTGTTCGCTGCTGGTAAGCAGCATTTCTAATGGCTTCTTCTTCTCTAACTTCCTCGAGCATGTTTAAATCTAGTCTTCTCATTAAGTCGCTGACAGGGGAATTGAAATTCAGTACCCTGTGTGTTGGGAGACCCAACTCGGCAAGTATGACAGCTTCACTTCCAAACGCCAGCATGTATGGTGATTCTCCAGTTGCTACTCGGGGTGTAGTTCGATAAGCCCAAAGTACTGATTGTAGTTCGTTGATCCAGTTGGCTTTTGCATCATCCAATCTTTTCTTCAAACCGTTAAGCAGTGTTCTGTTTGTCACTTCAATTTGTCCATTGCTTTGAGGATGACCTGGTGCTGAATGAACCTTCAAAATGTTTGACTGCTGACAATAGGCGGCAAACTCTTCGTTATCAAATTGTGTTCCATGGTCTGTGATGAAGGCACGAGGTAGACCATATCGACAAATGATGTTCTTCCAAATAAATTGGTACACCTTCTCGTACATCATGTCAATGAGTGGCTCAGCTTCTACCCACTTAGTAAAATAATCCACTGTGACGACGAGATACTTGAATCTTCCTCGAGTTGTTGGCAGTGGTCCAACCAAATCTATTCCCCACATGGCAAATGGCCAAGGAGAAGTTATGGGTGTCAACAGTGCTTGTGGAGTTCTTCAGATGGAGGAGAAACGCTGGCACTTGTCACACTTCTTGGCCAGTAGTATCCCTGCGTCGTCACCCTTTGCAAAAGCGTCTGACCTGATACATGTGCTCCACAAGACCCTTCATGGATTTCTTCAATCAATTCTTTCACCTCGGAGGGGTGTACACATCTCTGCAAACCTGCCATAATTCCTCGTCTATATAAAACACCATTAGTTAATACATACCGAGCAGCTTTAAACTTCAACTTCTTGGCTGCGATCTTGTCAATTGGCAATTCTCCCTCCTCGATATACGCCCTGATGGGTTCCATCCAAGATGGTCCTAAATCAAGGGTGATAAAGTTCATTGTCAGATCTTCATCTATACTCCGACCAGCTAACACTTCAATTGGGATTGTTCGTCGTAGCTCGGTGCGAGTAGCTGATGCTAGTCGAGCTAGGGCGTCTGCTCTCGCATTCTCTATTCTCGGTATTCTGACCAGCTAAATAGTGGCAAATTCTGACACCAGCTCCTTTGCCTTTGCATGATATCTGATCATTAATTCTCCTCTAACTGCATAAATTCCCATCATTTGGTTTACGATCAATTGAGAATCGCTGAAGATCATGACCTGCCGCGCCTCCATAATTTTTGCCAGATTAAGCCCTGTAATCATGGCCTCATATTCAGCTTCATTGTTGGAGGCTTTGAATTGGAAACGCAAGGCGTATTCCATGTCGACCTCATCTGGAGTGCTCAAAACTATCCCCGCGCCACATCCTGTAGTGCAAGATGAGCCATCTACATATAGCCTCCATAAAGGTAACTCGTCTTCAAACTTCGAATTAGTCAGAGTTCCTCGGCGAAATATTTGCTGCTTCCTTTCATCCTCTCCAGATTTTTCTCGCTCCTCGTCGATCATCTTTTCTTGCCCTTTTTTCAACCGGAGTTGGTCTGAGCCCGAAGTCAATGATTTTTTAACATCCACTTGCCCTTTTACCAACCGGAGTTGGTCTGAGCTAGTGTTTGTTGATCATGTAACATCCACGGGTTGATTAGCGAGCAACTCTTGTTCCTCATTCGGAGTTCTCACAACTATCTCTGCATCACATCCTGTAACATCCACACGCCCTTTTACCAATCAGAATTGGTCTGAGCTTGCGTTTGTTGACCCTGTAACATCCACAGGTTGATCAGCGAGTAACTTTTTCTCCTCGGGGGTATAAGGATAGGTGAACTCTGCTATGAAATCTGCTACAGCCTGCCCTTTTAGTGATGATCTGGGTTCATAAATTATATCGTATTCACCGAGCTCTATTGCCCAGTACATCAATCTCCCTGATTTTTCTGGCTTATGAAGGGCTTGTCTCAATGGCACATCGATATATACTACTATAGTATGAGCCTGGAAGTATGGCCTCATTCTCCTACTCGCCTCAATCAGTGCCAGTGCCAATTTTTCCAGCCTTGGATATCTGATCTCTTCTCCTCGGAAGGCTTTACTTGTGTAGTAAATTGGATTTTGTCCTCCATTCTCCATTCTGATCAACGCCGAGCTAACTGCATTCTCGGACACTACAAGGTACAAATATAATTTTTCTCCCATTACCGGCCTGGACAACAATGGAGGTGCTCCCAAGTATTTCTTCAAGTCTTGAAAAGCCTTCTCACATTCATCATTCCACTCAGAAGTCTTTCTGAGTGTCTTAAAGAATGGGAGACATCTATCAGTTGCTCGTGACACAAATCTGTTGAATGCTGCTACTCGTCCAGTGAGACTCTGTACTTCCTTCTTTGTCGTTGGAGATCGCAGCCCTAATAGAGCTTTGATCTTCCCAGGATTTTCTTCAATGCCTCGTTGATTGACAATGTACCCGAGGAATATGCCTTCTCGTACTCCAAATATGCACTTCGTCGGGTTCAGCTTCATTTGATATTTATCTAGTTGATCAAAAGTCTGACTTAAGTCAACTAGATGATCGACAGCTTTCTTGCTTTTTGTCAGCATGTCGTCAACATAGACTTCCATGTTGTCACTGATTTGTTCAGCAAAGACCTTGTTCATCAGCCTCTGATATGTCGCACCTGCATTTTTCAAACCAAAAGGCATAACATTATAACAATAAGTTCCCCTAGGGGTAATAAAAGAAGTACTTTCCCTGTCTTCAGGTTTCATTTTAATTTGATTGTAGCCAGAATAAGCATCCATGAAGCTCAGCAACTCATGTCCCAAGGTAGCATCCACCAGTTGATCAATTCGGGGCAATGGAAAGTGATCCTTTGGGCATGCTTTATTGAGGTCGGTGAAGTCTACACACATCCTCCACTTGTTGTTCTTCTTCTTTACCATCACCACATTAGCTAGACAATCTGGATATTTAACATCTTCAATGAAACAAGCTTTCTGGAGCTTCTCAACTTCCTCCTGTATAGCTTGATTCTTCTCGGGACTGAATACTCTTCTTCTCTGCTTTACAAGCTTGATCTCCTTATTCACATTGAGCTCGTGACATAAGAAGTTTGGGTCTATCCCAGGCATATCTTCATGACTCCACGCAAAAGTTTGTCTTCTGCTTCTAAGGAAAGTTATCAATTCCTATTTTAATGAGGCATCCAACGATGAACCTATTTGAGTAGTTCGTTCAGGGTGCTCGTCGTCCAGAATGACATTTTCAGTAGCTTCCACCACTTGACCCTTCACGAGTTGTGACTCATCCCGAGGATCCAATGTTTCAATCTCTGCACCTTCATCCACTTGATAGGTAGTGGTCTTTTTTTTTTATTCTTCCAGTTCTTCTTGCTCGACGGATGAATAATAGCATTCCCAAGCTACTTTCTGATCACCTTTTACCACTCCTACTCCAAAGTTTGTTGGAAATTTTAGGCACTGATGCACTGTAGATGGTACAACTTCGAACTTCTTCAACCCTACTCTTCCCATGATGATATTATACGATGATTGGACATTCTTATCCATCACGAAGAAACGTATTCTTTCTATCCGACAAGCAGGCCACGTACCAATGAAAATATCCAACTTGATCGTCCCAAGTGGAAATACTTTCTCGCCAGCAAAACCGATGAGGGGTCTGTGATAAGGCTCCAGTTGAGATAGCTTTATATTCAAACTATCGAAACACGAGTAGAACATGATGTCTGCCAAGCTACCGTTGTCGACCAGCACTCTTGAAATCATTACCTCCTTCATTCTCATCTTGATCACCAGTGGATCATCGTGAGGATATAAAACACCTGCAAGATCATTCTTTGAAAACCCAATGACCAATTTTTCTTTGTTCACCTTTCTCGGGCGATCTTCCTCAGCTAAATTTATTCACTGAATGTACGAGCAAGCTTGAGCCTCATCGAGGTAAGCTTTTCTTTCTGCAGTAAGGTCTCCTCCTCCTGCATCTCCTCCTGTAATAACATTACAATCAAATTACCCAAAGCGTATTGAAAATACCTCTCGTTCTGGCTGCCTTGGTTTCTTTGGAAGGTCGGGGTCATCCTCTGGATCAACTTCATGGTTTCTCTTCTTGTTCTCCTCTGCCCGACGAGGAGATCTAGACCTCTCTCTAGTTCGGTCGTTGTTTCTTCTTTTGCCTCCCTGATCAACATACTTTGCTAGCTTTCCTCGTCGGATGAGGGTTTCAATCTCATTCTGAAGAGCTATGCAATTTTTGGTCATATGGCCATGATCCTTGTGAAACTCGCAATATTTTTCCCTATTCCTCGTGTAGGGTCTGACTTCATTTTCTTTGGCCAGTTTAACTCCTCGCTGTTCTTAATCTCTTCCAAGACGTGGTTGATACTTGCCTTCAAAGGTGTGTAATTATCAAATTTCCTCAAGACCTCCCATGATGACCTATTTTTGGATTGTTTGTCACCACCATTGTTCTTATGTTCTTTCTTCTTAGCTTTATCACCTTCCACCTTGGTTTCTTTGGTGTCCATATTCTTCTTCGCAGACATAGCCTCCTCGGCATTCATAATCTTGGACGCTTTTCCCATCAGGTCCGACATGGTTCGAGGTGGATCTTTGGCCAAAGTGTAGTACAACTTGTTCGACAGTAGTCCACTCATCAAAGCAGTAATAGCAGTCTTCTCCTCGTAATCAATGACTTCGAGTTTCTCATTATTAAAATGAGTTATATAATCTCTGATACTCTCACCAGCCTTTTGTCTAACACTTAACAAATGTGCTACTCGTTTAACTGGCTTTGCTCCAAAGCAGAAATTCCCAATGAATAACTCGGCCAATTGAAGAAAAGTTATAATCTTACCCCGAGGAAGATTATTATACCATATCTGAGCAGATCCGGTAAGAGTTCCCGAGAATGCCCTGCATCTTATCTCGTCTGGGACAGCATAGATATCGGCAGCAGCTTGATATTGTTCTATATGAAGAACGGGGTCAGTCTTCCCATCATACTTGGGAGTCACAACAAGTGCTTTGAACTTTGATGGTGTTGGAAAATCAATAATGTCCTGGACAAAAGGTGTTCCTCGAACAAAAGTTCGCTGTAGAGGGTTCTTGGCCTTAGCCATTTCCCCTAATCTATCCTCTAGCCTCTGAATAGATCCTTTCCATGCATCATTCCCTTCCTCGGGTCTATTGGTTCGAGCAACTGATCGCGTTGAAGTGGCTTCTTGGGATTTGTCTCGACGAGCAGTTAGTCGGTCATAAGATCCATCTTGACGAGCAGTTGGTCGCGACTGGGCAGATCCTTCCCTTAAATTTGATGGTCGTCGAAAGATCCTCGATGCTGCATCAAGAGGACTTTTGTTCCTCCTAGGGCCTAAACGGTTGAAAGGAGAAGCCCTACTTAACCTTTCCAATGCGCTGGTCCTTTCTGGGGAGAGGGTGACACGTTGTTCAATATCCGTGGCTCGCACGGGCGAAGTTCGCCCAGGTTGATAAGAAAAATCTTCAGATTCATCATTACGATAGGAATCAGTACGCCTAGTATGCGAAGAAGGCGCACGGGTATTTCTTTGAATGCTTTGTGGTCCGAAATGGGCTGACACACCACCATGGAGGGTTTGGATGAGTTGTCGCATCGTTTCTTGCATGACGGTCTGGCCCTGAGCCAGATTTGCCATTATTCCAGTCAGATCTGGAACAATTGGTGGAGCAGATGGATTTGGAGGGGTTTCAGCGTTTCGATTGCTGGATTCAGGAATATCAGCCATTGGTAATGGGCTGTTTTTGATGAGAAAACGATATTACCAGTCGATTCCCACAGACGGCGCCAATCTGTTGATGTAAAAAATTAGATCACTCTAATAATTCAATCACAGATAAATAAATGAGACAAAAGATTTTTATAGTGGTTCAGCCTTATAAGAATGGCCTACGTCCACTGTTTTGGTATTGCTGTTTGTATGGGAATTCTCGATTACAAATTATCTCAAGAAATTCTGGTCCAGGGGTCCTGGATTCGATCCTGGATTCAGATCCCTTACAATGAGGATTTTACAATGTATTTATAGCCCTGGGGATGTCATGTGAAAGGGTGATACATTAAATGATGTACATATGAAAGGGTAATACATTCAATGCCCTTTATGCGTGTGCGTATGAACGATAAGCATTTAATGAACCAGTTGAACTGTTGGTTATCCAGCTATTAATGCTTTATTCGAGGTGCAGCTCAGACCGCCTGAGTTGCTCGTACCGCCTGAGCTTCTCGATACTCAAGAGTTCCTCGGAGAGGTCTGTTCCTCGGAGCGCAAGAGTTCCTCGGAGTAACATGGTTCCTCGGAGCGTGTGATCATCTCGGAAATGCTTGTTGTTTCCATGTAGATAGCCACGTGTCTTCGTAGGACTGGTCCACATCAGTAGATTAAATTTGGTATCAACAACGATATTTTAAAAAGAATACCAATAAACATAAAAAAGTTCCTAATTATAGGGAAAAAAAGAAGTAGCTCAATCTAAGACTTCTACCAGAGAATGTTGGACTTGTGGCAAAGAAGGAAACTTTGCTAAATATTGTCCCACCAAGAAAGATAAATAGAGTGTTAAGATTATTAATACGATATTAGATTTTGCAGATCAAGAAGAATTAGATATATTATATGCTATAGACATATCGGAGATAGAAAATGATGATAATACTACTATCTATAGTGCATACATAGATAGTTATTCAGAAGAATCTAATAGTGATACTGATGAGTTGAAGACTCCCAAGATACTCAAGATTTATATATGATGCAAATTGGTCAAGAATATGATTATATAAACTTTGAAGAAGCTTGGTATACATGTATATTAAGCCCCTTGTTAAAGAATAGATGGTTAATTAGTAATCCTAAGTTACTAACATATATACCTAGATGTTACTACTATGAAGAACATTATTTCACATTTGAAATGAAATATATTAAGAAAGATTTTAGTTGTGTATAATATTTTGAGACTATACAAACATAAGTATTTATGGTTTGTGTTATTTGTGAATTACACTACCATGAAAATTATTGGAGAACTAGATTTTGAAAAAATTATACTAATCATTATGATGCTCAAATTGATAAAGATATTAATCTCTATTATCAAGATGTATATAAAAAAAGCATAGCCAAGAGATTACAAGAAAATGAAGACTTAAAAGGAAAGGGAATTTCCTATGATCAAGAAGAAAGGTACTCAGAAAGTAGTACATAATACTTAACATCATTAGATTTTAAAAATAAACCTCATAAAGGAATATCTATTATTGAAAACAATAATTTAGGCTACTAAATCTAATGCTTGTTTTGTAGAATTATTTATACAACATAAAGATTATACTAAAAGACTTTTAGCTTTCATAGATACAGGATGATCTAAGAGTATTTGTAGGGCTAATGCCTTCCATGAAGAATATTTTTAAGACTCTAAGCAAGAAATCCATGGTAAAGTAGAAAATGGAGAACCATTTACCTTATACTTCCAGACTATTCCTATTTTCTTCAAATTAGAAAATCGGACTAACAAAACTGTAAATCACCAGTTTTGGATTATGGATCCCCATCGTAGTTTCACGGGAAACATTATTTTAGTATAAGACTTTATTAGTAAATACCATCCTTATACTTAGTTGTGACACCCCTCTCATTTAAATAACGGGTGATAAGTGCTTTATTAAATTTAAAATAGAATTTCCAGTTGGAATCAGTCTTACATCATTGTCGAAAACTTTTTATTAATTACTAACCACATAGTATTTAAAAATCACATGTTAAATTTTATCTTTTTTTTTAAAACATGAAAGTAATTAAATGATTAACTAAACATTCACCATACAATAACAACTCATAGGAATCAAAATGACATAATGAAATAAATTGAGTCTGGAGTAAACACTTCCAGTCATAATCCCAAATACAATAATCTGAAATGAAGTAAATCCAACAATTGAAAAGTAAATGACTATCTGTAAACTACGATCTCTAAATAAGAATGGGCAACATGCCCTGACTGAAATGAATGTCTCTGAATGAATCAAGGATAAATGTGGAGGCGTCTAATACCGAGGTCCTGTAACTTCCACAGTAGTTGTAGCACGTCAACTGAATGGAACTCCTATGCTTGTCATCCCTGTGGCTAGGCACCTAAAAGGTTTTTACAATAACAAAATAGATTTGACAGGAAACGGGTCGGAGCCCGAGTTGAAAATATTTTTAAAATAGCAAGTATTTAAATTGCATAAAAACCAGATATTGTTTATTTGTTAGTCACGTGCTCTCACTTGAAATCCTCACCTCTCAACTATTGTGCACGCCTGATGTATACTCCTAATCCATCCTATTTATACTGTAGTTTGAAACAAGTCCCTCACTATAATGCCTAAGTCATTGTGTCCACCCATATTCCCCGAATAATAAATTCTTGCATTTCCAATATTTATTAATCGATTCAAGTATTTCATTACTCATATAATTTCCCATAATTATAACATATTTTATATATCATACTCTTTCTCATCTACTAAGCAATGCGGTAGAATAATCACCAGTACATATATAGACTTCACTATCATAAGATATATATACTTATAAGACACCCCGAAACATACTTATGCTGCATGAATACTCTGTTATCAAGTCCGAGTATATCACATACTATATGAAGGACTATAGGTTCATATTCACTTGAGAACCATACAAAACACAAATCACAAATAATGGAGGGGAATCATAGTTCCAAGTCATAAGAGAGACGCACCTACCCACTCACCCTTATGACCGTCTGCACAATCACTCACAGATAGGCTGTACCCAGGTTATATGGTTCTAAGGTAAAAGTCCATATTTCCCCAATTGGCTCATCAGAATAAGATTGTCTTGGCACGAAAACCTCCGTGATAGCAAGTTGCGCGGTATGATACATTACACATAATAATCCATACTATAGGTAAATCATATACCCTATGTATATATAAATCTCCTATAAGAACTTGCACGTCCCATTTTACAAGTCTTATACGTAGTATATTTATATCTCGAATATCCTACGTAATATTTTATTTAACGCGGTAACTTACGTCGCATAACTACAAGTAACTTATCCCATAAGGTTACCAAGTTTCCTTCTATTTCTTGGGTTATTAAGTTAACGTTCATCCATTTTATACCCCAATTTACAAAATTACCAACCGTAACTCCTTCGATTAACACTCGTAATTTCCCCATTCAATCCCATGTATAAATAACATTTTTCGGGTCTTAAGAATATCCTACTACCCTTCCCTAAGTCTCATTATGATTAATTAATCCACACAAAGATTTCTAAAATTTAGGATTTAATCAAATATTAAAAATAAAACAAAGCACATTTCCTAGGGGAATCAATCAATTAATGAAATGGGTCGATTGATCGATCGACATTCTTGAGTCGATCGATCAACCGATCAGTTATTTGCCCAGATTTTCTTAGCAGTTACGGGTTTCGAGATTTTTAACCACTAAAATCGTCTTTACACATCTCCAAATTGATATACATGAAATTCAGAACCTATACTAACATGTGTGAACAATTTCTAACGTATCCAAATCGTTTAAACAACACCAACATGCATAAATTCACCCAATTTCCATCTTTAGTATCAAGAACCCTTGATTCATCTTCAATTCAACACGAAATTTCCAGATTTCTTCAACCATTATGATTTTAATAACGTGGGTTTGATTCTACATGCATAAATGATCCTATTCCATTTAAATATTCACCCAAGAATTATGATTTACATTATCTAAATTCTTCCAAAACATGAGATTTTCATAAAAATATTATCCTAATCTAACATGGATCACATATCTATCTTAAATTATTGAAAGATAATACTTGCTTGATGTTTGAAGGTCTTAATTGTTGATGTCAAAGGGTATGGTTGAAATCCTTTCTCTCTGATCTACGTGATGGTGGTGACGATGGTGAAAATTGGTGTTTTTGGCCTTGGGAACACCTCTCCTCTTCCTCATATGTCTCCTCTGCAGAATGGTAACTTCTAACCCCAGGAGACTAAGACTCAAAGATGATAAATAACTCTAAATTCAGTGGGTTTATTTTCAACAAAAATAAAAATGTCTAAAATACCCTCCCGGGATGCCGATTTGGCCTAAAAGTGCCCCGGAACCCAAACTAAACCCCCGGGTAGACTTTTTCGACTATCTCGACCCTTCTGGACATTTTGGCGCACTTGAAATGACCATAAGGGTGACTTATAAATAAATTATTTTTTATTTCATTAAATTGCGTGCCAACACGACTGACATGTGCATTCCGACTTAATTTCCATAACTGTCGTATATTCGCTCGTGATAATTAATTCATAATTTTATATTACTACACTAACTAAGTAATATTCAACTTAATTCACATCAATAAATACTAACTCTCATCGCACTAGTAATTATTTAATTAAATCCAGATTAATTATAAATAAATTCCCCATTTTTAAATTAATTAATCCCACAATTAAAAATCATTAAAAGTATGGGGTATTACATCAGTATAATGATAAGATTTTACTTAGTCATAAAGAGGAGTTTAATATTATTTCCTCTCTAATTGATCCCAAGACTTCTTTTGACCTTATGTAGGTAAAGTCCAATTATATACCAATAATCCATCAAAGTTCTTCAGCTGAGCATGGTAGACCTAGACATACAAACCAACAAAAAGCCCAATAAATAAATAAACCCTTACAAAAAGAATGTAAGTGTCCAAACTAAAAGTGTTATAAGAAAATATCACTTATACAACAAGAAATTATAAATCAATCCTAACAAGCCTTATTAAAGGCCCGAGCTATATCCAAACAAAAGAAAATGGATATAAAAGCAGAAAAAAATATTAGTCAATTAGCAGAGCCTACTTTAGGATAAAATCCCATTGCCAGGAGGGACAAAAACCAAAGTTATTATGAAATTATTCCTATTAACCTAGATGCCACTATTAATGGTGGAACTTACAAGACAGGATATTCACAAGAATATAAATAAGAATTCAAAAGAGCTATAGATGAGATGCTTAAGCTAAACATTGTTAAAGAAAGCAAAAGTAGACATAATAGCCTTACCTTCTACGATCAAAATAAGACTGAACAAAAAAGAGAAAAAAGACGTATAATCATAGACTATAGACAACTTAACAAGAATTGTGAATTCGATTCTTATAAGATACCAAACAAGAATAATTTAATTAACTTGATTGAAGACTAAATTATATTCAGTAAGTTTGATTGTAAGTCAGGCTTCTGGAAAATTAAGTAACCCTTCATATTTTCCTTGAGGCCCACGGTATCATCCCTCGGCCAAGTGTACCTCGGCCCAGGCCGACACTACCACATACACCCCCCCGGGGACACTTCTCATATCACAGATGTCAACATCAACCCCAGGTACCAAGGAATAGTAACCCCGGTCAACGGTAGGCCAAGATTACAAGAAGCTCTACATTCACCTTCAACATGAACCTTACCTCGGAGGAGGCCGAGGTTACCAGAGGCATCGCTTACCATCAGCACGCCAATGACTCATCCAAGGCCGACACGGGCATACACCTCGGCTGACATAAAGCCGAGACAGCCCATGACACCTCACGGATTGAGCGGACGACCAACCCTTATAGCTCGGCCTCTCCTAGGCCGAGGCCATTCACCAACATGACTACCAAGCATCTGTTGACGTTTGGATAAGGACACCTGGGCATAAATCAGTTATAACAAGATTATTCCCCGCACGTGGGGGAATATTTCATCATCATTATCTACATGTGGCCATGACGTGTGGCACATCCCCATTGGTGAGGAAACTACACACATGCACATTACATGCATAGGGGGTACATTACACCCCCTAGGCACTATATAAAAGGATCACCCCTACCTAGCAAAGGATCCAGCGATAAAAACCCTAGCAAAAACTCTGTCTAAAGATACACAGTAGAGAGAGAAAGAGAGCTTGAGAGGTTGTAACCACGGCCATTAGTGCCTTCTTTCAGTGACATTACTCTCACACACTCACCGTGGACGTAGGCCACATTGGCTGAACCACTCATATTCGGATGTCGTTCCTCTTATCCTCACCTCATTCTTACCTTATTCATATAGCTGTGTTGCCATTGTTACACCTGTATTGAGCTTGCAAACACCTCACCTGGTGGTGCTGATTTTCAGCATCATCATTTTGGCGCCGTCTGTGGGAACGAGAAGATATCTCTTCCTCTTTTCCTGCTTAGCCTGACCGGAGATTCTGGTGGTGAACCAGAAACCACCCCTTGCGTGGAGCTGTTTCACCATTGAAAGAGATCCTTTAAGGTATTAAGCTCACCTGCTACTCAAAGTTCTATAGTGGTAACACATGGCACCGGACTTGCCGCCGCCGCTTTCGCCGCCCGGAGGTGGAGGAGCTAGCTCCAGTCAGGTTCCTCCCCAGTCCGAAATGGCGGAGGTGGCAGCTGCCTTGAAATCTTTGGCTGCAACACAACAAGCGATGAAGGAGAAATTTGCACAGCTCAGCCAAACCATGATGATGAGACCACCCGGAGTCTCGCCGGACATGATCATCCCGGCGGCAGTTCAACCCCAACCGGATGCCAGGGGACCACCCCAGGCACCGATGAAGGACCAACCTGCACCCCCGCGGAGAAGGGATGTTGCTGACCCTAGGCGCTTGCGCCTGGGAAGGCAAGGAAACCCATGCCCGGAGGTATGATGACATGGGAGCAGGATGAGGTCAACAGTCAGCGGGTCGCGGCTGGGGAACCCTCTGTCCACTGAAAAGAGGTGGCAGGGGATAACCTCGGCCAAGTCGATGAGAGAAGACCATGGAATGACTCGATTCAACGTCTCGAGGAGAAGATAGGGGACCTCATAAAGAGAAGGGACCCCTTACAGAGGGGCTACACGGAGGGCTCACCGTTTGTGGCCAGGATAGTGGGGTTCCCAACCCCAGATAAATTCAAACCTCCTGTGGTGACTCCTAAGTATGATGGAAGCACCAACCCAGTGCACCACATCGAGATGTACCAGTCAGCCGAAGATATTTACTCGATACCTGATGAGATGAAGTGCAGGGCCTTCTCGGGCACCTTGACAGGGGCAGCGCATAGCTGGTTCACCTCTCTTCCAAAGAACTCGATCGAAAACTTCAAAGGCTTGGCCGAGCAGTTCATCCACAACTTCTGCTTTGGGGTAAGGCCCCAAAAGAAGACCACCCACCTCCTATACGTCAAACAAGCTAAGGGTGAAAGCCTGAGAGACTACATAGCAAGATTCAACAAGGAGAAGTTAGAGGTGGAGGACTATGAAGAGAGCATAGCCATGACCGCCCTTATAGGAGGTCTTCAGAAGGGAAAGCTACTGTGGAAGCTGGCAAAAGACCCCCCCAAGTCTATGGCGGAGCTGTTGTCCACTGCAGGAAAAGTGATGAATGCGGAGGAGGCGATGTCCACCAAATACGAAGAGGAGAACCACGGTAGCGCTGGGAGGTCCCAGGGTAAGAAAGAAGGGAAGAAGCGGTCGGCAGACGACAAATTCTCTCGTTACACTCCTCTGAATGTGAGCTGTGAACACATTCTTAATGAGATCAAGAGTGACCGGGCCCTGAGATGGCCAGAGAAGTTGAAGGCTCCGCCACATAAGAGGAATAAAAACCTCTGGTGTGAGTTCCATCAGGATCACGGCCATGTCACAGACAGATGTTTCGCTCTAAAGGATGAGATTGAGAAAATGCTGAAGTCTGGGAAGCTGAGAAAGTATGTGGATGGCAAAGCCCCGAAAGATGGAAGAGAAGACCCTAGGAAGAGAAGAGATGACAGGTGTCGTGGCGATGCCCCAGGTAGGGGGCATGATGATTCAGAAGGTGATGATGGAGATGACCCAGATCTCCCACCAAGGGATGACAATACCCCAGTGAAGAGGGTAGGAATGATCTCCTTTGGTTTTGGCACCATATGTGGGGGATTCGCAGGAGGTGGCTCTGAGGTACCTGATAGAAAGGCTCATGTAGCGAAGGCCATGTCGGTGGTCAGGCCAGAGGTTGTGAACCTGACGTCTTCTGACGCTGTGCAGAAGAGAACGAAGGTGGATATGGACACCCTAGTGGTGGGTTTCTCCCGACCAAACTTCAAGGGCATCTTAGCCCCCCATGATGACCCCTTGGTCATAACGACAAGGGTGCATGGATGCGATGTGGGGAGAATCCTCATAGACGGGGGAAGCTCAGCAGATGTAATGTTTTGGCCTTGTTTCAAGAGCTTGGGTCTTAGCAGGTCAAGGCTAGTGCCATACCACCACCCCTTGATAGGCTTCAGTGGTGAGAAAGTGCACCCATTAGGTATGTATGAGATGGATGTCCGTGTGGGGGATGAGTGGCCTAAGAGGCTGACTAAGAAGATAAACTTTTTTGTGCTGAACGAGAATGTCTACTCGGCCTACAACCTCATCATCGGAAGAGTAGCCCTCAAGGAGTTTGAAGCCGTGCCGTCAACGGTCCATCAAATGCTAAAATTCCTGACTCCTTATGGAGTAGGGGAAGTGCAGGGGGATCAGACCACGGCACGGGAGTGTTATTTCAACTCAGCTGAAGAGAGGGAGGCCCATAAGAGAGCAACCACCACCTACAGCATAGACACTCTTGACCCGAGAGATGAAACAAAGCTAAAGAAGGGTGAGGCCGCGGAAGAGGTAGAATCCATCGTCCTCAACGAGGACGAACCGGAAAAAACCGTCCAGGTCGGCAAGGCCCTAGAACCAAAGACAAAGGAAGAGTTGGTAAGCCTCCTCAAGAGGAGGCAGAGTGTCTTCGCCTGGAGCCACACCGACATGCCTGTTATAGACCCTGAGGTCATGACCCACAAACTCAACGTGGATAGGGATGCCAGGCCAGTCAAGCAGAGGAGAAGAATTTACTCCAGAGAGAAATATGAGGTCATTCGGGAAGAGGTGAAAAAGTTGGAAGAGGCCGAGTTCATACGAGAGGTCACCTATCCCGAGTGGCTCTCAAACGCAGTAATTGTGCCTAAAGCCAGTGGAAAGTGGCGGATGTGTGTAGATTTCACAGACCTGAATAGGTCTTTCCCGAAGGACAGCTATCCCCTACCTAGGATAGACCAGATGGTGGACGCAACAGCAGGGCACGAACTCATGAGCTTCATGGATGCTTATTCAGGTTATAACCAAATCTTCATGGACACCGAAGACTCTGAGAAGACAGCCTTCATCACTGACAAGGGGACGTATTGTTATAAAGTGATGCCCTTTGGTCTGAAAAATGCGGGGGCAACATATCAGCGTCTCGTCAATAGGATGTTCGAGGAACAGATAGGTAAGACCATGGAGGTATACGTGGACGATATGCTAACGAAGAGACTGAAGGCATGTACTCACGTGGCAGACCTTGAGAAGACCTTTGATGTCATGGATTCATACAGAATGAAGCTCAACCCGGCGAAATGTGTCTTCGGTGTAGGAGCAGGGAAATTTCTGGGGTTCATAGTTAACCAAAGGGGGATTGAGGCAAACCCTGAGAAGATCAAAGCATTGCTCGACATGAAGACCCCTAGGAGTATCAAGGATGTCCAAAGACTTACTGAAAGAGTAGCTGCCCTGAACAGGTTTGTTTCCAGGGCAACGGATAAGTGTCTTCCATTCTTCAAGATTCTAAGGAAGGCCTTCCAGTGGGATGAAGAGTGTGAAAAAGCCTTTGATCAACTCAAGTCCTACTTAGGATCTCCTTTACTACTGTCCCGGCCCATTGCAGGAGAGAGGTTGTTTGTGTACTTGGCAGTCTCTGAGTCGGCAATTAGCACGGCCATCATACGAGAAGAAGGTGGAGTTCAGAGGCCTGTATACTTCAACAGTAAGGCCCTACAAGGGTCTGAGCAGAACTACCCCAGAATGGAGAAATTGGCTTATGCTCTTATCCATGCTTCAAGGAAAATGAAACCCTACTTTCAAGCTCACTCTATGATAGTCCTTACAGACTCCCCACTAAGACAGGTTCTGCACAAGCCTGAGAAGTCCGGGAGATTGATGGCCTGGGCCATTGAACTAGGGGAGTATGATCTTACTTACCAGCCCAGGATGGCCATTAAGGGGCAGGCCCTTGCAGATTTTGTCGCGGAATTCACCTTGGAAGAGACTGAGTCAGAGAAGAGCCGAGCTGTCTCCCGAGATTCAGAAGAGATAGACAGTCACATCTTCCAAGGCCGAGAAGAGGTAGTCCCAGTCAAGGCCCGGAGGAGGGTAGAAGAGAACGAGGAGGATCGATACCTCTTCGAAAAAGGAGTGATGAGAGAAGGGGTCTTCTCTTCAGAAAAAGACGTGTGGAGCCTCTTCGTGGACGGATCATCCTGTGATGGTGGAAGTGGCGCGGGGCTAGTACTCTCAGCTCCAGATGGCGCCAACATTGAGTATGCCTTAAGATTCAACTTCCAGGCTTCAAACAACGAGTCTGAGTATGAGGCCATGATAGCGGGCCTCCTATTGGCAACAACTCTGCGGGTCAAGCGGCTTCTACTCCATAGCGACTCAAGGTTGGTTATTAACCAAGTGTTGGGGGCGTACGAGGCCAAGGATGAGAGGATGGCCAGGTACTTAAAAAAGGTAAGAGGATTGCTAGAGTTTTTTTAATAGGCCAAACTAAAGAGAGTGCCTAGACTGAGCAATAACCACGCTGATGCATTGGCAAGACTGGCCTCAGCAATGAAGACAGATTTGGGAAGAACCATCCCAATTGAAGTTCTAGGAAAATCAAGCATCGAGGAGGACGAGGTATGTAACCCTTGTCACAATATAAACCTGGGGGACTCGTGGATTGACCCGATTGTCAGATACCTTAGGGAGGGGGAGCTACCTGAGTCCAAACTGGAAAGGAAAAAGTTGAGATACAGGGCTGCCAAGTTCTCATTGATAGGAGACGTCTTGTACAAAAAAGGTTTTCTCTTGCCCCTCCTCAGATGTGTTCACCCCTTGGAAGTACCTCGAATCTTGCAGGAGGTTCATGAAGGCTCTTGCTCTAGCCATATAGGAGGAAGACCCTTAGCCAAGAGAATCATCACTCAGAGATACTGGTGGTCAACCTTGTCTAGGGACTCTGCTGATTATGTGAAGAGGTGCGACAAATGTCAGAGGTTTGCCACTATCCCTCATCAACCCCATCAGCCTATGACATCAATCTCTTCTCCATGGCCGTTCGCGGTATGGGGAATTGACCTGGTAGGACCCATGCCGAGAGCAGTCAACAACTATAGATTCTTGATAGTTGCCATTGACTACTTTTCAAAATGGGTAGAAGCCGAACCCATGATAACAATTACAGAGCAGAAGACCTTTCAGTTCATCTGGAAGAACATCATATGTAGATATGGTCTCCCAAACACGCTCATCTTAGATAATGGGACCCAGTTCAAGAACGCCTCCTTGGAGAAGTACTGCCAAAGTGTGGGGATTAAACAGTTCTTCTCATCCCCTGGTCGACCCCAGGCTAATGGCCAGACTGAAGTCACAAATAGGACAATCTTGGATGGAATCAAGAAGAGGTTAGAAGACGCGAAGGGGAGATGGATAGAAGAGATTTACGCTGTACTATGGGCTTACAGGACCACAGCAAGGACACCCACGGGAGAAACCCCATTCATGCTGGCACACGGTTCAGAAGCCGTCATACCAATGGAGCTAGGCCTACCAACTCATCGGATCCAGACCTATGATCAGGACAGCAATGGGGAAAGGAGGAGGTTAGACCTGGACCTTATTGAAGAAAGAAGGGAAGACGCAGAGGTCAGGAAAGTAGCCTACCAGCAGAGGGCAGCAAAATTCTACAATCAAAGGATAAAGGCAAGACCCATTGCGGTAGGAGACCTAGTGCTTAAGAAGACCTTACAGAAAACAAACAAGCTACACCCGAACTGGCATGGCCCCTACAGAGTAACGGAAGAAGTTGTGCCTGGCACGTATAGGTTAGAGAACCTAGAGGGAGAACCTTTCGCCAACCCGTGGAACGCCGACCACCTAAAGAGATATTTCATATAATGTTGCATTTATTTTTGTCAATTGTAAAAGTACCACCTTATTGAGAAGAGGTTGTGAATAAAGATCAGTTTCCATGGAAAATTCTTGTTTCATCTTAACATCATTCATTTGGTGAAATTTATTATGGGGATAACCTCTTAGGTGAGGACCTCAGACCTTAAGCATCATTAATTTGATGACATTATGAGGCTTACCTCGGCCTACGTGATGACCTCAGACCCTCATAACACCACTTGGTGGTGACGAGGTCTGAGTTCGGACATCTCGGCTGGAGGACCTCAGACCCTTAACATCATTCATTTGGTGAAATTTATTAGGGGGATAACCTCTTAGGTGAGGACCTCAGACCTTAAACATCATTAGTTTGATGACATTATGAGGCTTACCTCGGCCTAGGTGATGACCTCAGACCCTCATAACACCACTTGGTGGTGACGAGGTCTGAGCTCGAACACCTCGGCTAGAGGACCTCAGACCCTTAACATCATTCATTTATTGAAATATCTTAGGGGGATAACCTCTTACTATGAGGCTTACCTCGGCCTAGGTGATGACCTCAGACCCTCATAACACCACTTGGTGGTGACGAGGTCTGAGCTCGAACACCTCGGCTAGAGGACCTCAGACCCTTAACATTTATTGAAATATCTTAGGGGGATAACCTCTTATTATGAGGCTTACCTCGGCCTAGGTGATGACCTCAGACCCTCATAAACACTTGGTGGTGACGAGGTCTGAGCTCGGACACCTCGGCTAGAGGACCTCAGACTCTTAAGTAACAGTTATGGCACCACATTCAGTAATGGCTTTAGAGAGTGCATAGCATCCATGTACATTCACAAATAAAGATGAAGAGAGACATTTGCATTCAACAAAAGCTTGAAATTGCATAATATTTAAGTGTGAGAAATTAAATGCAAGATTACAAGTCAAAACAAAAAATGGAAAATACAAGTTAAACATCTGAATGAGGAACGTCTGATGTCTCTTCAGGGTTGGCCTGCTCGGTATTGGTCACCTCGGCTACTTCATTTGCAGGGTCAGTTTCTCCGAGGTCAGCCCCTTCCAGAGTAACAGTTTGACCAGGGGCAGCAGCTTCATCCTCTACCTCCTGAAAAGCCTGGGCAAATTGGGCATCGGCAAGGCCGAGGCCCACAAAATCTGAGGCCTTAATGGTGCCAACCTCGGCCTCCCTTACCTCGGCCCACTTGGAGGTAGCCTTGATACCCCTTTCAAGGTACTCCAGGCCAAAACCTATAAACTCCTCGGAGATCTTATAGTCAGCAATTATTGTCTCCGAGGCGTCTGCAAGAGAAGCCTTCACCGCAGCATCAACTTTCCTCTGCAAAGCATCGTCCTTGTCCTTCAGGGCCTTGGTATGACTCTGGACAAGTGCAGAGATGTCCTTCTCTAGGGATTGGGCCTTATTTTCAGAGGTCTGAGCCTTGGTCTCAGCCTCCTGTAACTCGGTCCTCAGACGAGCAACCTCGGCCTTCAGGGTGCCCTCAACTTTTTCAGCCTCCTGCCCCTTCTGGATGAGAGGCAATTTCCTCAGGGCCCAGTTGGATAGTTGATACATGGCAGCCGCACCCTGCACAGTAAATAAAGAAGTCAGATGAGAAGCAGAATCATATGTTGCACTTTGGACAAGAACAAGTTATACCTGGACTACTCGGTGAAGACCAAATTCAACCATCAGAGAAGTGTCCATGGCCCTGAAGAAACGCTTGTCGGCCTCGGTCATCATATTGTTCAGAGCATCCATGGCCTGTCGGCTGTGGCCGACCACGCTATCAGACAGTTTCAACTGGTCCAAACGTGCTGATAACGTGTCGGCCGTGAGGGGGATCGCAGTATCTGAGGCCCTCTTGGTTCTGGAGGTCGTCCTCTGATCCTCAGGAGGATGGACCTCAGGCGCCCTCTTCTTAGACTTGGACGTTGAGGGAGCAGGTGGGGGAGCGTTCATGCCAGTCTTCTTGACAAGTCTAGACAAGCTTGGAGCTGCCATCTCCCACAGCTCGTCCGAAATGTTTGGTGGTTTCTCTGCAAAAGTAAAGAGATATGAGTCAGAAATAAAGTACGTATGATAAGAGGCTACACTTGGTCAAAATAAAAATCCTTACCAAAGTCAGCTAAGGGACTTCCGCCGAGGCTCGTCCCCGAGAGATACTGGGGGGTCAGTAGATGCTCAAACTTGACAAACATCCCATGGGCCCCTTGGTCCTGCAGGGCCTTCACCCTTTTGCCATGTTGCACACTTAGTCCAGGGTCGGCCCTGGCAGCCATGGTAACTTTGCCCCATTTCCGGGGTATTCTCGGCTCGAAGATGGAAGAGGGAATGGAAGAACCAAATTCCCACGGCCCTGAGACAAAAAAGTACCTGGGTTTCCAATTATGGTTGGAGGTCTGAGTGACCAGGAGCATTTTTTTCTCAGGCCTCCGAGCCACAAAGTGATAGTAGCTCGGATGATTTTTGGCCGAGGTAGGGACGTAACAACCAGCAAAGACCTGCACTGGTAGGTCAGAGTGGTGGACCGCCCTCCACAAGATGATTGCCCCTATAATAACCCTCCAGGCATTGGGAGAGAGCTGCGAGGGGGCCAAGTTAATGAATGATAGAATGGTCCTAATGACGGGGTGGAGGGGAAGACGAAAACCTAACTTGAACATCTGCTCGTACAGGCAGATTTCTCCATCCCTGCCATGGTAGGCCCTCTCTTCCCTCAGAGGTCTCCTTAAGTGGATAGAGGAGCTAATGGAGTATAAGTACCTGAAGTGCAGTAGATCCACCTCAGTAATTGTGCTCTCATACTCGGCCGCCTCAGATGTGTCTACATCACTTTCGGCATCCTCATCATCGTCAGACTCAACGTCGGCTGGAGCAGACGTGGACGGGTTACCGGGGAACCTCTGAGCAAATTTGGCCTCGGTGACGGCCGACAATGGAATAACATTTAGAATGGGGGGCACAACCACATTTGGCTCTACAAGCTCAACCTCTGAAGAAGAACCAGAGGTACTTGTGCCATTTTGAGACGAGGCGTGACTGGAGACCTCAGCATGGTCAGGGTTCTGATCAGCCTGAGTAGTGAAGTCCATGGCCTCTTGGAAAGAGTCCACTGACATTGGATCAGAGGTGGAAGACTCAGACTCGGACATCGGCAAATTGTTGGCAGAGACGTCTGTCTGGTAAAAATTTTCAGGAGGACGAGGGTATACCACCTTGAGAGGTGGAGGAAAGAGGGGTCTGATGGGGGACTCTTGTGACCTACGAGCTTCTTCCTGAGCTCTCTCTATTTGTCTAATTTTATCTAAGGTCTTTTCTTTTAGGGATGGGAAGTCTTCAAGAAGTTGGTACAAGGGTCTGAGCATCTGGGGACGATCTAAGGCTTTGGCAGACCCTAAACTTGAGGGAATATCCTAAAAACTACAAACAAATATGGCTTGAAAAGTTAAGGGAATTAGAGATCAAACCAAAGAACTTATACAGGAAGCCTGGCTCACCGGAAAACTCAAAATCTCACCGGAAAACTCAAGATCTCACCGGAAAACTCAAGAACTAGCCGGAAAACTCAAGATAAAAAATATCAAAAACGAAGGAAATGGAGAGGGAGGATACCTGAAGGTGAGATTGGTGAATAAGGTGGAGAGTATCACGCAGGAAGTGAGGTATCCCTCGGCGAAACAATCGCTGGAGCAGAGGCCAACTTCGGAGAAATTTTTTGTAGAAAACAGGGGAGCAATCGCTTGAACAGGAGAGAAATGAGGAAGAAGAAGAAAAATAAAGGTTTTAACCTTTAAATACTTGGGCACGATTCCCAAGGCTCATCATTGCCTTGGGAAGCCCAGGGGACAACTGACAACATGTGCCAACCAAGTGGGCACGCCTTGGCAACGGACAAGTGTCATGCAGGTATTGACTTTGGGGTGAATAGACCCCGGAGGCAAGAACCCCCTAGTCACCCACTCTCGCAAATGACTAAGGGCTGGGGGGTGATTGATATACCAAGTATGACCTCAGCCTGGAGGTGTCTACCTCGGCCGAGATGGAAGCCGAGATTATGGCCGACCCACCAGTGCATCGAGGCCCACGGTATCATCCCTCGGCCAAGTGTACCTCGGCCCAGGCCGACACTACCACATACACCCCCCCGGGGACACTTCTCATATCACAGATGTCAACATCAACCCCAGGTACCAAGGAATAGTAACCCCGATCAACAGTAGGCCAAGATGATAAGAAGCTCTACATTCACCTTCAACATGAACCTTACCTCGAAGGAGGCCGAGGTTACCAGAGGCATCGCTTACCATCAGCACGCCAATGACTCGGCCAAGGCCAACACGGGCATACACCTCGGCTGACATAAAGCCGAGACAGCCCATGACACCTCACGGATTGAGCGGACGACCAACCCTTATAGCTCGGCCTCTCCTAGGCCGAGGCCATTCACCAACATGACTACCAAGCATCTGTTGACGTTTGGATAAGGACACCTGGGCATAAATCAGTTATAACAAGATTATTCCCCGCACGTGGGGGAATATTTCATCATCATTATCTACATGTGGCCATGACGGGTGGCACATCCCCATTGGTGAGGAAACTACACACATGCACATTACATGCATAGGGGGTACATTACACCCCCTAGGCACTATATAAAGGGATCACCCCCTACCTAGCAAAGGATCCAGCGATAAAAACCCTAGCAAAAACTCTGTCTAAAGATACACAGTAGAGAGAGAAAGAGAGCTTGAGAGGTTGTAACCACGGCCATTAGTGCCTTCTTTCAGTGACATTACTCTCACACACTCACCGTGGACGTAGGCCACATTGGCTGAACCACTCATATTCGGATGTCGTTCCTCTTATCCTCACCTCATTCTTACCTTATTCATATAGCCGTGTTGCCATTGTTACACCTGTATTGAGCTTGCAAACACCTCACCTGGTGGTGCTGATTTTCAGCATCATCACATAATTTCCTTTAGTACTATTTAACCATAGGCACACACATGACTTAATAGTCTAAAACCTCAAATTATTCCAACCTCGTTTCAAGTATTGGAATCTCAATGGTTATATCCCCACAATTACATGTAAACTATCCTAACTAGAATTTATACTACCGCTTATTCTAGTCGATAGTACGATCCCAAACATTCCCAATTTCACCTATGGTTCAAATAAATCTCAGGAACCCTTACTCCTATTGAGTTATCAATTGTTCCTTAGTCTAAACATTTCTAAGGATATGAGACCCCTCACTCTTTAAGAGTATGCGACCACTCTCTTCATTTGGCCCCAGATTTTATCTTAACAATATCCTATCCTTATAAGGATTTGACATAAATTTCGGCCTAGAAATTTCACAACATACATGGATATTTCTTATCCAATTATTCCAAGAAGTCCCCACTATCATATACTAAGTGAGAGACCCCCTATAAGTCTCCAAAGTATCTCTTACTTCATAAGAGAAAACCTCAATTTAATAAACCCAACTAAAAAGGGGTAGAAATCATCCTAGATAAACCCCATGAAACAACCATTAAGGAAGCCCCTAAGAATAAACTCCAAAAGAAAAAGGGGAAGAAAGAAATCCCAAATTTTGGGCTAAAAAAGACAGGGGACCGGTCGACCGGTCCCAGACCCCCGGTCGACCACGGGTCCTAATTTTGCCTACGAAGAAATGCAGTAGGCTTTTTCCTTAAGGCGCGGTCGACCGGTCCCCAGACCGCGGTCGATCGGCCATACCAGTTACCTTGGCCGATTTTCCAATTTCAGCAAACCCACAACCCTCAAACACTCACATATCATCCTCAAGCCCCCAAATCTTTAACCCAATAATATTTGTAACAAGAAAATCCATCCTACGTCTCATCCCAACCATTTATATGTCATCAAACCATACATAAACATTGATTTCAAGATTTAAACCCAAAAATATAGGTTTTGATATTTATACCCAAAATCCATTTCCTTAACCCACAAATTATGAAATGAAATACACAAATAAGTATTTATCAAGATTAAACACTTGCCTCAGATTTGTAGAGCTTGGATCGTCCTTGATGTCGCGGTTTTGGGCCGGAATCTCCAAGCTTTCTTCCTCTCTCTCTTCTTTTCTTCTTCTTTCTCTCTTCTTTCTCCCTCTAGGGATTTTTCTCTCTTTCTCTCAAATGAGAAATGGCTTCATCCGTAAGCCTCCAAATCCTTTAAAATATAAACCCAATTTTACATGTTAATACACAATTTAAATGACTCGTTTACTCCAATTCGAGCCAAACATACTTAAAAACATTCCGGAGCCGTAATAAAACCCAATGACAGTCATTTTGACTATCTCGACCCTTCCGGGATCGATGGTACCCTCAAAATCATCATCTGGAATACTTTAAAATGTCCTCTATTTTTGGGCCTAAGTTCCCAAATTTTGAAATTCTCCAATTAATTAAATTTTATTTTCCCAAAAATTTTATTTCTCAGACTCCAAAAATCGAGGGTTGTTACATACTTCCCCCCTTACAAAAATTTTGTCCGCGAAATTTAAAAATACGCATAGGACCTCAATATCATCTAGTCCTAACATCCACTCTCAGGATCAGTATACCAATCCTTACTAGTTCTCATATCGAACCATATGAATTTAAAATCAACTAGCTACCTAGGGCGCCCATACACCCTGTTTCCGAGTTTCCACTCGCAAAATTATAATCAGGCTCCATTAGCCTCAAATCATAATATAACCCTCAACATCATAATCTATAACAATATATCAAATATAAAGAAGTTTGAAAATCCCCAATGGTTGAACTCTCCTCAATTCCTGACGCTAGCCACCTTCGTGCGGGGGAGGTCTCGCAAGCGAAATCCAAACAAGGAACCCTCCCAATACACTACTGTGTAGCTAGGTCGGGGATTGAGATTAGTTGAACCAGGGTTAAGGTTTTATGAAAAGATTTTCATATTTTAGATATTGCCCGAGGGCCTATACAACAATACTATATAAATCAATCACGCGTCTTTCGACACGCCAAACAAACACCTCATGCTTAAAACACAAGGTCTCAACAAATACCACACTTCTAACCACTACCTAGTTATCAAAACTAGCACAACTATGAACTAGATTATCCGCTCAACAACGAGTTTACTAACTCTAAACCTCTCAGTTACCATTCCTATACATCACACCATAACATCTTTCCAAGTAAGTCCTTCCCTCCTTGGGGCACTATAATTACACGCCCTACCTACCCATAAGACAATAGCCTTATAACCACTACTTAACAAACTCCAATTGATTTACTTCATCCGTGGATCCTTATTTAAAATCCTCTACTCCTTCCAAGACAATCGTTATTCCTAAACCTATTTCTCCACAAGAGAAACATCCTCCTCAAAATCCTTCCTAACCATTTTGAAGGACGGAACGCTATTACGACCACCGAAAACTCCCTCAGTCCTACTTAACGAAATTGAGTCTCCAAATTCTCTCCCTCTTCCCAGAAGGCAATACTCCTGATATTGGAACAACTACACCTTCCTCACCTCGGTAAGAGTCACCAACACCAGGTTTCCTAACGAAGGTGGTAGGTTTTTCCATCTAAGCCTCCCAAGGATTACACTAATCTCTCCTCAGACTTATTTTACTAAGTCCAAGGTTCACCATTCGAGTAAATTTTCCTTTCTTACTCAACTACCGATAAATCACCTCACATCACTACGAGAAATCTCCTCAATATCTCCTCCGGAATCGGGGAAAACAAATACCCCCGATTAAAGCGTACCCAAAATATGCTATGGGTATTGTACTTCTAATCCCATCCTTTCCTAGACAAAAAAATCTAGGCGACGTTTGAAACGAAACAAGAACAACTGTTATCATAACGCCAATCAAGTGAATATACTTCACAGAAGAAAACAACGCAATGAACACAACAGTCCTATTTGTAGGGCTTTAGGTCAAGAACGTTAACGGAAGAATGCAAAAAACTCGCACAGATCCTAAGGACTCTAGAACCTGATGCTCTGATACCATCTGTAACACCCCGCTTAAAATAATAACGGGTGGCCAGCCCTATACTACATTAAATCAGGAGTTTCAGATGGTCCAGTCTCAACATCAACTGTCGGTATTATATAATATAGGACTAACTACCCGATATCATATAAGCGAGATGTTAAAATTTAAATAAAATATGCAACATCCCACAAACCAATGCTATAACACAACTAATAAAGGAAAGAAAGATGCATGAAAGAACTAAGGTAAATGAAATGCTAGAATAAAAATGAAATAAATAAGTACAACAGAATATACCATAAAAAGTAGACCCGAATAAGCTGTCGGGTCACAGCCAATACAATAACTGAAATGGAATAAATAGAAACATCTATAAATATCCCTTGGTTACAAACCCGATATACAACATGAATCCTACCTAGAATTTTAAAGAAGTAGGAAGCGGCTACAAGATACATCCCGCAACAGTCCGCACCTGTCACGGCTCCCAAGACTCTGGATAGAAGGTCATCCGGCATCCATGCGGTAGGATACCTGTAGTAATATATATATACAGGCAGGAAAGAAAAATAAACGGGTCAGAGCCCGAGTTGTGAAAAATATTTAGCAAGTGTGTTAACCGTGCATAATAAATATCGGTGCACTTATTTCATAATTAAAGTGGAATCGCACTCTCGTGGAACCCCAACACACCTCTCATCTAAAGGCGCGCACCTATTCGCGTCCTCAAATTTTTAGTCAAATTACTCCCATTTAGGACAACCTAACTTAACATAGGCCCAGTATATACCCACGAGAATTTGCCTTCCTATCTTAACCCAAGAATCCACTCCTTTCTAAACCCATTTATATTTGTTTATCAACATGTATGCCATGTTAGGCTTAATGGATTCCGGTTTATAATTTATTCAATTATCATTCTTAATGCGTTACCCATTTATATTTGGGTTGAAACATATGATTTAATTTCTAATTTAATAAGCTTGCAAAATTATTATTGACACAACTTCCCTCCAATTTCAACACTGCGCTGCGTTTCGTGCGTGGGGTGTCTCGCAAAGCGAAATCCAAACAAGGAACCACCCCATTACACTACTCCTTGTCAACGTCGATCCTAGAGATCCATTATGCCACACATAAATATCGACAGAACTTCTCTCTATTCTCAACAATGTACTACGTTTCGTGCGTGGGGTGTCTCGCAAAGCGAAATCCAAACAAGGAACCACCCCGTTACACTACTCCTTGACAATGTCGATCCTAGTGATCCATAATGCCGTACATACCATATAATGCTACCACTACTACTAAATCTCCAATAATATCCTTGGGATTATGTAACCGAAATATTCCTTAAATGCGATACATCAACCCCCATCAATCTAGTACACCATAATCATCCAAGATTTACTCCACAAAGATTCTATATCCTTTCATCTATTGGATATATAAATATATATATATAGGCATTTTATTCTCACCATATATATACATATACCAATCATCCATACCCATGACCAAGTGTACATATCATATCTGATGTACAATGGACATGCACATAATCCACCCGGCTATATATATCGCCGATAAAACTGCATCAATGCTATCATCTTTCCAATGCCCGACTCACATAGCAACTGGGGACCACCTGGTGGGGATCAACGGCACCCACCTCGTGATAACTCACACACACGACGTCCCGGGAAGCGGTCATAACTCTACTGGCAATGAGACGAAACATACCCACCACGTCTCATCCCAAAAATATATCTATCGTATAATAACACACCGGACGACTATGACCTGGGGAATATCCACACCCTGCTCTATATGCCAGGATGCTCACCCTCTGCGCATAAACTTCCCAAATGATAGCATGAGCAGGGTATGCTTAACCACATAAGTATATATATCGCTCACATGCGCAATATACATACATCCATATGATCCCATCATATGATCAAATAATAAACCATCATATACGGTTTAAATATCCATACCATGTATGTCCACAACATAAATATATCCATATATTCATTTTTATATATAGATATATGTACATATAATCACACATCGCTACATCATTATATATATAAACTAACTCTCGTTCATATGTATAAGATATATAAACCCGGTTATAAGTATACATAATCCTCAATATACAAGCCGTCACCACAATTTCATTTAAATTTACCTCGATATGTGAAAACAATCCCTCACTTGAAACATATTCAATCACTTTTCCTATGATGAATAGTCTCCCAAAATCATATGTATTTATATATACATATATATTCAACATTTGGGTTATCACCCAAGAGTTTGTGTAGGAATCCATCAATACACATTTCACCTCTAAATGTGAAAGTACATAATTTCCTTTAGTACTATTTAACCATAGGCACACACATGACTTAATAGTCTAAAACCTCAAATTATTCCAACCTCGTTTCAAGTATTAAAATCTCAATGGTTATATCCCCACAATTACATGTAAACTATCCTAACTAGAATTTATACTACCACTTATTCTAGTCGATAGTACGATCCCAAACGTTCCCAATTTCACCTATGGTTCAAATAAATCTCAGGAACCCTTACTCCTATTGAGTTATCAATTGTTCCTTAATCTAAACATTTCTAAGGATATGAGACCCCTCACTCTTTAAGAGTATGTGACCACTCTCTTCATTTGGCCCCAGATTTTATCTTAACAATATCCTATCCTTATAAGGATTTGACATAAATGTCGGCCTAGAAATTTCACAACATACATGGATATTTCTTATCCAATTATTCCAAGAAGTCCCCACTATCATATATTAAGTGAGAGACCCCCTATAAGTCTCCAAAGTACCTCTTAATTCATAAGAGAAAACCTCAATTTAATAAACCCAACTAAAAAGAGGTAGAAATCATCCTAGATAAACCCCATGAAACAACCATTAAGGAAGCCCCTAAGAATAAACTCCAAAAAAAAAGGGGGAAGAAAGAAATCCCAAATTTTGGGCTAAAAAAGACAGGGGACCGGTCGACCGGTCCCAGACCCCCGGTCGACCGCGGGTCCTAATTTTGCCTACGAAGAAATGCAGTAGGCTTTTTCCTTAAGGCGCGGTCGACCGGTCCCCAGACCGCGGTCGACCGGCCATACCAGTTACCTTGGCCGATTTTCCAATTTCAGCAAACCCACAACCCTCAAACACTCACATATCATCCCCAAGCCCCCAAATCTTTAACCCAATAATATTTGTAACAAGAAAATCCATCCTACGTCTCATCCCAGCCATTTATATGTCATCAAACCATACATAAACATTGATTTCAAGATTTAAACCCAAAAATATAGGTTTTGATATTTATACCCAAAATCCATTTCTTTAACCCGCAAATTATGAAATGAAATACACAAATAACTATTTAGCAAGATTAAACACTTGCCTCAGATTTGTAGAGGTGGGATCGTCCTTGATGTCTCGATTTTGGGCCGGAATCTCCAAGCTTTCTTCCTCTCTCTCTTCTTTTCTTCTTCTTTCTCTCTTATTTCTCCCTCTAGGGCTTTTTCTCTCTTTCTCTCAAATGAGAAATGGCTTCATCCGTAAGCCTCCAAATCCTTTAAAATATAAACCCAATTTTACATGTTAATACATAATTTAAATGACTCGTTCACTCCAATTCGAGCCAAACATACTTAAAAACATTCCGGAGCCGAAATAAAACCCAATGACAGTCATTTTGACTATCTCGACCCTTCCGGGATCGATGGTACCCTCAAAATCATCATCCAGAATACTTTAAAATGTCCTCTATTTTTGGGCCTAAGTTCCCAAATTTTGAAATTCTCCAATTAATTAAATTTTATTTTCTCAAAAATTTTATTTCTCAGTCTCCAAAAATCGAGGGTTGTTACAGCAGTATTGTTTTATATAATCAAGCTAGCCTGTGCAACGATAAAGTTGTTGCATTTAAAGAAGGTGAAATATTTGTCAGTAATTACAGTCCGATGGTTGGAGTTTGAATATTCTTGTAAAATCACTAATGTAAGTGTAAAATTGGTATTTAAAAAAAAATTAAAAAAACTACTTTTACTTAGGATAAAAAATAAGCATTTACTTATACTAGAAAAGTTACATTGTCATAACTCATAACATATTATATAATATGGCATAAATATAAATTCCCTATATTAGATAATTTTGTCTGAAATAGTTTAATAAATCATAAAGATATATGGACGAAAGATATGGAGATAATCTGACAAGTGTCGGGTAAGATAATAGAAGTAACAAAGCATAGATTTGGACACATGCCAACAACTTATGAAAAAATGCACTTATTGTCTTAATGGTAAGTTACTGGTACGAAATGAAATTAACAAATTTATCGTGCATTAATATGATGCAAGGATTCACGCATTTATTGGGCATAATATTATGAAGATATTATATTTCTTTGTGAAAGATTGATATAACTCTCTTAAAAAAGCAATTCATTGTCCTCTTAACTTCAATTAGGAATTTCGTTTTCTAAATTTTCACACCCCCACCCCCCCACCCCCCTCCCCACCCAAAAAAAAAACTCACATATATAGTTCTTAGCTTCAATCACAACTCTAAGAAAAATGAGAAGTCTATAGGTCATTTATGATTAATGGTTTAATTTTTAGTTTTTCTCATGAGTTATTTGTTTCATATTTCTTTTTATCACAAAAATTTGTGAAACCATGAAATGAATTATACGTAGCTTAGAAAATAATTTAATGCTAACCATTAAGCAAGTGTAACTATTAAGAACATCTCCTAAACTACATTAGTGATTGTTTTTAAATAATTGATACCCATGCCAATTTATCTCCGATTTTTCCATTTGATACATTCCATTTCAATTTAATCTAAGTTTTCTTAAAATAATCCTGAATTATAGCTCAACTAAAAAATAGAAATGATCTAGTACCAATTATGATAGGATCTTTTTTATTAAAGCAATAATATATCACCAAACTTATTGAAAGCATCGAAGACATGACGACCTTACACGATGAAAAGAATTGATATGAACTCACCAAAGGAGTCGATCTCTTAACGAATCAAAGCATTTTCTCCAAAGTAATACCTAAAAGTCTTCTTATGAAATATACATAAATTGGAACATGAAAAGAACATAGAATAATAAATAGAGAAATTATAATACCTTCATGAGTTCTTTGTTCATTGAAAACCAAATCTATTTGTCAAATAATGAAGTTTTGTCCTTATATGCAAGATTGATATAAGATCTTCATCTAATCATTTTTATATGGGTTATCACGGTATCATGAATAACATTTGAATTTCATGAAAAAAGAGATAGTCAAGTTTTGAAAATCCAAGTGTGCATAGTTCTTCTTAAGATTGTTATGAGCCTTTTCATGACAGTCTCTCATGAAAAATCTATGATAAATCAAATCTACAAAAGGTAAGGGGAGTCATTTAATATAGAGAAATATTTGTTAGATGAGATGAGCGGGTGGGACATATGATTAAAGTCATAAAACTAAGTACGAAAATGCTTGTACAATCATAAGACTCTTTGCCATATTAATGGTATAATGGGTATTAATGTCAATTCATGAAAAATGAGGGACAAAACATAATATATCATCTTCCTAAAACTTTAACGATTTTTAAGTAGTAGTGATGCTATTCTTGAAGCTAGCAAGGCTGAAGTAGAACATGTAGACCATATTAAAAAGATTATATTAGAATTAGATAAAAATGGAATTGTTAAAACCAAAAAGAAAATGCACTTATTCCAAACTGATATAGACTTTGTGGAAATGCATATTAATAAAGGAAAACTATCCTTAGGAAAACACATAAATAAGAAGATTCTTGAATTTTTAGACCAACTTAGGGATATAAAACAATTACAATCATTTTTAGGATTGCTTAATTGTGCTGCAGACAGTATTAAGAACCTTGCTTCAAAAAATAATCCTTAACAACCAAATTAAAAGGAACATATAAGACTAATCCTTTCAAATGGACTAAAGATGATTTTGAAGTAATAAAACAAATCAAAGAAGTAGTGAATAATATTCCTCTACTTGAACTGCCTAATGATGAAGACCTGTTTATAGCTGAAACAGATGTCTCTTATAAATAATAGGGAGCAATGTACTTTGCTATTGATAATCATACTAAAACGAAGAAACTTTATAGATATAGTTCTGAAAATTTTACCGATCCAGAAAAAGATATAAAACCAATGAAAATAAAGTTTTAGCTATAGTTCGGGCTATAGAAATATATATACTGTAAGAGATGGATCCCGGGATTTGTCAATATTAAACACAATTAAAAAAATATTGTAATTTCCCTTTATATAAAAAGACTCGAAGATGCGGAAGCGTTGAATGATGTGATGGTTCAATAAAATTAAACAATGAAGATATTCACTTAAACTGATTCATTAATCCAAGTCCTAGAATTTGCCTAAGTCATATTTATCGATATTAGCAAATTAGGCGAAACCAAATTTTAGCAAATGACTTGAATTAAACAAATTTTACCCAATATTTAATATAAGTCCCAATTTAAATTGAGTGTGATGATTTAAACCGAATTTTATCTTGAATTATTCTAAGCACGCGTTCTAAATAATTTATGCAAGATAAAATAAACCAATCACACTACGCCGCGATGTATGAGGAAAAACCCAAGACGTGAAACAACCTCGGACGGCCCTAGCCACAAATCCACTAGATACGGAATTACAAGTACAAGACAAAAGACTTACAACACACGACTCGATCCCTCTCAAGCCTCGACGCTTCTTCTTGTAGCCACCTCTTCCTAGCGGATAACCTTGGAACTCCACTGCGGTCTCGGAATCCACCGATAGGACTTTATAGGGTCACCGTCACCCGAGCAAGGAGCCTTTCTCCAAGTGGGTAGAATCGGAAGAAAAACACTTCTTCTTTCTTTGTGGGAGGTAGAAGCAAAACCTGAAACTTCTCTTTGAAATGGAAGAGATAAACCGGTGCCAAACTCCAAGCAAGGTATATGTATATGTGAACTTGGAATAAACTTCTTTGGGTGTAAACACTAGAGTGATAAAATGTTTTTCTCTAAAAATCTCACTCAAAACATGAACATTTTCCTAAACAATTTTTGCTCTCAAACTCTCTCTAAGAGTTAAACTAGAATGGAAAAGTTAGATTGGAAAATGTTATTCCCACTATTGATAAAGTCTGAAAAAGTTGGTTACAAACCTAGTGGGAAAGTGGGTGCAAAACTACCAAAAAACTGCCAATAACTGTTCCCGCCGGGAATCTCGTTCGAACGACATTTCGTTCGAACGAAATCTCGTTTGAACGAGACTTCTAACGACGTTCCAGATTGAACTCGTTAGAATCTCGTTGGATATCTCGTTCGAACAGAAGGTTCGTTCGAACGACATATCGAACGACATGTCAGTGGCCTATATTGGAACCTCGTTGGCAAACTCGTTCGAACGGCATCTGGTTCGAACGAAAAAACTCGTTCGAACGACATATCTAACGAACCACCAGAAATTTTGAAAAATTCATTTTTAGCCCAGAAAACTTTATAAACATTTATTTAAAGTTTTAATTAATTCTTTCTTAAAACAAAACGCAGTTTTTATAAAACCTAACACCCAATAAACTTTGTTCCAAGCTCCTATATATATAATATTGCATTCATACCGTGGGAGCATGGAACTATGGTTGATGACGTAGAAACGAGGCACGCAAACCGGCACATTTGATGAAGATTTATACTCTTTGCCGCTACGTCTTCAACAAACACTTCATAGGCTTGAGAATATTACAATTAAATACTATCCTATGAATAAATGTTTTTGTCCGGAATTGAGCCAAAACTATATATGGACTCAATTGGAAATTTGTGTCCTTACAAATCTCCCCCTTTGGCTATTCCGGGACAAAAACCAAACAAAAATCCTAAAGGACCGTCAAGCTCTACTAGACTCAAAACATAACCCACCCAAACTTGACTCAACCCAAGGATCAAATGCTTTGCCATTAAACAATGCCGCTTTAGAAGAAATCCTGCACACTTAAGCAAACTCATCAAATGCATAGGGAATATCAAAGTATTAAACTCATCAAATGCATAGGGAATATCAAAGAATTAAATGCAATTAATTAATTACTCCCCCTAAATTAATTCTCCCCTTTATCAAACACATGACCTACTTAGAAAGACGTCTCCCCCTAAGATAAATCTCCCACAAACTAAGATACGATATTAATAGGATTAGATACCATTTCTCCCTCTATCATCATTCTCCCCCTTTTTGTTCAGGAATAGGCAAAGGATAAAGAACTAATAAACACGTTGAAGCTTAAAGTGTTAAGACATTAAAGCATATGGTCAATAAAAGCAAGGCAAAGACAAACAAATATCATATATATATATATATATATATACTATAAATAGACCAATAAGAACTTGCATATATATATAGATATAAACACACACATGACACAAAATACAATAAGTTTGCACACTCGTATGGCAAAAATGTGTCATATGGAAACGGAAGTGTAGGGGTGTGGACTAGCAACAATTAAATTTAGACCCAAACACTTAATAAACATTCACGGAGTTCTCATTTGATTGCAAACCTTATCACATTTAAATATAACCTCATGTGACAATATGAAGATTGAACTCAATGAACAAACATACACAATGCATACAAGCCTAGCATGATGATGATTCTACAAACCAAATAGATTCATGACATTAAAGACAACTAGGATAAACGGACATTGTGCAAACCGTTGATATACCATCCAATTCTCCCTCAATAAGCATATATATTCTTTTGCTTTCGAATGAATATATCAAACAAACATAGGCCTTGGCAATTGTTTTCTTTTTAATGCCAAATATTCTGTTTTTAGGCCTTTGGACCACATATTTCTTTTAGGTCCATTTCAAACGGTGGCTTACTATCGCAAAGGATTTAATTCATCCTTTCGGAGCCCTTCCCCGTGCACATTTTATTTATCATGTTTTCATTTTCACACAAATCTCACATGCAACGGATTTTGACATGCACTAGTCCTCCTAGGTCATAGATATGTAGATGACTAGATTGGTAGGAGAACACCTCAAAAGGCTCAAATATAACATGTGACATTAAGATTTCAAAAGAGCTCGTGCATGTGTGAAAAGAGGCATATAGAAATAGAATCCATTTAAACAATACAAAATCCAACTACTCCATATAAAACATGGTAAAGAACATTTTAAGGATTGAAAATCTAAACCAAAATTTCTAGCCACGTGGAGGCGTAAAAGATGGGATTCATACACAAATATATGCCACATAAAGTGTGTCAAACAAAAATACACACAAAAATTCTTTTTGAGTTTTTGACATTTTTTAAACAAAAATAAATATTTACTCAAAAGAACAAACAAAAAATCATTTGTATTTTTCATTAAGCTTAAATGAAATAAATAAAACACAAATGATAAACATACATCTTTTTATATTTTTCAATAAATTCAAACACAAAATATAATACAAAAAGATAAACAAGTCATAAATTCTAGCATGTGATATGAAATAAGGCAATGACTAGAAAATGACTAAACAAGCATACATTTAGCATGTGAATATAGCATGAAGTACAAAAGCTAAAGTATGCAAACACTAACACATTCATCCTTTAGATTTAGCAAGGGAGGAAGCATGTGAAAGTAAATGAGAATCAAAAACCCTATTTTGCAAGGCAACCAAGTCGGATTTCCTAACCCAAATTAATGAAGGATGACTATCTTGGGGTGTTGGAACTTTAATTACCGTGGTAACTCTACTATGGGATTTTCTAGGAATTCGTTTAAGATCAAAACAAAATTTCCTAAGATGACCTTTTCGACCACAACGTGTACAAGTGAAAACATGTCGAAAATATTTACCTAAGGAGTGATCTTTAAATGTATTCCTAGTAGATTCTCCTAAAACATTGGTTTGGGCATTATGAATAAATTCATTACAAGTATTGAAGCCTAAACCACACGTGTCATTTTTAATTTGGACCGTTCCTAACATTTTATCTAGTTTTTCCGAACGACACTCCAAATCAAATTTGACATTACTAGAATCTTTTAATTTATTTTCCAATTCTAAAATGTTAGATTCTAGTAAAACATTTCGTTCTTCAAAAGCAAGAAGCTCCTTTTTCAAGGATTCCATTAAACCCTTAAGGCTATCTCTTTCGCCTTCTACATATTCTAAATTCTCTCGAAGAGTCCTCTCACGTGTCCTAAGGTCTTTTATTAAGTCATTTTCATCAACGACCTTGACACTCTCTCTTAAACTAGCTTCTAACTTCAAATTAGCCCTTTTCAATTTAATAGATTCTTTATAAAGTTCTTGAAAAGCATTTTGAAGTTCACTCACATTAACCTCTTCTTCATTTTCACTCTCTCTTTCTTCTCCACTCTCACTATCATCATAAACAAGAGAATCATAAGCAATGACCTTGGAAGTGTCATGAGTTAAAGTTTCATCAATCGATGAATTCTCACTATCACTCACATGACTAGCCATAAAAGCCACAAAAATTTTCTTAGTGGGGGAATCGGGCTTCTCTTCCGTATCACTATCACTAAGGGTCGCATTATAAGCAGTGGGTCGTTTACCCTCTTTCCTTAGTGCAGTGGGGCACTCATAAGCCCTATGGCCATAACCTTCACAACCAAAACACTTATTAGACTCGTCCCTATCTAAATTGTCATTACAAGGTTTAGGGATCTTCTCGGCTTTAGAAATCTTCTCGCTTTTATCACGTTTAGAAGTATCAAATTTTTTTAAATCATTTTTAAATTTATCTTTGTTAATTTTAAGAAATTTTCTAAATTTACGAGCAAACAAAGCCATGTCTTCCGAGTCACTATCACTCCCGCTCTCTACTACTTGTTTGAACTCTTTTCGGGCTTTTAAAGCAACGCCCTTTTTGATTTTCTTTTCAGTTTTAGAGGGAAACACATCCAGTTCATAGGTTTGTAAATCACCTACAAGCTCTTCTAATTTCTTAGAGGCTAAAGTTGGTAAAGAATTTAAAACGGTCACTTTTGGAATAAATCTATCGGGTAGGGACCTTAAAATTTTCTTTACAACACGGTCGTCAGGTATTTTCTCTCCCAAGTTAAAAGATGAATTAACAATATCAGAAAGTCTAGCATAAAATTCATCAAAGGTCTCTTTTTCATTCATTTTGATAGTTTCAAATTGAGTGGTGAGGTTTTGGAGTTTTGAAGCTTTAACGACACTAGTTCCTTCATGAGTTAATTGTAAAATATCCCAAGCTTATTTAGCGGTCTCACACGTCATAATACGTCGGAATTCATCCGGTGTGACAGCGCTAAATAAGGCATTTAAACCTCGGGAATTAAAATTAGCAAGTTTAAACTCATTTTCAGTCCATCTATCGGCGGGTTTGATAACACGTTCATTTTCAACTAAATAAGTTAGCGGGGACCACCCGTTAACAACAGACATCCAAACTCTCTCGTCGATATATTTTAGTGCCGATCTCATACGCGCTTTCCAATACGCGTAGTTTGAACCATCGAAAATAGGAAATTTTGAAAATGGGGAAAAATCCATTTTAGCCAAAAATTATTTAAGGATCGTTAACGAAATAATTTATCGTTTTTGGCTCTGATACCAATTTGTAAGAGATGGATCCCCGGATTTGTCAATATTAAACACAATTAAAAAAATATTGTAATTTCCTTTTATATAAAAAGACTCGAAGATGCGGAAGCGTTGAATGATGTGATGGTTCAATAAAATTAAACAATGAAGATATTCACTTAAACTGATTCATTAATCCAAGTCCTAGAATTTGCCTAAGTCATATTTATCGATATTAGCAAATTAGGCGAAACCAAATTTTAGCAAATGACTTGAATTAAACAAATTTTACCCAATATTTAATATAAGTCCCAATTTAAGTTGAGTGTGATGATTTAAACCGAATTTTATCTTGAATTATTCTAAGCATGCGTTCTAAATAATTTATGCAAGATAAAATAAACCAATCACACTACGCCGCGATGTACGAGGAAAAACCCAAGACGGGAAACAACCTCGGACGGACCTAGCCACAAATCCGCTAGATACGGAATTACAAGTACAAGACAAAAGACTTACAACACACGACTCGATCCCTCTCAAGCCCCGACGCTTCTTCTTGTAGCCACCTCCTCCTAGCGGATAACCTTGGAACTCCACCGCGGTCTCGGAATCCACCGATAGGACTTTATAGGGTCACCGTCACCCGAGCAAGGAGCCTTTCTCCAAGTGGGTAGAATCGCAACAAAAACACTTCTTCTTTCTTTGTGGGAGGTAGAAGAAAAACCCGAAAGTTCTCTTTGAAACGGAAGAGATAAACCGGTGCCAAACTCCAAGCAAGGTATATATATATATGTGAACTTGGAATAAACTTCTTTGGGTGTAAACACTAGAGTGATAAAATATTTTTCTCTAAAAATCTCACTCAAAACATGAACATTTTCCTAAACAATTTTTGCTCTCAAACTCTCTCTAAGAGTTAAACTAGAATGGAAAAGTTAGATTGGAAAATGTTATTCCCGCTATTGATAAAGTCTGAAAAAGTTGGTTACAAACTTAGTGGGAAAGTGGGTGCAAAACTGCCAAAAAACTGCCAATAACTGTTCCCGCCTGGCATCTCGTTCGAACGACATTTCGTTCGAACGAAATCTCATTCGAACGAGACTTCTAACGACGTTCCAGATTGAACTCGTTAGAATCTCGTTGGATACCTCGTTCGAACAGAAGGTTCGTTCGAACGACATATCGAACGACATGTCAGTGGCCTATATTGGAACCTCGTTGGCAAACTCGTTCGAACGGCATCTGGTTCGAACGAAAAAACTCGTTCAAATGACATATCTAACGAACCACCAGAAAGTTTGAAAAATTCATTTTTAGCCCAGAAAACTTTATAAACATTTATTTGAAGATTTAATTAATTCTTTCTTAAAACAAAATGCAGTTTTTATAAAGCCTAACACCCAATAAACTTTGTTCCAAGCTCCTATATATATAATATTGCATTCATACCGTGGGAGCATGGAACTATGGTTGATGACGTAGAAACGAGGCACGCAAACCGGCACATTTGATGAAGCTTTATACTCTTTGCCGCTACGTCTTCAACAAACACTTCATAGGCTTGAGAATATTACAATTAAATACTATCCTATGAATAAATGTTTTTGTCCGGAATTGAGCCAAAACTATATATGGACTCAATTGGAAATTTGTGTCCTTTAATATACTTTTTCTTAGACCTAAGCATTTTACTGTTTATACTAATTCATTTTATATAGTAAAATTCAGAGATTTCGACTTATCAAAATCAAGAAGCCATAGACTAATTAAAAAGCGCCAATTTCTTGGTGGATATGACTTCTCTACTATTCATATAAAAGGAATTAAAAACACCATACCAGACATTATATCTAGAGAAACCATGTTTGCTAACATTAATATTATAATACCCGCACTTTTTATTACATACTTGTATTTCAGCCAAAATATATGTCAACGTGCCATTAAAAAAAATTATACATTGCATGTCTCGTATGGGAATGTATTTATGTTTATATGATTTAGTTAAGCACTTTGGTAATGTTTTATGCAATTTGGATAAGAAACGAACGATGCACGAACACGAGTAGTAGAATACAACACTTTTCGACGGTATGCGACACTGCAAAAATATAACTTTATACGAATTGTATAAGACAATTAGTAAGTCAAGAAAATAATTTGACAATATATTTAAACTCATAAAAATACAAATAAAATTACCATGGGGTCAACGACAAAAAAAGAAAAAAAAATATTTTTTGCCAAAAAATAAAAATATTCAGAAAAATATGAAACTTTACAGAAAAATGTAGAATTTAATTTTGAAAAACTTTCCCTTCTTCCACATCTTCAAAAAAATAGTTTAATGTCGATTTTAGGTAGATTTTATGTCTAAATTATAGTAAAAATTATTTTAGGTGGTGCGGTTGGCTCATTTAATGGGTGGTTGGATTTTGTATTTTCCAAACTTAGGTAAAATAGGTTTCACTTCTATTTTCAAACCTAGGAGACTTATATGAGTCAAAACATTGAAAATCGAAGATTAAAAATTGGTAAAAATAAAGGTGGGGGGATTCATGAATCTAGTAAACCAAATAAACATAAAATCCTCCATCCTCTTCCTCCCTTTTATGTCCTCCATCGCAAAAACACTTCTAAAATTCATAGCTCATCCTTATAACCATATTATCTCTCTTTAAACTCCATTAAAGAAGATCAAAACTCCATTAAAACATCACACAAGGGGTGAGGCAACTTGGTGTGGCTTAAAATCTTGATTTTGGGAGCATAGGAGTGGAGTTTAGGAGTAATCTTGGAGGACTTGAAGATTTCTTCTACAAAGTTATCTCCTCTTCATAAATCAAGTAGGACTCTCCTCTTCCTAAATTCATGTTCTCAAAAGATTAAAAATCCCATGTAGTGAAAGATGATTTCTTGTTAAAAATTGCTAGTTCTTGTATTTTTTATTATGCAAACCAATTTTTTATGTGTTAAAATGAACTAGTTTTGTTGATTAAATTTCATAGTATCATGCTTGTATAAATGAATTCTTAGAATATGAAAATTATAAAAAAATGTTATAATGATATACTACTTGAATATGAATGTGTAGGATGCATATAAATGGATTTCTTAGGTAGAAATCCTCATTTCATGTGAATATACTTGAATAATTTTTAGACAGGATAAACGATAAGTTTTGTAATGAAATAAATATATTTCATCATGTTTTGAAAGAATGATGAATTTCAGCCCTACATTGATGTAGTTAAAAAATAAAGATAATGACTTAAAATGCTATAGAAAACCAACTTAAAACCTTATTATTGAACTTTACATTAAAATGGTAATTTAAATGATTAAGTTTATGATTAAATGAGTAAAATAATGTAGAAAAATAGTTGGTAAATATGAGGTCATGATTCCCACTTGAAAATCTGTTAAAACGATAAAAATATGTGTAAGAATGATATAGAAAACCCATTTGAGTTTGTATAATAAAGTCTATATTAAAATAGTGATTTTAATGACTTAATAAATGTTAGAATGGTTAAAATATTATAGAGAAACATAAAGGTATTATAAGAATATTTTTTTCTCTTGAAAACCCATTTCAAGGATGCATTTGGTGTAAAAATGGCATAATAGCAGTTTTGGTAATTATGTAAAAAACTAGTGGAAGAAAACATTTCTTTACTATAAAATGCTAGTCAACCCATTTTTAAGATACTAAAAATGTGTTAATGCATTAATGAGTAAATAAAGTAAATGATGATTGGATATAAGTGTTCAAAGTACGATGTTATTATTAGTTAGCCTCCTCAGCTATTTTAAATGAACAACAAATAATGAAGTAAAGAAGTAACACCAAAAGATTAATGCGAGTACTTGGAATAATGAGAATAATTGTAAGAATGTGAATATTTGGAAGAATGTGAATGTATGAAAAATAATGATATTCAGATGTTGTCGGAAAGAATAATTAAGGAGAGCATGATGTCCCTAGAGGTGAAAGACCCCAAACAACCTGGCCAGTGTAGCATATATGTGCTCGATATCGACCGTGAAAGGCCGTAAAATCGTGGATGTTGGCAAATCCCAAAGTAATAAAAGTAAAATTCTAGAAAGATTGGGAAAATGAATGGATTAAGAAATTTGAATAAATTGAACTTATTAATATTATGTTGACAACATAATTGGATTTATAAGTTAAGTCTCTGGCACGAGACATAAAAATGCTTACGTGTGAGTTGGGCACATAGCCCGGGTGCATTGCATGTATTTGCATTAACATTTAATGAAATGCAAATTGTTTTACAAAATACCGAAAGACATTGTATATGTATAATATTTTGTTTATCACCAAATGATTGCTTAGTATTTCCCACACTATTGGGCATTCGCTTAACCTTTTACTTTTTCCAACCCAGAAACTTCACTTAGTGACACTTGAAAGGATCTAGGTAAGGATATTGAGGGTGCAACTCTGAAGAAAGGCTTAAATACTAAAAGATTTGTTTACAAGGTTGATAACAAAATGTTATGGTTGAGTAAACTCTGAATAAATTTTTTAGGCAAAACACTTTTCAAAAAACACAAGATGTCTTATAAAAGCTTTTCTGAATATACGGATTAAATTTGATAGTTGATTACCTTATTTTTACTTGTTAATGAACATCTACTAAAGTTACCATGAAGTCCCAATCACAACAACAGTTAAGAACATTCAAAGAAATAGACACAAGAATTTTAACATGGTAAACCCCTTAATTAAGGGAAATATCCACGGTTCCCTCTACGGCACAAAACAAAAAATCCACTAGAATAAAAATCAAGTTAAAACACTTAAGCAAACCACAAAGATCCTAACATAAGTTCAGAATATACCTACACGAGATCCTCCACTCCAAAGGTATTCAGAATTGGAACTTGATATTTTCTTTTTTCTTCTTTGTCGTTCCCTTGATCTCATTCTCTTTGAATTCTGATTCCAGCAACTCTTTCAATATCCAAGATCCTCAAACAGAACAACAGTGTCTAAGTGTTCGTGTGAGATAGTGTTTGTGATGTGATACTACATGCAAACATGCTACTCACCCTCTCAAAATTTATACAAACTTTCTTGATAAATTACAACACTTCTAAAATGAAAGTTATTTCTGAATCTTGATTTTTCAAGCCAAAACTTCTTGATCTTTTATTTAACCACGGATCTCAAGGATACCTTGCTCAGAAGACGGTTCAAGGTCTTAAATAATTTCTGGATTTTGAAAATATTTTTGAAATTGTAAACCTCCAATTGAGATCCAACTAGACTAGAAGTCTACTTTGTTAAAATAGATTTAGACTTAACATGCAAAGACTGATTCAACAATTTTTTATATAAAACTTCTTTTCAGATCTATGGTTACCCCTTAAAACTGTAATACGAGTTCTTTGTGTTCCTTCTTATTTTTGTACACCAGTATTTCATAAAATATGAAATAAAAACTAGAAACACACAACTCTCTAGATCTGAAAAATATTTTGAAACTAAAAGTTTTTATTTCAAAAACTCGTTGAAACAGAATAGATCTAAAATTCTAGATCTAAAAAGAGAACAAGAAAAATCGTGTGATGTTCTCTTTTAGAAAAACTCAGTTTCAATAATGAAACTTAAGTCTCTCTTAGAGATGAGTTCTGAGAGAGTCAATGATATGAAGAGGTCTTGAAAATGAAAACACAACACTAAGAACACATAAACCCTAAATGGATCTAACTCTAGAAAATGGGTTTTCTGGTGTTTGGAACTGTTTAGGTTTTGGTGTTTGGTTTGGGAGAAACAATAAGGGGGTTGAACTACGAAGAAAACTTAGGGTTTCTTCTTCTAATCTCTCTCTTATTCTTTCCCTCTCTTTCTCCCTTCTCTCTCTTCTCTCTACTCTCTTTTTTCTCTTAGAAACAATGAAATGGCAAAAGTCTCAAAATGCTGAGGCTTAGGTCCTTTTTATACTAAACGTAGAAGGATCCAGAACATCGACCTCAATCCAATGGCTGGGATTGAGTCTTAAGAGATTGACTTTAATCCAACAGTATAACAAAAGCGGTGGGTTAAACGTGTACTGATCGGATTAAACTAGGTTCACAAGGATTGAGTTAAAACGCATGCAGTTGTTGATTAAGATGATCCAAGGGTTGAGTATGTGTACGCATTTTGTGTCTAACAGAAAACACAAATCCAATCGATATGCAACCAACACGTGTATGCACCAGATGTAAACCAAAATGCGTGTTGAAAATAATTACACAGCACACCTCCAATTCTCTAGCGCTTTTGGATTCTACCCAGGCAAACAATCAGCATAGAAAATAAGTTTTTGAAATCCAATTTATACCCACAACACTTTTAAAAACATATTTTAATTAATTCAAAAATCATTTAGAAATTGTTTAAAAAATATATAAAATGATTTGAATTGAATTAGATTGATTTTAAAAAGATTTGAAGTGTTGAAGAACCATTCAAACAAATAGGTGATATGTATGATGCAGTGCAAGTGTCCTATTAGTGGTTTTAGGGTTAGAATTAACTTCCCTTTGAAGGTTCTCTTGGACTGGATTTCTTCATGGAGTTTATACCATTGAGGAGATGGAGTTCTCAAGAAAATCTAATATATTTTGTCTAGATATCCTAACTAGTTGGAACTCTTATATATGCAGACTCAAGTAAGTCAATATATAGTGTGTTCTCAATCTCCCCCTTTGGATATTCGAGACAAAATTCCCTTTTGTATTCAAAACTCTTGGGTCAAAATGAAAAGGAATCCTATTTGTCTTATACAAAAAGTCTAACTACCCTTTCCCATCCTAGAACCAAAAATAAGGTAAAAAAAATACATCACTCAACTATATACAGACCAATACCCTAAAAGGATAAACAACTGATCTGAAATGCCTGTAACATCATGAATAATAAATTGGAATATTAGTTGAGTTAGAATAGGAAATTGATAGAAAAATCGCTAAGCAATACTCAAGATATTCTTCCCCAATTTTTCTCAAATATACAAGGGGTATAAATCACCAAAAATAGAGATTAATTGAGAGTGATCATGCCTATAGTTGTTCGCAAATACTCAAATCGAATGTTATCTAAAGGTTTTGTAAAGAGATCTGCGAGCTATTTTTGAGTGTTCAGATATTCAATAATGAGATCTTTGGATTCGACAAGGTCACGGATAAAATGATGTCTAATCTTAATATGCTTAGTCCGTGAGTTTAGTACATGATTTTTGGAAATGTTAATTGCACTTTGATTATATCAAAACATGGTTAATTGTTTTTCTGTTAGACCAAAATCACTAAGCATTTGTCTAATCGATAGTAATTGAGCACAACAACTACCAGCTGCTATATATTCAGATTCGGCGCTAGATATTGAAATACAATTATGTTTCTTAAAGGACCAACCTACGAGATTATTGCCTATGTAGTAGCAAGCACCAGAAGTGCTCTTACTATCGCCAGAACAACCGGCCCAATCGGCATCGGTATATCCTATAATAGAACTAGTCGTATCATTTGCGTACCAAATACCAAATTTTAGAGTACCCTTAATATATTTAATAATCCTTTTTACACTTAATAAGTGAGATTATTTAGGGTTACTTTGATATCTAGCATAGATACACACGGCGAGGGATATGTCGGGTCGAGACGCGGTAAGATACAGTAAACTCCCTATCATACTTCTATAAAGAGTGGGATCTACACTTTTCCCAATATCATCCTTAGAAAGTTTAGTTGAAGTACTCATGGGGGTTCTAGATATTTTAGCATTTTCTAAGACGAATTTTTTAACTAAATCTGCAGCGTATTTGGATTGAGAAATAAAAAGACCATCACTGCATTGTTTTACTTGTAAACCCAAAAAATATTATAGTTCACCCATTAAAGACATCTGAAATTCGGTATGCATGATATTAGAAAAATTCTCTACTTGTTTGGGACAGGTGGAACCGAAAATAATATTGTCCACATATACTTGCGCGATTAAGACATGTTGATTTTCCTTTCTAACAAATAATGTTTGATCGTTTCCGCCACGAAAATAATTGTCAGACACTAAGAAGGTAGACAGTCTCTCATACCAAGCTCTAGGGGCTTATTTCAAACCATATTAGGTTTTCTTAAACTTAAAGATGTGGTATAGGTGTACATGATCAACAAATCCTTTGGGTTGTTCTACGTAAACTTCTTCAGACAAAATTCCATTTAAAAAAGAGGATTTAACATCCATTTGGAATAATTTGAATTGCATATGACAAGAAATCGCAAGGAGGAGACGAAATGATTCCAGACGATTAACATGTGCAAAACTTTCATCGAAATCAATTTTCTCAATCTGGGAGTATCCTTGTGCAACCAACCTAGCTTTATTTCTAATGACCTCCCCATTTTCATTAGTTTTGTTTTTAAAAATCCATCTTGTCCCAATAACCTTCGAATCTTTTGGTCTAGGAACCAGATTCCAAACATTGTGACTCTTAAATTGGAGTAGCTCTTCTTGCAAAGCATTTATCCAAAATGAGTCAGCAAGGGCATCATTAACATTTTTTGGTTCCTCAAGAGAAACAAAATAAGTAAATTGTGCCACTTGACAAAGTTGGGATCTAGTTCGAACTGGTTTCAAAGGATTATCGATAATGGTTTCAGTGGGATGATCTTTAGAAACCCAAGTGGGTACATAAGGATTCTCAGGTGGTAGTGAATTAGTATCATCTTGAGGATCAGGGGATAAAACAGGTTCGTCCTCATCAAATGTTACTGGTTGACTGTCACTACTCCTAACACTTGTGTCATCTACAATTACATTAATTGATTCCATAATAGTTTTGGTTCTGTAAACACACACAGAGCCCCACTATTTTGGGAATAGCCAAGAAAAATTCCCTTTTCTCCTCGGGTATCAAATTTTGAAAGATGCTCTCTATCTTTGCAGATATAGCAGATACTACCGAAGGTTTTAAAATATTTTAAGTTTGGCTTTTTGTGGAACCATAACTCGTAAGATGTTTCTTTGGAATTTTTTCTGAGGTAGATACGATTAATAATGTGACACGCGGTTTGGACAGCTTCTACCCAAAAATATCTAGGGAGATTCTTAGCATGTAACATAACCCTAACCATTTCTTGTAAAGTCCTATTCTTACGTTCAACTATTCCATTTTGCTGCGGGGTTTTGGGAGCGCTAAACTCATGTTTATAGACATTAGCTACACAATACTCAGAAATTTCAGAGTCCTTAAATTTCCACCTATATCACTCCTAATTCGACACACTTGGGTATCCTTCTCATTCTCAATTTTCAATAGGATTCTTAAGAATTTATTGAAGGTATCTAATTTTTATTTCATAAAAGATACCCATGTATATCTCGTATAGTCATCTACTATAAATAGGATGTAAGAGTTTCCACAGAAACTAACAGTTCTTGAAGGACCTATGAGATCTATGTGGATAAGTTCTAGAGGCTTAGTGGTAAGGACATCTGTAACTTTCTGGTGTGGGGATTTACTTATTTTACCTTCCTAACAAGGTCCACATACAGGAGTAAAAGAATTTTTAATTTTTAGCAAACCTATAACTATCTCTTGGGAACTCAATCTTTTAAGGTTATCATAATTTGTGTGTCCCAATCTATTATGTCATAGATCAGAATCCTCTAATCTGGCAACATTACAAGATTCAGAATTTGAAATTACTGTGTACCAGTTTTTCGGGGTCATAGTTCCTCTTATTGTCATAAGTGTGTTTGGTATTGTCTCTGTCACGAGGTCTGTGAGATTGATTTCCTTAATAATTTGATTTGCCTTGTTTAGAGGCTACAACATTTCTAAATTTAAAAATCTTTTTGAAATGCTTACTCATAAGAGCTATTTCATTGTCAAGGTTTTACAAATCACAATTTTCAAGACAGTCAGTGTCAAAATCTATAGAGTTCAATTTAGGCACTGGTAATTTATATGAAAACACAACATTTGAACTATAGGCTTTATTAGTCCATCTAGTCAATTTCTTTTTAAAGTTTAGTTCCAATTCAACAATCCTAAGTTTACAGCTAAGTAATTCAGGAGTCATATTAGGGTCATTCATTTCCTCAATAGAATATCTCATGTTGTCAAATTTAGATGGCAATGACCTAAGAATCTTTGACACAATTTCTTTTCTACTATAGGTTATACCATTTGCATGAAGTTTTGTAAAAATATTAGTTAACCTTATGTAGAAATCGTTAAAAGATTCATTGTCATTCATAATGAAGGTGTTATATTGCTGAATAAGCACTTGGGTTTTTCCATCTTTGACACGTTCATCACCCTCATGAGCAATGACTAAAGTGTCCCATGCCTCTTTAGAAGTAGAACATATGGATATTCTTTTGAATTCATGTTCATTAATGGACATAAAAATGGCATTCTTTCCTTTGTTATTATCAAGAGAGAGTTTTTTTCTCTTCCTTAGCAAATTCGCTAAGAAGTTTCTTAATCCTTGTTGGATCAGTGGTAGAGGTAGGTTTAGTAGGATGTTCAAACGTTGTTTCAATCATTTCCCAGACTTCATCACCCAGGGTTCCTTAAATGAAAGCAGTCATTCGCACTTTCTAGTACAAAAAATTATTTCCATTAAAGAGTGGTTGTCGGGATAGGTTACCTAACTTCTCAATTTTTTCTTCCATACTTAGAAATTTTTCAGAAAGAAGTTTCAAAAATAATTTCCCAAGTTTCAGGATCACAAAAGGTGTTCCCGCTCTAATACCAGTTGAAGAAATGATTTAATACTAAAAGCTTTGTTAACAAGGTTGATAACAAAATGTTATGGTTGAGTAAACTCCGAATAAACTTTTTGGGCAAAACTCTTTTCGAAAAACACAAGATGTGTTGTAAAAGATTTTCTGAATATATGGATTAAATTTGATAGTTGATTACATTATTTTTACTTGTTAATGAACATATACTAAAGTTACCATGCAGTCCCAATCACAACATTAGTTAAGAACATTCAAAAAAATAGACACGGAAATTTTAACGTGGTAAAAACCCTTAATCAAGGGAAACATCCACGGTAGCCTCTACGGAACAAAACAAAAAATCCACTAGAATAAAAATCAAGTTACAACACTTAATCAAACCACAAAGATCCTAACCTAAGTTCAGAATATACCTACACGAGATCCTCCACTCCAAAGGTATTCTGAATTGGAACTTGATATTTTCTTGCTGCTTCTTTGTCTTTTCCTTGATCTCCTTCTCTTTGAATTCTAATTCCAGCAACCCTTTCAATATCCAAGATTCTCACACAGAACCATAGTGTCTACGTGTTCGTGTGAGATAGTGTTTATGATGTGCTACTACATGCAAACATGTTACTCACCCTCCCAAGATTTATACAAACTTTCCTAACAAATTACAACAGTTTTAAAATGAAAGTTATTTCTAAATCTTGATTTTTCAATCCAATACTTCTTGATCTTTTATTTAACCACAGATCTCAAGGATACCTTGCTCAGAAGACAGTTCAGGGTCTTAAATAATTTCTGGATTTTGAAAATATTTTTGAAATTGTAAACCTCCAATTGAGATCCAACTAGACTAGAAGTCTACTTTATTAAAACAGATTTATACTTGACATGCAAAGACTGATTCAATAATTTTTGATATAAAACTTCTTTTCAGATCTATGGTTACGCCTTAAAACTTTAATACGAGTTCTTTGTGTTCCTTCTTATTTTTGTACACCAGTCTTTCATAAAATATGAAATAAAAACTAGAAACACACAACTCTCTAGATCTGAAAAATATTTTGAAACTAAAAGTTTTTATTTCAAAAACTCGTTGAAACAGAATAGATCTAAAATGCTAGATCTAAAAAGAGAAAAAGAAAAATCGTGTGATGTTCTCTTTTAGAAAAACTCAGTTTCAATAATGAAACTTATGTCTCTCTTAGAGATGAGTTCTGAGAGAATCAATGATATGAAGAGGTCTTAAAAATGAAAACACAACACCAAGAACACATAAACCCTAAATGGATCTAACTCTAGAAAATGGGTTTTCTGGTGTTTGGAACTGTTTAGGTTTTGGTGTTTGGTTTGGGAGAAACAATCAGGGGGTTGAACTACGAAGAAAACTTAGGGTTTCTTCTTCTAATATCTCTCTTATTCTTTCCCTCTCTTTCTCCCTTCTCTCTCTTCTCTCTACTCTATTTTTCTCTTAGAAACAATGAAATGGAAAAAGTCTCAAAATGTTGATGCTTAGGTCCTTTTTATACTAAACGTAGAAGGATCCAGAACATCGACCTCAATCCAATGGCTGGGATTGAGTCTTGCGAGATTGACTTTAATCCAAAGGTACAACAAAAGAGGTAGGTTAAACGTGTACTGATTGGCTTAAACTAGGTTCACAAAGATTGAGTTAAAACGCATGCAGTACGTTAATTAAGATGATCCAAGGGCTGAGGATGTGTACGCATTTTGTGTCTAACAGAAAACACAAATCCAATCGATATTCAACCAATACGTGTACACACCATATGTCAACAAAAACGCTCGATGAAAATAATTAGACAACACACCTCCAATTCTCTAGCGCTTTTGGATTCTACCCAGGCAAACAATCATCATAGAAAACAAGTTTTTGAAGTTCAATTTATACCCACAAACTTTTAAAAACATATTTTAATTAATTCAAAAATCATTTGAAAATTGTTTAAAAAATATATAAAATGATTTGACTTGAACTAGATTGATTTTAAAAATATTTGAGGTGTTGAAGAACCATTCAAATAAATTGGTGATATGTATGATGCAGTGCAAGTGTCCTATTAGTGGTTTTAGGGTTAGAATTAACTTCCCTTTGAAGGTTCTCTTGGACTGAATTTCTTCAGGGAGCTTGTACCTTTGAGGAGATGGAGTTCTTAAGAAAATCTAATCTATTTTGTCTAGATATCCAAACTAGTTGGAACTCCTATATATGCAGACTCAAGTAACTCAATATATAGTGTGTTCTCAGACTCTACGCTAGATGATTTGTTGTTTGTTCCATAATATGTTTATGATTTATTTTTGTAGTACTTTAATTAATATCAGGAACTCTTTTATGGGATTTGGGCTATTGTGTTTTCGTACTCAATGAACTTCATTTCGATAGATTAATTGTGGTATTAAATGGTTTTTCATGAACAAGTTCATAAGTTGGTTTTATTATGCATGTTAATCATTTATTCTTCTTAAATTAAAATTTGACAAATGAATATTATATCCTTAAATAAATTAAATAAATGTTTTTCTTAAATAATAAAGTAAATTCCCCCTTCCCTTTAACACCTTAATTCGGATTTGGGTTATTCTAACGGTAACCTAAATTCGGGTAGGGGCGTTATAACTTGGTATCAGAGCATTAGGATCCACGTGTGCGACGGAGTGATAACACGTCTTCCTTCCTTGAATAAACTAGTATGATATATTACATGTTCTTTTAGGATGGTAGCTAGGCGTAACAATGTCGCTTCTGGGAACAACGAGATTCAATGCATGGAAAGGGCCATGCGTCAGTTAGCTGACACTCTCTCAGAGCAAGAGAGGGGTAATCGTAACGGGACTGTCGAAAGTACTACTGCAGCTTCTATGCTGAAGGGTTTTCGGCGATTGAACCCTTTAACATTTAGTGGTACCAAAGGAGCATCTCATTCATTTATATATTGTTCCTTAGCTTTATTTTTGGTGTAAGAGGACAGTTGAGTTTAGCCCACCCATATTTGTGGGATTGCCCATAGGTGGTGGTGTTTTCCTTAGCAAAGTTTGTCGGAATTGTGTAATTATAGCTGGAGACTATATTCTGGAGTATGATCTTGTATTAATTGATATGTATGGATTTGAATTTTGCCTCGGTATGGATTGGTTGTCCATTTTTAACGCCACTGTCGAGTTCCATCGCCACGGTGTGTCAGTATATCTTTGAGATGGGTCCCGCTATTTCTTTGGCAGCGAGCAGAGAATAGATTATCATTGAAAATTCTCTTATATCCGAGATCAGAAACATTTCTTTGGGTGGTTAAGCATCATTGTGGAGCAAGAAGAGCTTGTACATGTGATGGCATATTATCCTATTGTGCGGGATTTTCTCGATGTATTTCCGAAGGATCTTCTAGGATTACCCCCGAGTCAAAATATTAACTTCGTTATAGATATTCATCAGGGTGCTTCACCTATTTACATACCTCCTCATCGAATGGCCCAAGCGGAGTTGCGAGAATTAAAGCTCGAGTTGGATGATCTCACTAGAAAGGGTTTTATACGTCCTAGTGCGTCCCCTTGGGGAGTACCGGTCCTCTTTACAAAGAAGAAGGACAACACTCTCAGGCTCTGAATGGATTACCGTCAACTGAACAAGGTGACAATGAAAAACAAATATCCTATACCTAGGATCGACGAGTAAATTGATCAATTACGGGGAGCGGGCAGGTTCTCCAAGATTGATCTTTGATCTGGGTATCACTAATTGCGAGTTAGGGAGGAATATATCCCAAGATAGCTTTTCAAATGAGGTACGAACATTACGAGTTTTTGGTCATGCCTCCCGGCTTGACTAGTACCCCTACTACATTCGTGGACCTTATGAATCGTATTTACCGACCATACTTGGACCGATTTATGGTGGTCTTTGTCGATGATATTATGGTATATTCAAATTCTAATGTCGATCATGAGGAGCATTTACATACTAAACTTCGGGTACACAAGGAGAATAAGTTGTACGCAAAGTTTATCAAATGTGAATTCTGGGTGGATGAAGTCAGATTTCTTGGCCACGTAGTGTACGGTGAGGGCATTTCCATTGATTCGTCTAAGGTTAAAGTTGTCCTCGGATGGGAAAGACCAAAGGAAGTCATATAGATTCGAAGTTTTCTTGGCTTGGATGGATACTACGAGACATTCGTTTAGGATTTCTCTCTAGTTACATCACCCTTTACTCGGTTGACGTAGAAAAATACCCATTTTATGTGGTCATATGAGTGTGAAGCTTCCTCTCAGGAGTTAAAGTTTAGGCTTATTTTAGCACCTATTCTTATTCTTACCGAGCATGGAAGAGGGTATACAGTGTACTGTGATGCCTCCAGATCTGGTCTTGGTGCAGTTCTTATAAAGGTGGGTCATGTGGTCGCTTATGTATCTCGAAAACTTAAGATGCGTGAGAGGAACTACCCCACTCGCGATCTTGAGTTAACCACTATGGTGCTTAATTTGAAGTGTTAGCGGTATTACTTATATGGTGCATGATTTAAGGTATTCATGGATCATAAGAGTCTCTGACACATCTTCACTCAGCGAGATCTTAACCTTCAGAAGCGGAGGTGGATCGAGCTTCTAGAAGATTATGACTTTACTTTGGAGTACCATCCGGGAAAGGCCAATGTTGTGGCTGACACCCTTAGTAGGATGTCGGATCCTACCTTAGCAGCGATGAAATTATATCTTGGAAAGATGTATTCCGAACTTCAGCGTTATGACTTTCATGTTCAACGGAGTATTGATAGGGCTTATTTACAGGGTATGATGGTTAGACCAGTCGTTCATCAGAAGGTTTTGGATGCTCATTTATCTGATGATGAGATCATGCCTTTTCGAAACTTCATTCAACTCGGCGAGGAATTTGATACTCTCATAATTGATCAGTAATGTAGTGTTCAACATAAAGGTAGGTTGATTATCCTATCCATTTAGGAGCTTCAAGTTGAGATTCAGGCAAAGTTTCACCATTCTTAATTCAGTATACATCGAGAGATACTTAGATATATAGGGACCTTTACAGAGATTTTTAGTGGTCAGGGATGAAGCGATATATGGCTTTGTTTGTGGAAATTTGTTGCACGTGCCAGTAGGTGAAGGTCAAACATAAGAAGCCAGTTAGATTGTTAAAACCACTTCCAATTATCGAGTGGAAGTGGGATCATATTACTATGGATTTTGTTACAGCTTTGTCTCGGTCTGAGTGAGGGCATGATGCGGTTTGGTTTGTAGTAGACCGTCTCACTAATTCAGCACACTTTCTACTAATTTGAGTGACGGATAGCATAACAAAATTTTCTAGACTTTATATTCAGGAGACTATTTGACTACATAGTGTTCCACTCACTAATGTTTCAGTTAGGGATCCTTGGTTCATCTCTCGGTTCAGGAGGATGGTTCAGGAGGAATTGGGTACTAATATGAATTTAAGTGCGGCTTATTACCCCAAGACTGATGGGAAGTCCGAGCGTGCTATTTAGATTTTGGAGGATTTATTACGAGCACGTGCTTTAGACTTTTGGGGTTGTTGGGATGAGAACTTTCCTCCTGTATAATTCTCTTACAATAACAGTAATCAGTCGAGCAATAAGATGGCCCCCTTTGAGGCACTATATGGGAGACCGTGTCGTTTCCTAGTATGTTGAGTAAAGGTTGCGAGAAGCATCTCACAAGTTTCGATACAATCAGGGAGATGACTGAAAAGGTTGAGTTGATTAGACAGAGACTTCTTACGACCCAGATTGGGAAGAAGAACTATGCTGATAATCGTCGTTAATTACTAGAGTTCCGAGTAGGCGACCATATGTTACTGAAAGTTAGGACCCAAACTGGTAGCAAGAGGTTTGGCCTGAAGGGCAAGCTAACACCTCAATATAATGGTCCCTTTGAGATCTTGGAGAGGATTCGGGAAGTCTCTTATCATTTGGAATTACCTCCTCAGTTGACTCAAGTTCACGATGTGTTTCACGTTTCTATGTTGAAGAAATATCTGCACGATCCTAGTCATGTGATCAACTGGCAAAATATTGAGTTGTAGGAGGATACTACGTTTCTGACGTGGCCTTTTGAAAAACTTGTTTACAAGATTAATAACAAAAATTTATAAGTTGAGTAAACTTCGAAATAAACTCGTTGAACAAAACTCTTTTCAAAATAAACACTGATGTGTTAAAACGTTTTTCTGAATATGTTCTCTAGATTAGTTAGTTTGATTACCTTAGGTTTTTAAAATTAAAACGTTCAATTTAAGTCTTAAGTTTGATAAAGTTCACCAAAGTAATTGAGAACATTCAAGCAAATTAACACGTGATTTTTAACGTGGTAAAACCCTAAAATAAGGGAAACATCCACGACCCCCTCTACGGAGCAAAATGAAAAATCCACTAAAATCACGATCAAGTTACAACACCTAAGCATGCAACTAAGAACCAAAATACAAGATCAAAAAATTTACCTACACGAGTTACTCCACTCTCAAAGGCAGTCTCTCTTGATTTGTTCTTCTCCACGCAACTTCCTTGTTTTATCCTTGAATCCCGAATTCCAGCCCCCCCACTAACAAAATATCTCACCAAGAACCACAAATACTAAGTGTTCGCGTGAGAGTGATAGTGTTTGTGAATTAACTAAATGAAACAATTCTTCTCACCCTCTCAATCAATAATATAAGAAAATACCTACAAATTACAAGTCATTTATATATGATATGCAAGTAATTTCAAATGTTCTTTAAACAATATAACTTCAAGAATTTTCAAATCTGTCACAAAAAAAATATCTCAAGTTTTTGTTTCAAACAAAATTTATTTATGTTCGATCTGATTTCACAAAATGTGATACAATATTTTGAAACAAAAAAAAATATTTCAGATATGAGAATATACACAAAAATATCAAAAGTCAAATTTCTCAAAATAAATTTGAGATTACTATCTTAGATCAATCAGCAACAACAACAAAATAAAATGATCCAAGAAAAATAAAGAACCCTAGAAAAAATCTTACAAGTGAACTAAATGGGTTCTTAAGGAGATATAGAGTTGAAGAGGTCTTCAACATACTCAAACCAACAATACCCCAACATCAAACAAACCCCAAATAATTTCACTCTCAAATATGTGGGTTTATTGTTTATGGAAGATGAAATAAGGCTTTGGGTATTTGGTTTTGTTTTGGTTTAAGAGAAATCGTGTATAGTGGGTTTTAGTTTTCTTTCTCTCTCTCTTTCTACAGTTCTCTCATAGTCTTTTTCTTTGACTCCATTTCTATCACTTGCAGCACCGACGTCTCCTTCTCCGATCTCTCACAGCTCCGGCCTCTCCTCTTGGTTCGATATGAACTTTTTTTTTCTCTGTGTCTATATGAGTCGATCTGCTCTCTCTCTCTCTCTCTCTCTTGGACGATCTCACCAACCAACCCAAAAAAGAACCCTAAAGGTTCTTTTATACCCAGTTACAAAAATCGAGAATTGGTTGTTACGAACCAAGGGTGGAGATCAGTTATGTCTAACAGATGCAATCATCTACATATTGAAATCGGCGGTGGAGGCTCAATCTCTGATTGGCTGTTAGGGATGACGTTGGTTGGCTGATTAGATAGTCATGGGGATTAAGAGTTGGAACAACTTTGGACTGTAGATAAAATCCAAGGTTAAAGGGGTACGAGCCTACCAGCCCAGATTTGAAGAGAAGCACAGGATGCTGAGACAACAACGCAAAATGAATTTGGCTAAAGAACGACATCAGCCACGAGAAAAAAATTTAGAAAATTCCAATATGCACCACAAAGGATTTTCTCCATAAAAATATATTAATATTTTAACCTCAAACATATTAAAACATAATTTTAATTAATCAAGAAAAATTATTTAACATGATTAAAAAAATATTTCCAATGACTTTTCTTTTTAAAAAACATGTTTGACGAGGTCGTAACCACTAAACAATTGTACACGCATAAAAAAAACATATATGCAAAAAGTGTGTGTGCCCTTAATGTGGTTCACGAGAAAAATACTTCCCTTTGAAGTTCATTGAGGCGCTTGGACTGGGATGCCTTTTTGATGAAGCTTGGAGCCTTTTTGAGATAGAGTAACTCGGAAAAATCTAATCTTATTTTGTCTCGATATCCAAACTAGTTGGAACTCTTATATGGCACAGACTCAAGTAACTCAACCATATAGTGTGTTCTTAATCTCCCCCTTTGGATATTCGAGACAAAATTCCCTTGAGTATCCTGAACTCATGGGAAAAAATGAAAATCCTAGATTTCCTATACAAAAATCTCTATCTACCCATTCCCATCCTAGAAAAGAAAATAAGATAAGAAAATACATTACTCAACTACAATACAGACCAATACCCTAATAAATAGGATAAGCTATACTGTTGGAACACGAGGCCCCCAATTTTAAATTCTTAACACAAAAAACAATTTCCTTTTTGAAGATGCGAAAGCGAGATGGTTCAACTAAACACACAGAAACACCAAATTTTAATTTCTTTCAAATTAAAATTAAACACAAAGTGAAATTAAATTAATCAACAAATACATTTTTCACTTAAACAAATTTAACCCAAGTCCTAGAAATTGCCTAAGTCATATTTTCAATATTACCAAAATAGGTCAAACCAATTTTAACAAATTAAACGATGGCTTGAATTAAATTAAAAATACCCAAATTTTAATTAGCACCAATTTAAGTAAGTAGTGATTTAAACCAAATTTTATCTTTTTACCTAAGCATGCATCTAAGGTGAAATTTTGCAAAAGATAAAATGAACAAATAAACCACTACGCCGCGATGTACGAGGAAAACCCCACAATGGAAAAAAACCTCGGACTGCCCTAGCCTTAAGTCCACTAAATATGGTTTTACAATTACAAGACATATGACTTACTTCCTCGACTCGACTCCTTTCAAGCCTTGACGCGTCTTCTTGTAAACACCTCCGCCTAGTCGACAACCCTGGAACTACATCGGAACCTTGTAATTCACCAATGAGACTTTAGGAACACCGTCAACCAAACATGGTGCCTGTCACCATGTGAGAATGTCGCAGCAATACAAACGGACTTATTCTTTATGGGATGTAGAAGTAAACCCAAATGAACTCATCAACTCGGTAGAGTAAACCCGGTGCCAAACACTCCAAGAAATATATATATATGGAAACTTGGAATAAACAAACTATGGGTGAAAACAAAAGTGTTTAAGGATTTTTTTTCTTGAAAAACAAACACAAAAAACATGGACTTTTTCTTTTTAGAATTTTGCTCTCAAACTCTCTCTTGGAGATTGTAGTATGTGAAAAAGTTAATCCCAAAAAGTTGGTTCCCGCACTTTATAAGTCAGTTAAAAGTTAGTGGGGAAAAGTAGTGGGATAGAGGTGAAAAAAATGCCCAAAACTGCCAATTTAATTTCCCGCCGGAAATCTCGTTCGAACGAGATTTTCGTCCGAATGAAGTCTTGTTCGAACGACCCTTCTAACAAAGTTCGAGTGGCCTGATGGGAAATCTCGTTGTCAAGCTCCTTTAAATGACAATATCGAAATAAGTTCCAGTGGCAAGTCCTTGGCAAAACTTGTTCGAACGAAATTCTCGTTCGAACGAAAAACTCGTTCGAACAACAATTTCGAATGAAAATCCAGAAAGCTTAAAAAATTGATTTTAGCCCAGAAACTTTATTTTAAAGTTTTAAAGAAACCTTCTGAAAATAAACAACAGTTTAAACAAAATTTACACCCAATTGAAATTGTTCCAAGATCCTATATAAATGCATTCATACCTTAGGAGTAATTGGAACAATGTTGATGACGTAGAAACGAGGCACAACAAACTCAGCATTTGATGATGCTTTATGAACTTGGCCGCTACGTCTTCAACTTTAGTATGTCATAGGCTTGAAGGATGGTCAAGAACTCTATCCTATAACTCAAACGTTTTTGTTCGGAATTGAGCCAAAAAAACAAAGGACTCAATTGAAAATTTGTGTCCTTACAAATACAATCGGGTCTGAAAAATTCCTAAAAAAAAATTAAACACTCAATGGCATATTATTTGAGTTAGTACAAGATAAAATATACATCACAGCACAGGTACTCAAGTTCTTCTCCCCCAATTTTTCTCAAATATACAACGGGATAAAAAATATAAGTCAGGAAAATATGATATAATATGCCAACATAAGCAATCACATATACGAGGGCAGATATAAGGATCTCCTACATGAAATAGATATTAGGAGGCGTATTTTGTCATTTGAGAAACGACCATACCCTAAAACCTCAGAAACCAATCATTAGCATGAAACTACCGAGGATATGAATGAAGTGTTGAAATAAGTAAGAACTATCATACCAATGGCATTACAAAGATACTCATATCGAATATCATCAACATATTTTAAATTCTTCCTAAGGTATACCTGATCAATGATACGACAAGACGTTTGAACAGCTTTGGCCCAAAAATACTTAGGTAGAATTTTTATTTGTAGCATAACCCTAGCCATCTCTTGTAAAGTTCTATATTTCCTTTTAGTAATGTCGTTCTACTGAGGTGTCTTAAGCGCACTAAATTCATGTTTATAGCCATTGCCTATACAATATTTTGCAACACCAAAATCTTTGAATTCTCCACCTCTGTCACTTATGATGCGACATACTTGGGTATCCTTCTCATTCTCTATTTTTAAAAATATTTTTAAGAACTCATCGAAGTTATGGGATTTATTTTTCATGAATACAACCCAAGTATATCGTGTGTAGTTATCCATAATAACAAGTATGTAACTATTACCACAGAAGCTGACATTTCTAGAAGGACCCATAAAGTCCATGTGGATTAATTCCAAAGGATTTGTAGTTAAAACATTTTTAACTTTCTTATGAAAGGGTTTACTTATTTTCCCTTTCTGACAAAGACCACAGACAGGATAAAAAGAATTTTTGATTTTAGGCAATCCTCAAACAATTTCTTGGGAACTTTTCTTACACAGATTATCAAGATTTTTATGTCCCAATATACTGCAAGATTCAGACTTAGGAAATACTGTGTAGCAGTTATCCTTATTTCGGTTTCCTGTTAAAATACAATTTCCCTTTTCATCAAAAATTTTGCAATTAGTTTTTGAAAAGGTAACAGTATGATTGGAATCACAAAATTGAGAAATACTAAGCAGGTTAGCCTTGAGACCTTTAACTAGGAGGACATCATTTTTCTCGGGGAGACCTTCCTCACACAATGTTCCCTTACCTATGATCTTAAATGAAACTCCATCACCAAACACAACACCACCTCCAAGGAAGTTTATTTTATTTGTTAATTTAGTTTCATCTCTAGTCATATGTTTAGAACATCCGGAGTCAAGATACCATCCAGACGAGGTTCTTGGTGCCTTAATAGCAGATATGACAATGTTGCACTTGTGCTGGGGAAACAAGTCATCTTTTCTAATCCAAATAGGCCTAGTTTTAACATTTGATTGGCCTTAGATTTAGAAAAGTTTTGTTGAGTCTTTCTAAATGATTTCTTCTTAGTTTTAGGTCCTCCCTTCTTTTTATATTTAGAGTTATGAGTGGTCTGTCTTGGGAGAACATAAGTATTCCTAATCTTTCTAGAATAGTTAAAGTTTGAATAAGTAGGTGTATACACTCTCTTTTAAAAACATTCGATAATAGAGTGGCCATAGACATCACAATATGAACAGTATTGGTGTGTAGAGGACTTGACTTTATTACTAAAGTCTTTGAAAATTGGTTTATCTCTAATAGGAATAGTCGTCCAAGTGTCATTGGCTTTGGGTTTCTGATAATGAATTCTAACAGGTGGACAAACGTACTTAGCTGGACAATTAGATTTAGGCTGTTGAATACAATCACTTTGTTTTGCCTTAGATACATTTTAAAAACAATTTTCTTTCTGAGTGTTTTGAGGATTCTAACCTTGTTTTACAAAATCAACATTTTCAGGAGAAACATTTTTGCTAGTATAAACTTTTTCTCCAAATCCAAAACTAGATTTGTCGTCAGAATCAAACTTGCTTCCTACAACAAATTCTTCGTAGGATTTAGCTTGAGTTTCAAAGTGTAAGCATTTTTTAAACACGTTTGAAACTTTTTGCTTAGATTCTTCAAGTTCTACCAAGGTAGACTTGTATTTTTGTTCCAAAATATTATTTTTCTCAGAAAGATCTTCTATTTTTGTGGAAAATTCTTCAATTTCAGTCACATGGGCAACACATTGTGCTGTAAATTCTTCAGTGTTCTTCCTAATAATCTGGTTAAGTAAATCAATAAACTCATTCAGAAGCTTAACCATTTTTTCAAGACGGAAACTTTTCTTAACCGTTTTAGTGTATATCTTATGGAGATCTGGAAGATTGTCATCGGACTCGTTAAGTGTGTTGTGTGAAGTGTCTCCTATATCGCTCATTTTATATGCGGAATTCACACTCACTTAAGGTTTAATGATAATGCTTTCAGTTTGACACACCCTTAAACTATCGCTAACGGTGATGTTTTTAGTCACCACATTATCAACAACAGATGCAACAATAAGAACAATAGAATCATGAGAAGACACACATTCATCATCGCCATGGTATATGATCCTAGCATATAATGACATATATGACTCATAATTATGAGTTGACTCAGTTTCCTCTTCATTAGAATCACTAGAGTCGTCCCATGTCTTACACAAATTAGGCTTAGTATTGTTGCTAGGCTTATTGGGGCATTTATTAGCAATATGTCCCATTTTTCAACATTCATAACATTTGACATCTTTCATGTCTATCTTAGGTCTGCTATTGTCATAGGTCCTTTTGTTGTCATATCTTTCATGAGGTCGGTGATTGTGATTACCTTGATAATTTTGTTTGCCTTGTTTATAGGCTAAAGCATTTCTGAATTTGATAATCTTTTTGAAATGCTTGCTCATAAGAGCTATTTGATTGTTAAGGAGATCCAAGTCACAGTCATCATTCAAGTCAACGTAAAAGTCTAAGGGACTAACTTTAGGTGAAGTCAATTGTGATGAAAACACAACATTAGATCCAGTGAGTCTTTGTTTCGGGCAATCGATTATTTTTTGAACTCTAACTCCATCTCAACAGTTCTTAATTTGCTACTTATCAATTTAGGAGTCAGGTTTGGGTCATTCATTTCTTTTATGGCATATTTCTTATTGTCAAACTTAGCAGGTAATGACATAAGAATCTTTTGAACGATTTCTTTTCTACTATAGGTTATACCCTTTGCATATAATTTTGTAAAAATGTCGGTTAACCTAATGTAGAAATCATCAAAGGATTCATTATCATCCATAATCAGTGTATTGTACTGTTGGACAATCATTTGTGTTTTTCCGGCCTTAACTCTTTCATCACCCTCGTGTGCGGTGACTAGAGTGTCCCAGGCCACCTTAAAAGTAGAGCAAATAGATATTCTTTTAAACTCATGCTCGTTAATGGACATAAAGATAGCATTCTTTCCCTTATTATTACCACCGAGAGACTTCTTTTTCTCTACCATAGTAAATTCTCTATGAAGTTTCTTAACCCTTGTGGGATCAATATCAGACAAAGACTTAGTTGGAAGTTCATAACCATTTTCAATCATATCCCAAACATCATCACCAAGAGTTCCTTGAATGAAAGCAACCATTCGTACTTTCCAATAGGAAAAGTTGTTTCCATCAAAGAGTGGTGGTCGGGAAAGGTTACCTAACTTCTTAAATCTTTCATCCATATTCAGAAATGGATTTTGAAAGTAATTTCTGGAGTTTTAGGATTAAAATATCTTTTGATAAACCCGCTCTTAAACCACTTGAAAAACTTGTTTACAAGATTAATAACAAAAAGTTATAAGTTTAGTAAACTCTGAAATAAACTTGTTGAACAAAACTCTTTTCAAAATAAACACTAGATGTATTAAAACGTTTTTCTGAATATGTTCTCTAGATTCGTTAGTTTGATTACCTTAGGTTTTTAAAACTAAAACGTTCAATTTAAGTCTTAAGTTTGATAAAGTTCACGAAAGTAATTAAGAACATTCAAGCAAATTAACACGTGATTTTTAACGTTGTAAAATCCTAAAATAAGGAAAACATACATGACCCTCTCTACGGAGCAAAATGAAAAATCCACTAAAATCACAATCAAGTTACAACACCTAAGCATGCTACTAAGAACCAAAATACAAGATCAAAAAATTTATCTACACGAGTTACTCCACTATCAAAGGCAGTCTGTCTTGATTTGTTCTTCTCCACGTAGCTTCCTTGTTTTGTCCTTGAATCCCAGATTCTAGCATCCCCACAAACAAAATATCTCACCAAGAACCACAAATACTAAGTGTTCGTGTGAGAGTGTTTGTGAATTAACTAAATGCAACAATGCTTCTCACCCTCTCAATCAATAATACAAGCAAATACCTACAAATTACAAGTCATTTATATATGATATGCAAGTAATTTCAAATGTGCTTTGAATAATATGACTTCAAGAATTTTTCAGATCTGTCACAAAAAAATATCTCAATTTTTTGTTTCAAACAAAATTTATTTATGTTCGATCCGATTTCACAAAATGTGAAAATATTTTGAAAAAAAAAATATTTCAGATCTGAGAATATACACAAAAATACCCACTATGAGTCAACCATATAGTTGGAACTCCTATATGTCACAGACTCAAGTAAGTCAACCATATAGTGTGTTCTCAATTAGAGAGAGAGAGAGAGAGAGAGAAAACCGAAACCCACTATACACGGTTTTTCTCAAACCAAAACAAAACTAAATACCCAAAGCCTTATTTCATCTTCCACAAACAGTAAACCCACATATTTGAGAGTGATATTATTTGGGGTTTGTTTGATGTTGGGGTATTGTTGGTTTGAGTATGTTGAAGACCTCTTCAACTCTATATCTCCCTAAGAACCCATTTAGTTCACTTGTAAGATTTTTCTAGTGTTCTTTATTTTTCTTGGATCATTTTATTTTGTTGTTGTTGCTGATTGATCCAAGATAGTAATCCCAAATTTATTTTGAGAAATTTGATTTCTAATATTTTTGTGTATATTCTCAGATCTAATTTTTTTTTTTCAAAATATTGTTTCACATTTTGTGAAATCGGATCAAACATAAATAAATTTTATTTGAAACAAAAACTTGAGATATCTTTTTTGTGACAAATCTAAAAAATTCTTCAGGTCATATTCTTCAAAGCACATTTGAAATTACTTGCATATCATATATAAATGGCTTGTAATTTGTCGGTATTTTCTTGTATTATTGATTGAGAGGGTGAGAAGTATTGTTGCATTTAGTTAATTCACAAACACTATCACTCTCAGACGAACACTTAGTATTTGTGGTTCTTGGTGAGATATTTTGTTTGTGGGACTGCTGGAATTCGGGATTCAAGGATAAAACAAGGAAGCTGCGTGGAGAAGAACAAATCAAGAGAGACTGCCTTTGAGAGTGGAGTAACTCGTGTAGGTAAATTTTTTGATCTTGTATTTTGGTTCTTAGTAGCATGCTTAGGTGTTGTAACTTGATTGTGATTTTAGTGGATTTTTCATTTTGCTCCGTAGAGGGGGTCGTGGATGTTTTCCTTATTTTAGGGTTTTACCACGTTAAAAACCACGTGTTAATTTTCTTGAATGTTCTTAATTACTTTGGTGAACTTTATCAAACTTAAGACTTAAATTGAACGTTTTAGTTTTAAAAACCTAAGGTAATCAAACTAACGAATCTAGAGAACATATTCAGAAAAACGTTTTAACACATCTAGTGTTTATTTTGAAAAGAGTTTTGTTCAGGGAGTTTATTTCGGAGTTTACTCAAATTATAACTTTTTGTTATTAATCTTGTAAACAAGTTTTTCACCTTTATCTATTTTGGAGCGTGAGGACTGCGGGACAAGGTTATCCTTTTGGTGGAAGTCCTTTGGGAGTCATAGGGTATTGAAGGTGCTACTTGGGTGAGAGAAGCCGAGATGCAGGAGAAATATCCAAAGTTGTTTGAGTGCCTTAGGATTTATTTGAGGGATGAAATTTCCTAAGGAGGGAAGAATGTAATACCACCACTTTTTGCTACATACTTTAATTTCGGCCTATTTATATGTCAACATGCCATTAACAAAAATTCTACGTTGCATGCCTCGCGTGGGAATTTATTTATGTGTATATGATTTATTTAAGCACTTTGGTAAAGTTTTATGCAATTCGGACAAGCAACGAACGATGCCCGGATATGAGTAGTAGAATACAACACTTTTTGACGGTATGCGACACTGCAAAACGTAGCTTTGTACGAACTGTTTAGGACAAATGGTAAGTAAAAAAAATAATTTGACCAGATCTTTAAAATCATAAAATTACATATAAAATTACCATGGGTTTAACGACAAAAAAAAAAAGAAAAAAAATCATTTTTCGTCAAAAATGAAAGTGCTCAGAAAAATCTAAAACTTTATAAAAAATATATTAAATTTAATTTTGAACAACTTTTCCTTCTTGGACGTTTTTAATATTTATGCCCAGTTTTAGGAGAATTTTATGTCTAAATTAAAGTAAAATTTATTTTAGGTGGTGTGGTTGGATCAAGTAATGGGTGGTTGGGTTTTGTATTTTCCAAACTTAGGTAAAACTTGTTTCACTTATATTTTAAAGTTTATGAGATTTAAATGAGTCAAAACACTGAAAAGTAATGCGTAAATATTGGTATAAATACTGGTGAGGGGACTCATGAACTTTGTAAACGAAATAAACATAAAATCCTCCATCCTCTTCCCCCGTTTTTGTCCTCAAGAGAAAAAACACTTTTAAAATTCGTATCTCACCCTTGCAACAATATTCTCTCTCTTCAAACCACATTAAAAAGCTCAAAACTCTATTAATACATCACACAAGGGGTGAGGCAACTTGGTGTGGCTTGAAAGCTTATTTTGGGAGCATATAAGTGGAGTTTAGGAGCAATCTAGGAGGACTTGAAGATTTTTTCTCCAGAGTTATCTCCTCTTCATAAATCAAGTAGGGTTTTCCTCTTCCTAAATCCATATTTTCAAAAGCTTAAAACATCTATGTTGATGAAAGATGATTTCTTGTTAAAAATTACTAATTCTTTTATTTTTTATTATGCAAACCCATATTTTTTTATGTGTTCAAATGAACTAGCTTTGTTGATTATTTTATAATATCATGCTTGTATAAATGAATGATTATAACATAAAAATTATTAAAAACATGTTATAATCATATATTACTTGAATATGAATGTGTAGGATGCATGTACATGGATTTCTATGGTAGAAATCCTCATTTCATATGAATATATTTGAATAATTTTTAGACATGATAAATGATATGTTTTGAAATGAAATAGATAGATTGCATCATGTTTTAAAAGAATGATAAATGTATCCCTTACTTTGATGTCGTTAAAAAGTAAAGATAATGACTTAAAATGGTATAGAAAACCCACTTAAAACCTTATATTTTATCTCTATAATAAAATGGTAATTTTGATGATTAAGTTTATGATTAAATGAGTAGAATAATGTAGAAAAATAGTTAGTAAATATAATTTTCAGAACTCCTGTAAGGACAAAAATTTCAATTGAGATCATGTGTATGTAATTGATTTACTCCCGGGACAAAACTTGTTTAGTGTCATAGATAGATTTTATATTGTCACGATTCCCATAAAGTTTATGACGTGTTTATTTAGAAAACGTAGCAACAAATTTTCAAAGATATATCATGCCGAGTTTTATTAGTGCACGTTTCACGTCTTCATTTATATTGCATTCTGAATATCTTTGAGGTATGAATGCATTATGTTTATGGAGTTCGAAAAGAGTTTTAAAGGATGGAAACTTTATTTTAAATGTTTAAAAACAAATTTCAAATGTTTTATCTTCATTTATTCTGAGATAACTATAGTTTAGGGTCATATGAAACACCAACTTAGGTTTAGGTGGTTCAAACGACATGTTATGTTGTTCGAACGACATCTCACTGTCATTAGAATGACTTGACGGCTTGAATTGTTTATTTAAAGAATTTTTCTCTCATAATTTCCTATGTGTGGAACCAGTATTACAGTTAAAAGTTTCATTTTTGCACAAAAATTTTCATAGGTTTTCACAGATTAAAACCATCCTTATAGTTTAAAAGATCTGAGCTTTCATATACTATTGCTATAGAGATCTTGTTTTTACCATCTGGGGTTTGTTCATCACTTTGAACATTATTCTTTGGGTTTTGCATTGAAGGAACAGAGGAGTCCGTGTTTCGAATCATAGACGGTTACCAAGATCCATCGGTGAACACCAAGGCATTCGTGGACACATGTTCTATGGACGAGTATCGTGGAAGGATTTTTACGTAGGCAGTGTGGAGGAGAGGTTAAAGAGAAGAAGTGCATCAAGGCTTGTGTGGATTGAGTCATTGTGTAAGTCTGTCTGTCTTCCTTTCTAAAATTGTATCATAATGATTATATGGCTTGGGTCGTCTGAGGATTTTCCGCTTTGTGGTTTTCTCGTCCATCCAGCGTTGCGAACTTGTTTATCTTACTTGCTTTAATCACCTATATTCATGTTTAAATTAAACAGGATAAAATTGGGATTAAGTAAAATTGGTTCACAAACTTGGTTCGTGTTTAAGTTGAAAACATTTTTGAAAGAAAAAATGTTTTTGACATCCTTAAAGCACATTTGAAATAAACAGGGGCCTACAAATTGGTATCAGAAAAAAATTGTGTGTGTTGATACCTTACGTTTTTAAGAATGAATTTCGGAATTTGAAAGTTTTAGACCTCCTGTCTTTGATGGAATAAACTATGCTTATTGGAAAATGTGAATGAGAAGTGCTTTAAAATCAATTGATAAGAGTGTGTGGTTAGCCGTCGAAAAGGGTTGGACACCACCGGTCACATGAGAGGGAGAGGCCACTAATTTGAAACTTGTTGAGTCATGGATCGAAGACGAACATAGACTTCCACTTTATAATTTTAGAGGTCTTCATGTCATTTCCTCACATGTCACACCGGAAGACTATAATAGAATCATGACGTGTGAAACTTCAAAAGAGGCTTGGGATATTATTGCACTTACTCACGAGGGCACTTGCACAGTTAGGGCATCTAAGCTTCTAAACCTCACTACACAATTTAAGACGATTAAGATGTTAGAGAGTGAGTCATTTGATGAGTTTTATGATAGATTGTCTAACATTGTTAACTCGTTATTTAATTTGGGAGAGAAAATACCCGATAATCGAGTCATAAAGAAAATCTTAAGGTCGTTGCCTAGTAGATTTGATCCCAAAGTGACTGTTTTAAACTCCCCGGGTATGCTTGAATAGACGAAACAAGAAGAGCTTATAGTTTACTTACAAACTTATAATCTTGACATGTTTACCTCCAAGCAAGTGCCAAAGAAAGAAACTGACATTGCTTTGAAATCCCAGAAGGAGGAGACTAAAGTTTCGAATGATGATTCGGATTCAAATTTTGAGGATGTAGCCTTGTTGGCAAATAAGTTCAAGAAATTTCTTATGTTCCAAAAGCAATCGAAAGATGCCAAAATACTTGAGAAATCCAAGAACAACAAGGTCGATCCCTCCCCTAAGAATAAGAGTGAGAATATTAAGAGGGATGAGTCGGATAAGTGTTTTGGTTGTGAGGGTTATGGTCACAAGGTAGCAGAATGTCCCACTAAACTTAAGAAGGAGGGAAAAAAACTGATAGCATATAATGTCACCTTAAGTGACAGTGAACCGAAAAAGGGAGAGAGTTCCCCCATTGAGCAAAACTTTATAGCGTTCATGGCATGGCATGTAAGAGACGATGATAAATATTCTCGTGAAGATTCACATGTGAATGACACTTCTGAGGACGTTGAGTGTGAATCCTAAGTGAGTGAGAGTGAAGCTAGTGAGGATGAGGAAATTGATGTGTGAGAGTTGCAAGTTGCCTTTAATGATTTGTATAAGGAAGCAATAAAGGTGAAAAAGTCAAATTTGAAGTTGCAAAATAAGTTTAATGAGCGTGCCGTAAAAAATAATGATGCTTTGATTGAGGATCTTAGGGCATGGGAGAAGACTCTTAGGGAGAAACTAAAATATCTTGAGAAAGAGAGAGATAGTCTTCGGGGTTTGATGGAGGCTTTGAATGAAGAGGTTCTAGAGTTTGAGGAGTCTAGGAGTTCACATGAGTCTAGGATTTGTGAGTTTGAGGAGAGATTGAGTGACTCGATTAAGGTGAAGTTTAATTTGGCGGCAACGTCAGAAAAGTTGGATAGGATGTTAAGCACCATCCAAATTATGGAAGATAGCTTTGTTATAGGCTACGATGATTGTGTTGTTCCCATTCCCAAATCTAACGCCATTCGTGTGAGAGAGATGACTAGGAATGTTAGGAGAGGTCCACATTTAGGTCACAATCCTTGTCGTGTTTACACTTGTTCTCATTACGATAGGAAGGATCACCTTAGGCATTTTTTGTTATGACCTTAACAATGCTCCTGGGAAGTTGAGGAATAAATTCGTTTCAGTTCCCAACACCCCCATGCATCATTATACACCTACTTGGGTTAGGAAATCGGACTTAGAGGCTTTAGGAATTAAACTTCATGATTCTGGTTTGGTTGCACTTGATTCTTCCCATGCTAGATCTAAAGGATGATTGTGTTGCCATGTTTGTCATACGCTAGTCTTTGCTTCATGATTATTTCTTGCTAGTGTTATGACATGTGTATCTCTTTGTATTCTATTTTTCATTTATTTGAGTCTTATTGAAAAATAAGAAAAGATTCTGTTTTGATAAAATTTTCTTTGAAAATACAAAAAGATTTTTGTTTCATATATTTTTGAAAAATACAAAAAGAATTTATTTTTGAGTCAATAATATTTTTTAGGAAACACAAAAAGATTTCTGGGTTTCTTTTGTGTCTTGAGTTTTCATGTTTGATGTGGCATATTGGTGCGCTTGGACCCACATCATTTCATTACTCATGTGGCTAGGACATTTGATCATGATTGTTGATGTGTTGAATAATCTTAACCATTGTCTTAATGGGGTTGATTCGAAGTTGATATGGAGTTGGATTCGACTTTGAATATATGCCATTATTGCACACATGCACGAGTTTATATGCATGTTTGACATTTCATACATATTTGAGTTTGGTGAGACATTCTTATCTCAATTTTGTCATCTATGCGTAATAAGACTTAGGAGGAGGTGTGAATGTAAGAACCATTTACCACAAGGATTTATATTGCATATATTGAAAAAAATAATGAGTGTTCACAAGAAAGGGCTGTGAGAGTACAATTAACTCGTCATGAAAGCCACCATTTAAAAGAGCCCGAGAAAAAATTAAGGCAATAAAAATAATCATATGCCAAAAATAGGGCCAATGTGATTTCTCTAAGTTGAGAAAAAAAAGAAACCTCAAAAGGGCTTGAAAAAGAAAATATGTATTTTTTAGGGTGTTTGGATGGAAATTAAACGGGTTTGCACCATGAATTCTTATGTTAAAAAACGTGTCATGATGCTATTTTTTGTAGAATCATCAAAATTCTAGATTTTCTTGCATATTGTTTGTTTAGTTTATTTAGCTCAATATATTAATTGTCACATCTGGCTAAAACTAAGTTTGATAACATGTAGCTATCAATTAGAGCTACTTGATCATTTCGAGGTGTTAATGTTGTGATTCATTTATTGTAGTTCACGTCCATTCACTTCAAGTCCATGTTTGGGCACATTGATACTATGTTGACATGAAAATCATTATGTTTTGTTTGTTTTATTTTTTTTATTTTGAGTACGTTTTTTCTACTGTTTCATATCTCCAGTACCTGTTTTCATGAAATTTCTTCATTGGGAAAAAGTTTATCATTTTTGGAACTAGAATACAGAGGTTGTTAAAGTCGTTCAAATGACTTCAGGACTTCATTCGAATGACATGTCCAAGTCGTTCGAATTATGCTTCTCGCGACACGTTTTTTGAGGCGGTAATTTTGTCATATATGGTCGATAGATGGTCATTTTTAGGGTCATTAGAAGGATGCTTCAAACAACAGATTACTATTTTGGATCATTTTTTTTACCTCATTCAAACGACTTGCTTCTATCGTTCAAACGACATGGCATAGTAGTTCGAATGACCTGCTGGATTTTGAGACCTTATTTTGTTTCAGTACCTGCTTCGTATATATGCTTATATATTTCTATTTTGGTACTTCTGGGTTCATTTGGACACTCTACATGCAGTTGATATTAATTATTCATGCTTTGATTCTTATACTGCATTGATTCGTTTAATCACATCTTTGCTTAGATTAATGATTCCATTCATTATGACTTTTGTCAACTACGAGTTAGTATATTCTGATTATTAATAGTTTCCTTTCCATGTTTATCTAGATATACTTCATCGATTATTCTCATTCTAGATGTGATAGTTTATCTTTTTCACTTATTGTCTATTCGAGACAAAAAGGGGGAGAGATGTATGTGATGTTGGGGGGGGGGGGGGGGGGGGGGTGAGATGAGCACATATTTTTATCTTTTTTACTTTACATATTGGTAACATAACTTTGATCATATGCTCATATCTTATTAGTATCATGTCGTATTGCACACATTATTTTGCTCACATGTTTCACATATGATTTGTTTTACATATTGATATTTTTATATCATTTGTTCCTCCATACTTCACTGGGTATTTGTTTGTTTCATGTGTGTAGGTATGCTTTAGAGAGTCGAGATTTCAAGACTACATCGCATTCAGACAGCTCATGCTTGCCAGACTTGCATATACTTGTTGGACCTGCATATACTAGTCCTTTGTCTAATAATTTTTTATTTGCGGTTTTATGGGATGGGATTTAGGTGTTATACATCTTGATGGCCCGTCTTAGGCATTTCATTATTTGGGTTTTTTCTCGAACTAGTCAAAGGAGGATATTTGTAAGGACAAAATTTCCAATTGAGTTCATGTGTATGAAATTGACTTATTCCCGGAACGAAACTTATTTTTTTTCATAGATAGATCTTATATTGTGACGATTTCCATAAAGTCTATGATGTGTTTATTTAGAAGACGTAGTAGCAAAGCTTCAAAGATATATCATGACAAGTTTTATTGGTGCACATTTTACATCTTCATTCAGATTGCATTCCGAATATCTTCAAGGTACGAACGCATTATGTTTATGGAGTTCGAAAAGAGTTTTAGAGGATGGAAACTTTATTTTAAATGTTTAAAAATGAATTTAAATGTTTTATCTTCGTTTATTTTGAGATACTTACAGTTTAGAGTCATATGAAACACCAACTTAGGTTTTGGTGGTTCAAACGACATCTCACGATCGTTAGAACGACATGTGGATCTCGTTAGAACGACTTACCGACTTGAATTTTTTATTTAAATAATTTTTATCTCAGAATTTCGTAAGTGTGTGCAGAACTAGAATTACATTTTAACATTTTCATTTTTCTAGCAAAAGAGTTTTCTATGGTTTTCAAAGATTAAAACCATCCTTAGAGTTTAAAAAATTTGAGTTTTCATATACTATTGCTATAGAGATCTTGTTTGCACCATCTGGGTTTGTTCATCACTTTGAACATTGTTCTTTGGGTTTTGTAGTGAAGAAACAGAGGAGTTCATGTTTCGAATCATAGATGGTTGCCAAGCTGCATCGGTGGATACCAGGAATTCGTGGACACGTGTGCTGTGGATGAGTACCGTGGAAGAATTTCTACGTGGGCACTGTGGAGGAGCAATTAAAGAGAAGAAGGGCATCAAGACTTGTGGGGATCGACTATGTAAGTCTGTCTGTCTTCCTTTATAAAATCGTATCATAGAGATTTTCTGGCTTGGGTCATCCAAGGTTTTTTTCCTTTGTGGTTTCCTCGGACATCCGGTGTTGTGAACTTGTTTATTTTACTTGCTTTAATCACCTAAATGAATGTTTATGATTAAATAAGATAAGATTAGGCTTAAGTAAAATTGGTTCACAAACTTGGTGCGTGTTTAAGTTGGAAAAGTTTTTGAAAGAAAAATTATTTTTTATACTTAAAGCATATTTGAAATAAAAAGGGGCCTACAATTGCCACTTTAAAACCCATTAAAACGATTAAAATTGGTGTAAGGATGTTGTAGAAAACCCATTTGAACTTTGTATAACAAACTCTATATTAAAATTATGATTTTAATGACTTAATAAATGTTAGATTGGGTAAACTATTATAGAAAAACATAAAGGTATTATAAACATATTTTTTTCTCTTGAAAACCCATTTAAAAGATGCATTTTGGTGTAAAAATCGCATAATGGCAATTTTGGTATTTATGTGAAAAACTAGTGGAAGATAATGTTTCTTTACTTTAAAATGCTAGTAAAACCATTTTTAAGGTACTAAAAATGTGTTAATGAATAAGTAAAGTAAATGATGATTGGATATAAGTTTTCAAAATACAGTGTTATTATTAGTTGACCTCCTCGACTATGTTTAAAGTAAGGCAAATAATGAAGTAAAGAAGTAATACCGAAATATTAGTGTGAGTACTTGGAATAATGAGAAAAATTGTAAGAATGTGAATATTTGGAAGAATGTGAATATACGTGCACATAATGATATTCAGATGTTGCTGAAAAGAATAATTAGGGAGGGCATGACTCCCTTAGAGGTGAAAGACCCCTAATAACCAGGTCAGTGTAGCATATTTGTGCTCGATACCGACGGTGAAAGGCCGTGAAATCATGGATGTTGGCAAATCCCAAAGTAATAAAAGTAATATTCATGAAAGATTGGGATAATGAGTGGATTAATGAATTTGAATAAATGAAACTTATTAATATTATGATGACAACATAGTTGAATTAATAAGTTAAGTCTCTACCACGAGACATGAAAATACTTAAGTGTGAGTTGGGCACATAGTCTGGGTGCATTACATGTAAGCTTCAATAACATTTAATGAAATGGGAATTACTGTACAAAATGACGAAAGACATTCAAATTATTGCTTAGTATTTCCCGCCTTACTGGGAATTCCCTCACCCCTTACTTTTCCTACCCTAGGAACTTCACTTGGTGACACAGGAAAGAATCTCGGTAAGGATGCTGAGGGTGAGACTCGACGTTAGATGCTTGTTGTACATTCCATAATATGTTTAAGATTTATATTTCTAGTACTTTAATTAACATGTTGGAACTCTGTTATGGGATTTGGACTATTGTGTTGTCTTACTCTATGAGCTTCATTTCGATAGATTAATTGTGGTATTAATGGTTTTTCATGAACAAATTCATAAGTTGGTTTTATTATGCATGTTAAACGTTTTCTTAAATTGAAATTTGACAAATGAATATTATGTCCGTAAATAAATTAAATAAATATTTTTCTTTAGTAATAAAGTAAACTTTTTCCGCCTTCCCGTTAACACCTCAATTCGGATTTGGATTATTCCAATGGTAATCTAAATTCGGGTCAGGGTGTTACCAACATTATTTCTTGTTTTATGATGCAAACATATTTAGACATCATGAATTCCTCTAGAACCAATAGACTGAACATAGATTACGTTGCAAACTATCTTAGACACATAAAACCAAATGTTTGTAACACAAAAACAGAATCAGACTCATATCCAAGACACTCAGGAAAGACCAATTTTGGAAAACTTTGATAATATTCTTATTCCTCCAGGAAAATCACAAAATGAAATTGTTGCCCAGAATAGACTCATTAAGAAAATGTATTTTCCCCAATATAGACCATACTAAAGATATTCAGACTTAATAAAATATAGGCGAGAATTTTCAAATGATGAAAATACTCTTATAGACGCCATATGGTGGAATGTAAAAAATAGAATATAGACCAAATTTAAATAGAATTTGGTAGCCATTGCCAGATTCATGATAACTCAAAGACTTACAGTTACTGAACTGAGTATTACTGCTATTCTTAAACCTCAGACTCAGACATATGCTCGGACTCTTGGAAAAACTTCCAAAGCTAGACCTATTGATAATTTTTTTATCATTAAAAGACTTTTAATACTAAGATCGTTATACCATTTGGAAATAATATTCTTCCATTTTCAGCAGACTGTCAGAAAGAGGGTGATAACATTATTGATCATTTCAATATGTTATTACATGAGATTAATGGAGATGCCTTGATAATTAGTGGATTCTTGACAGATGTTCCAAACATTTATCTTTTTGGAGAAGTAGAGATGGCTCCCATAACTCTTGTAAACTATGGATTCATTGGACTCATCCAAATTCAGACTATAGAAGTCTCTATTACTCTTGAAAAAATTGCCCATCATTATGCCAAGAAGATAGAAGAATTTTTCCCTTATTTTCTAGAATTTATCAGATTCCTCCAAGTTCTTACAAAGGAAAAAGAGTTGAAGGATTTAGACTTACTAGATTTTCATCTTCTGTATTTGAAGACTTTGAGATCCTTTTTGAAGGTGATTCCAAAGACCTATCTGTTGATAAGTCCAAATTCTAGATTACTCAAGCCATGGAAACAATCAAAATTATGGAGTTACTGACCAGCTAAGAAAGATGGTATACTGTATACTATAAGACAAATTTAATTATCCATGCTGATGAGACATTCAATGGAAGGCTCGGGAAGGAATCCAAAGAAGTGGTAGAGGTAGCTTTACCAGCCAACATTAGAGTGGTGGGCCTCAATGATGAGTATTTCAGCAACAATAATACTCCACCAAATGAATACAAAGTAAAAAAAGTAGAAGAATACAAAGACGGGACAAAGAAGGGCCCCTATTTATTCTAAGAATTATTAAAGACCGAAGACGTTTGACGTTTAAGACTGAATTATTGCAAGACGACAAAGATGCTTTTTGTAAAGCAAAAATAGACTCAATGATTGAAAGACGCTAAATTTTCTTTCTCATTATAGATTTTAATAATTGTATTTCTTTCACCGGTTCACTTTTCGCAGCCGGTCGCCAGTCATTTGTAAATTCCCTTAATCTATAAAAGGGAGAGTTTGTATGTTGGGAGGGGAGGCAAAAGAGAGAGTGAGAGAGGTAGTAAGAGAGAGAGTAATATTTGTAAATTAGTATGCAAATTAGTGAGTAAACCTCTTATAGTTAGGGGAAAAGCGAAAGTTGTATTTACTAATGTTATGCAATAAAAGTATTTTCTTTTCCTGAAATGTCTTTTGTCATGTTGTTATTATTCTCCAAACATCTCCAACTTTCTGTTCATAGAGGACTTTTATGTGGAACCTTCGGTGTAGAACGTAGGTGTTATACTATTAAACCTTCGTCAATTGCCTATTTACCATGAGTCGCTAGCTAGGTGGGAATTAGGCATGGTGGAGTACTGGTAGGAAACGGATCCAACGCCAACAAAGTATTGGGGTGTGACACATAAAAAGAGAGTTTCAAGAGGTAAAAAACGGAGAAAAAGAATAACAAACTGAAGAGACAAAGGGAAGAGATAAAGTAATTGCAGACCAGAAGGAAGGTATAAAATCAATCCAAACCCCTAACTATTTCAAATATTATCACTACACCAAAACTACCCACTTATCAAGGCCTAAACTCGTGACAAGCCAAACTTGTCAAGGTCTAAGATCGTGATAAGTTTTGGGGTGACAAAGACATTTGTCACGGACTTGTCACGGTCAAAGACCGTGATAAGTTTGTTACATTTGTCACAGACTTTAACAGTGATAATTCTGTGACAAAGGAAAACTTATCATGGTCAAAGTCTGTGACAAATAAAAAATTTCACGAACTTTGATCGTGACAAGTCCGAGACAAGTTTCCACTATCACGGACTTGTCACAGTCAAAGTCTGTGACAAATCTGGGAAGATTTTAAAAAAATAACTGCTGGGTAGTATGGCCATTGCCACTTCCCTGCAGTATACTTGTACCTGTTATAGCAAATTTTATCCTATCCAAACAGTATATATATCAAGCAACATTCAATATTCAATAACCAATACAAATATCCATAACCAAAACCAAACCAACATTTAAATATCCATAACCAAATAAAAAAAATACAAATAATATCCAATATCCAAGTAAAATAAATAAAATAATGATGGAGTATGGTCTACGGTCGGAGGAAGAAGGAAGGCCACACAAAATATTAATTGAGACACGCATCAATTCGTCGAACGCCGCTTTGGTCTTGCAACCACAAAGGTGCATTCTCCCTTCCGATCATAATATGCGTGACGCGAACCTTTGCCTTAAAGTCTTGCATGGTATGTTTCGCCAAATATGTCTATTAAAAACACGCTCTGCCAACCGATTGTTGACATAGGTCGTTTGACAAGGGTAAAAATGAGAAATGGATCATATAAGGGAGACGAGTTTATGCATATCGGTGATGAAGTAGTGGTGTCCTCGTCTACCTCCTTCCCCTTGCCCTTATCGAAGGTTCCCTTATCAGAGGTGGACCCCCACTAACGCTTCATGAAGTTGTACATATCTAAGACCTTCGCCTCCAACCTTTCTAGTTTATCGTCAAGAGTGTCCACCTTACGAGCCAACCAGGTGTTTCTCATCTCTATCCCAATGATACTCAACTTCTCCATCCGAAAGCATACCCCCTAGTCCACCCCTTATGATCCGCCCCGAGCACTTAGTTGAGTGCGTCCGTAACCAAAGATACTTTGTCAACATTAAACTGTTTTTCATGCACTTCCTTAAGCTTTTCCTAAAACGATAAAAAGTACATGATTAATTAATTAAGTTAATAAAAAAATTATAATGTAATTACAAAAATAAAATAATTATAACTTACAATCGTGGCTGCCATGCTCAAGGACACCTCCTTATCCTTTCCCTTCTTCGTCATGATTGACATATATGCATTGAGTCTATGTGTCCTACCCCATGGCCACTCCCCGCCTCTGAAAATAAAATAATGTAGAATCAGTAAGTAACGCAAAGTAATATTTAATTAGAATAACATAAAACTAAAATTAAAGAAAAATAAAAGCTTACCATCATGTGATCCACCTCGGCATAAGACGTCCACCCGGAGTAGTGCACATCCACCTTTTTCACAATGTTTGCCCTTCCCGATTGATTAAATGTTAATTTTTGCTCCTCGACCTCATTGTAGACAAACTGTTGCCACTGTGCCAATGAGATCGGCTCCTTCGACGGAACGGTGTCACACGCTCTCATTATGGACTTCCATGTCTGTCCAAAGTATTGTGCCCGCATGTTTTTCTTCCATGTCTTATTCTGATCTCTCAACTGTTCCAACGTTGAGTCGCGAACATATGGGGGTAGGCCGAATTGATCCTGCCAAACAAATACAAACCAAAAAAAAAAGTAAGTGTTAGTTAAATTTAAATTATAAAATATAAATATAAATACACTACTTGTAGTGCCCCCAAGATGGCGATCTTGAGCTCATTCGGCACCTTCCACCAATCAGTCTACCCCAGGCCGATGATAGCCTTCGACAACTCCAAGGATCTATCCAATAATGTCGTCTTATTCTTGACAACGGACCCCAATTTGCCCCATTTTGGGGGCCTAGTGGTAGGGGAGCCTTCGTCGCCTCCGCTGCCGCGATGCCCTGATGAAGACATTTTCTACAAAAATTGTTGTTATTGGTACAAACATGTATATGAGAAAATGATCAAATCCAAATGAATTAGAATATTGTACTAGTTAATGACATTGTAAATCTAAAAATATTGTTTCAATATGGGGTCATGTCATGGACTTTGAATTAATGCTTAAATTGATTAATATCCAAATTAACATATTCACTAACCAAAAAACCAAATTTGATTCAAATTCAATAATAACAAAGAACTATAATAATACAAGTTAGCAACATTATAAATCTAAATATTGTTTCAATATCAGGTCATGTCATGGATTTTGAATAAATGCTTAATTTAATTAAAATCCAAATTAACATATTCACTAACTAAAAAACCAATTTTGATTCGAATCCAATAATGACAAAGCACTAGAAGAATACAAGTTAACGATATTATAAATCTAAATATTGTTTAAATATCGGATCGTGTCATGGACTTTGCATTAATGCTTAATTCAATTAAAATCCAAATTAACATATTCACTAACCAAAAAAAAAAAAAAAGATAATAACAGAGCACTAGAAGAATACACCATTTGGTTATTACAAGTAGTAAACTGATATGGTATAAATGAATTAAAATAATTAAACTTTCGCCCGATAATAATAAAGCACTAGAATAATACACCCATTGGTCATTACAAATAATTGGAATACTTATTACCAATTTAAAAATTGTTTCAAAATTGGGTTATCATAAAAAATGGATTGATATTCGGTAGGAGTAGCCAAGTCATCCACACTAATGTTTAAAGTCTTTGGAGCATGTAGGACGATTGACCACGACTCATTGTTTATGTACTACGAGTCAAACACTTGCTTGACTTTTAAAAAGCACAAACAAACGACTAATCGCTCACGTGTTCGTTGTTCTTCAACTTGGACAAGTCAACCATGATCAAATTTGTGACAAGATCAACTTTACAAGCCTTTTTATCCTCAACTCTTACCCAATCACAGTAAAACACAACCTCTTTGAAGCTTATATAGCCCAATTGAAATATATTTCGAATTACACCATAGTAAGTCAATTCAGTTTCAACGAGGTTTTTATCTTTCGCGCTCGCTCGAAAATAAGTAAGAGCCTTGTATGAAATGCTTGAGTTCTATATATTTGTATTTTCCTCATACACCCTTGCACCGAATATGTAACCATTCCATCGATACATTTTGTATTCTTGTCCCCTGAACAAGGGTCCAGTGGTTAGACGAGCAAGCCTTGATGTCGCATCACCCGTCTTTAAGAGTTGAGAATATAGATAAATTAATTAGGTTAGTTGTACACCTTTCTTGTAATTTGACATTTAATAAGAGACATTTTCATTCTAATTACCTCGCGTGACAACCACAGCCTAAATTCGTTGTCTGATTGTATCAATATTTTTCGTCTTTTATTGTTCCCACACGCTTCATATTTTCTGCATTGATCGTGACGAACGTATTACAAAATTTATCATATATAAAAATTAAAATAATGTAAAATTTAAAATAATATAAACTTACTTTTTTCATTCTTCGGCATCTTCATGTGTGTCAAATAGATAATGAGCTACTTGTTCATGTTGTAAAATCGTTAATTTCACTCATTTTCCCATCACATGGCCACCCTCATCGATGAACTCATCACTATCATCCACGCTGTTTGGGTCAGGAATATATTCTCGAGTGTAGATTGATGACTCAACGGTGATGTATTCCTATGCAATTGATCCTTCAATGTATCGTGTATTCTTGACATAATCTTTGAAAATTTTCATCAATCTTTCAAATGGATACATCCACCGATATCTAACTGGGCCATAAAGAAGTGCCTCGTCACATAAGTGTAACAAGGGAACACTTATGTCAAAGAATGATGGGGGAAATTACTTCTCCATTACACAAATCGCTTCGATCGATGCTAATTTTGCAGCCACTATGTGATCGTGATTAACTACCTTCTCACATAAAAGTGAGAATCAGATACTAATTTGTATAATGGTCCTCCACAAATCCTTATTCTTAGAGAAACAATGCTTAAACAATAGAGGAACCAATTGCATGATCACATGCCAATCGTGGGACTTACACTTATGTAAATCATGGGTAGCATAATTCATAATACTTTGCAAGTTGGACAAAAAAATAGATGGAACCTTCAAATTATATATTGTGTCTAAAATTACCTTCATTTCCTCACTCGTCAAAGTAAATGCACCAGGGGGAATTATTGCCCTTCCCCTACTATCTTCTTTCAACCATAGTTGTGGCTTAAGTTTCAATGATTTAAGGTATTTTCATCTATTTTCTCCATCCTTCGAATAACTCCCCCCAAGGCATGTGCCCACAATATGTTCAGTGATGTTCTTATCTGCGTGCATTACATCCAACATATGGTGCACCGAGTTATTCTTCCAATAAGGCAAGTCAAATAAAATTGACCTCCTAGACCATGCCTTTCTTGTCTCAATTTCATTACCAATTGGGGTCTTCTTATGCTTGACATTCTTAAATTTAGGCCTCTTACCTGGCATATTAGGGACACAATTAGAAAATTTACATTTAATTTCTGAACCTGAATGTTTTCTTGAAGGTAGCCTATGTTCAACCCCACCTGGTAAAAATTTAGAACCTTTCTCAAATCTAAAAATATGAGCGGGGAATAAAAACATCCTATGGAAATGGTATACATATTTTGAGCTAGAGGGGATTTGAAGAGATTCAGCCTCCTCTCCACAAATAGGACACCCTAAATAATAATGTATTACATAACCGGATAATGTCCCATAAGCTGAAAAATCATGAATTACCCACATCAACATAACTTTCAGTAAACTCTTCTTTTGTAAAAGAGTCAAATGCTTGCACACCCTCTTCCCGCAATTTATTTAATTATTCTACCAAAGGAGCCAGGTAGACATCGATGTCCTCACTTGGAGCCTTTGGCCCATGTATCAACAAAGACGGCATCAAAAATTCAGGGTTCAAACACTTTGAAAGAGGGAGGTTGAGTGGGGCTAGGATCACTGACCATACACTCTGATTGACACTTAGATTTCCAAATGGATTGAAACCATCTGTTGATATTGCCAACTGAATGTTACACCATTCTCGAGCAAAATTGGGATACTTAAAACTCATCCTCTTCCAAGCTATAGAATCAATACAATGACGCATGAGATTATCCACTACTTATCCCCTAGCATGCCAAGTCATTTCCTCCGTTATCCATGGTACTGTAAAAAATATCTTTAACCTAAGCCCAACGGGAAAATATTTTAACACTTTTTGATGCACTTTGGAGAACATGCTTTCCTTTCCAATAGATTGGACATATCTAGGTTCATCGCATGCTGGACACTGATCGCGATTTTCGTACTCCTTTCGGTATAGTATGAAGTTATATACACAAGCATGAGTTGATTTATACTTCATTTCTAAACCTTTCAAACTGTTCTTCATAATAGGATATCTATTTGGAAGTGTATTATGCTTGGGTAGCAAGCCCTTCACCCAATTCAAAATTCTTATTAGGTTATACCAGACAAACCATATTAGGACTTCAAACTATGCAAACCAACCATGGAATGTAAAGTTGTTTGATCTTTGTCACAGCCAGAGTACAATGACTGGGTCGCCTTAAATTTTACACTTTGGTAGTCATTGTTAAGATTTATCCCGATATCTTCATTAGGACCTGAACCTTGTATATCATCAGTGACCTCATTTTCTTCCACTTTATAAAATCCATACGCGTCATCAACTAAATAGTATATTATGATCTACATTGTCCTCCTTCCCTTTTACATCTATCCTACTTATTGAAGGTTATTATAAAGGTTGCTCGGGGACAAAAGGAATTCGATTCCCCGTGAAAAATCTAAAATTGATAATTATCTTGCATACCCCATCTTAACAAATATAGTTCAACTGTTTTCCACTCAAACACCTTATTATTATTACAATTAGCACATGAAAACGGTAACTCTTCATCATTATGACATATCTTTGCGTATTTAACACATTCAATAGCTCCTCTATGAAACACATCCCCTAATCTATTTGTCTCACCCATCCAATCTTTGTATTTAGGATATCCCATCATACCTACTACAAATAATCACCTATTATGGGTAAGAAGGGTATATTCATGGATTAGTATAAATAAAAGTGTGAACATTTAGTTCCTACTAAATAATTTGCTACAAGATTGATATTTAATCTTTTAGTGTTATATGATAAAAATAATATAATTCATATTTCCTCCATCTCTACTAAAGGGCGAGTGGTTCTATAATAGAAATAATTAGAACAAAGATCTGTGATCTTTTTAAATAAGACTTAAGAACGGAAGATTTCGTAGAAGAACTTTCAAAACCAAAAAAATATCAAGAATATACTAGAATACTTAGAGATGCTATAGATATATTAAAACATATTATACACAAAAGGTTAGCTGAAATAAGAACTGTTTTAATTAGATATGGACGAGTTCATCCTATTATTAAATACGTAGAAACAGGTATTCCAAGAACTTATCGTAGATTTTTGTCATCCTACGGTGACAGCGAATTAGATGAATTTATAGAAAATGATATAATCCATATTGTTAATTAAATATATAAAGAAACTAGACGGATAAAATCTCAATATCGAATAAGGTGTTTAAGATTAGATTATTTTCTTTCAAAGCCTCTTGAAATTTCTAGACACCCTGAAGAAAATAGTTGGATAGATAACCCTCACAATTCCGAAACAGTACGATAGTGACAGAGAAAGCCGGAGAAATAGCCCCGAAAATTCTATACTTAGACTTCCAAATTAATTAGACTTTAAAATAAGCTTAAATAGACTCTAGAATATATTAGGGAAGTCATTTTTATTAAAAACCTTAGAAAAAGACAATAGTATATAAAAGACAAAGTGGTCCCTAGATATTTTTTGGCCGGTAGTAAGTCCGCAAACTAAGTCCGTACGAAAGCCTCTCTCTCTCTCTCTCTCTCTCTCTCTCTCTCTCTCTCTCTCTCGCACTATATATATATATATATATATATATATATATATATATATATATATATATAGCTCTTGTGCGAACTGTCCCACAGTTTAATAGTACGGACTGGACATGTGTTACCTGGCGATGAACCCACAAAAGAGAGAGAGAATGCCCTATAATTTAGCCAATAATTTATGGACTCACCGCCAGATGACACATGTCTGGTCTGCACTGTTAAAATGCGGGACATTCTGCATAAGAGTAGTATTACATATATATATATATATATATATATATATATATATATAAGGTTTGATCACTTTGTAATAAGAAATGTATTTGTATTTTTTGCTTAAATAAAAGAAACAATGCTACTAAACTAAATTGATGATTTGATTATTTTATTTTGCAATAAGAATAAAATGATCTACTGATACAAAAATTACTTTATGTTATATCTCATTTCGTCACCATTAAGAATAAGGTTAGTTGAGGCTTTCGTCAAATTACAAAATATCCATCACTAGATAGCTTCTAACATTAAGTTGTTGTATTGTGCATGGAACTATTCGATTAGAATTATGTCAAATTTATTTTTAACACAATTCCCAGAAAAAAAAGCATAAAAGGTTGGATACCATGTATTTGATATAAGTGGATTTCATGTGTTACCTAGCGGTGAATCCGGAAAAGAGAGAGAGAATGCCTATAATTTAGCCGATAATTTCTAGGCTCACCGCCAGATGACATATGTCTGGTCCGCACTATTAAAATGCATGACAGTGTGCATAAGAGTATTATATATATATATTGTGGTGACAATTAAGTTCAACACAAAATAACAAGAAAAGGCAATCACCAGAACAAATAAAGAACGTAAGGAATGACAATCACACAACACAAAATTTACGTGGTTCAGCAAGAATGCCTATGTCTATGGTGGTTCTTTCAATATTTATTCTCTTTACTCTGGAGAGTGTTTTACAGGAATAATAGTACATGACCTTTGCTCCGAGCGGAGGGTTTGTTATATATATGTTCTTTCGAAGAGTGGGGGAGTGGAACTCCCCCACGTTAGCCCACAATCCCTAGGATATCTCTGAAGAGAGATTTTAGGAACTGACTGGGTCAAAACTAATTTGGTTGAGGTGCGGGGCCTTTAGACTTTGGGCCGTATTTGATTGGGCTTCTCGTCTTGGCCCAAGTGATAAATCGAGGTACCCACAATTGCCCCTAAAATTTTTTTGTCACAATTTAGGCTCAATAATTTTAAATGATTAGTCTTAATGGAATTTCTGTGATTCGTGCCATACTTTTGAACTGAAGCGCCCTTCCCGAACTGACTTAGGCGGCAGATTGCCTCGTTTCTGGTGCATCATGATTAGAAAGGTTTAAATCCTTTTAGAGAGGTCATTTCTCGTATCGTCACTTTCATATCTCTTTGCATTCTCTCTATCTCTTGAAGCATTCACTGCAGCTCTTTTTATTCTCAGGCCTTGTCTTCCATTTCCAAGCTTTTTTCATCGTCCCTGCTTATGGATTTGCCTCGTCTCAAGCTGACTCTTACATCGTAAGTTCTTCTTGCTTCTTCTTTTTCAATTTTTTGTTGGAATTTCTTCATATTAGCTGCTAGGGTTTTTCTTTTCCGATGGCTAGAGTAGGCAATAGGTCGATAGATGAATTTAGGAAATACTATAATATTCCAAACTGGGTGGACATTGAGTGTGCCCATATCCCTCGTAATGTCAGAGAAGTTGCAGATGGTCACTGGATCCATGTTCTCTTGCTATCCCAGGGGGGTCTTACCTTTCCCCCAAATAATTTATTTTTGCACTTTTTTGGTAACTTTAATATAGTTCCTGCAGAGTGCTCGCCCAATGTCTGGAAAATCGTCAATGGTGTCCATAGAATAAATCAGCTATATGGCACCAATTTAGGGCTTGCTGAAATCTACTTTTGCTATTATTTTTCTCAAACAAGCTCTGGTCTTCTTTACCTCAAGGCCAGGAGTCCTGATAGGGTATTGGTAGTGAATTTACCTAATTCCCATAAGGACTACTAGCATGAGAGGTTTATTGCCAAAAATTGGCAGTTTTCTCCCCATGATGAAGGGTCAATGCCTGGTAGATTTATTATTCCCTTTTATGGGGAGGAATTCATAGGTAGGCATAGCTTTTCTTTTGCCCATTGATCCTCTGTTCATGCATGTTTTTCTCATATTTTCCTCGCTTTCTTTTCAGCGAAGACAAAGAACTCAGAGCCTACTCTCAGCGAGATCCGAACTGCTGAGTTGTTCAAAGCCTGGAAAATCAGGGAGCTCTTGGTTGACGGTGAACACCCTCAATCATCTACGTTCCTTCTGGAATACAAGAACATTGGGTCCAGTTTTATTGCGCGAACTGTGGATAGCGTTCTTGAGCTAGACATCATCGAAGAGGTTGCCGCCCATCCCATCCAATTAAACGAGGAGGAAATCAGCTCCGGTGAGGAGAGCGAGGGTGCTAACAGGGGCGGTGCTGAAGGTAATTCCAACGAGGAGAGCTCTGGTGGTGAAGAATCTTCCAGCTCAGAAGAGGTTTCAGAGGCTCAAGAGTCTTCGAGTGAATCAAGTAGTTCTAGCGAGGAAGACATGGCTCCTCCCGGGAAGAATCTGATCCGAGATGATGATGATGATGATGTGCTTCTGTCTCGCCAGTCGAAGAAGCATAAGTATGGCAGTGGGGATGCTTCCATTGGTTCTCAGTCTGCTACTCTTGAGCAAGAGAAGAAGAATAAAGAGGAGGTTCTGCTGAGGGGGAGGGAGAGAAAGAAAGAGGAGGAGAAAAAGATGGTGGAGGAGAGAAAGATGACTAAGAAGGAGAGGAAAGAAAGGGAATAGGGGAAGAGGAGAGATAAGGTAAGGACGAAGGCGGGGTAAGATATTGTTCCTGTATCTGCTTTGCCTGAGGGGGCTTCTGTTGCCCTTTCTCCTCAGCTGGCCCCTGCGCTGCTTGAAAGAGAAATTTTATCGACCGGTCATCAGAAGGCAATGGGGACTGACCAGTTAGCTCTGAAGGCGAGTCAGAGGCTAGCCTTGGTAAGTCTGCTTTTTCTTCCCTTCTTTCGCAATACTCTGTTCAATACTTCTTTTACTAACGTTTCTTTTCTCTGTAGTTTGTGACCGATTTCACCGCCCTCTACTGCAGAGGCGATGAGCTGGCGAGGAAGAATGCCGAGCTGGAGGCTAACTTGAAGACTAATGATGCTGCCCAAAAGTCTCCCGGTCTTGCCCTTATTGAAGCCAATCGAGCGAAGGAGGCGGTGACCAAGGAGATCGAGGAATTGAGGTTATTCTATAACTTGGTCTGCTCGAGCAAGCTGTCCATGGTGGAGGAGAATAGGGTGCTTACAGAAAAGGTGAAAAAGGTGGAATCCGAGGCTGCCACCCTTAAGGAAAGCTCGTATAACGTCGGATGGACCACTGCGTATGAGGATGCTGATGTTCAGATTGGATATATCAGCCGTCTGAACTTCAAGAAGGGTTGGAACAAGGCTCTCCTGGCTGCCGAGGTGGATATCGACTCCCCACTTTTTGACGAGCACGATCCTGGCCCTAAGCCCTTTTTGGATGAGGCACCTAATCCTGCTGTCGGTGTAAATGTTCCTCTTGCCCACACCACCGCTGCCGAAGTGCCCCTCAACCAGGCTGTTGCAGACAAGGGGAAGCAACCAGCGACCTCAGAGAAAACTGAGGTTGCCAGCTAGCTTTTCTTAGGGAACTTCTTGTATTGTTTTCTTTTTTTATTCTTTCCTTTCTTTCACTGATGTACTCAGAACCTTTTCTTTAATGAAATGAAATCTTTTTCCTTTCTGCATACTGATTTCTTTGCTCTTTAATGCTTGTATGGCTTGTAGATGGTTGATGTTGATGAATACATACCTGTTACTTCTCAACTAGGAAGGATTCTTGGTCCTAATACTAGTAACCAAGTTCGCTAAGCTTTTGCAAGGATTTACAAGTCCCTTAGGTCGAGGAACCAGAGCTTTAAAGACCAGTCGAAACTCGTTGCCAAACTGAAGGATAGGCTTCAGGAGATGGAAGAGGTTGGTGCTTCAGTTCAAGAGGAAGTGAATGCTTTGAGAGCTAAGCTTCTGGATGCCTTTGAGATCAATCAAGTCGAAGAAGTTCTTCAATAAGAGAATTAAACTCTGAGGAGGGAGGTGTTGCGACTTAGAGAGCATGCGCCAAGCGTCGCTCCTCAAATTTTATGAGGTTCCTCTTCATTGGTTGTTCCGCGGGCTGGTATAGCTCCGAGCGCCTCCCCTCAAGTTTTGCAAGGTTCTTCTTCATCAACTGGTTCGCGAGCTGGTACAGATGCCAGAGGTCCAGCTAGGGAGATGGACGAGCTTCGAGGAGATGTTCGTCGAGCATACGTGATAGCTGTCGGGCTCCAAAGAGATGTCATGTTGCTCAGGCACCTGTTAAAGAAAGGTCCTCAATGAGTGTTGGCTGAAGGTTATGATCAGGGTTGGGTAGATGCTCCGACGAGGTTGGCAAAATTTGAAGATTTATCCTTTATTAGGGGATGGTTGAATGCTCTCAGGGAGCTGAAAGTCCCTAGGAACTCAGTCCTTTGGTATCGCCATGAGATCTCCCCTTCAACTCTGATGTCTAACCCTTTCATGAGGGATGACCAGTGGGTTCCCATAGATGTTATTCCCAGGCAGCTACTGGAGCCAAATGCAAATGAAGTAGAGTTGGAGTTAGCTCCTCACCCAGACGATGACCGAAGAGCACAAGTAGCTGATTATCTTGCTCGGAGGCCTCATCCTCATTAGGATCTATTTAATTCATCCAATTGTAACTCTTTGTAAATGTAGTGAAGTAATAAAATAGTTATGTTTTGGGTGATCTGCCGACTAAACATGTGTTGTGTATCGTTTACTTCATTGATTTCTTGTTTTGAGTGTCTTAGGCTTTTCTTAGTCGACTTGAGTTGTCTTGCGTGAGTAACCTCCCAGTCTGATATGTTTATAAGATACCATTCTGCCTTACTTTACCTTTTACGTCATGTCGTCACACTCCCTTAGGCCTAAGTGTGGCAATAGCGAGGACACACCTGGTATTAGATGTTCCATCCGAGCAGGTTTTTTAAGCAAAACATTGTTTGGCGACCAATTTTGAGTTGGCCGAGCTGCCTAAGGGTCCCCTGTAGGGCTTCATATATTGACAGGGGCAATGTTAAGAGATTGTTCGTGTTAAACGACGAGAACCCGAGGAGGGTAAAACCCTGCTTATCTGTGTTAGGAGGGGAGACTGTCACTTGGAAAAGGTGCACAAGTTATAAAGTTTCTCAAAAAAAAATCAGCACTTCATAGAATTCCACTACTAAACTATCTTTTATTAATCTAGAAAGACTTGCAAATTGTAATAAAAGATTAAAACAGAAAACTAGAAGTAGAATTTCTTTAAATTGGCTGCATTCCAAGCTCGAGGTATCTCCCTACCCTCTAGTGTTTCTAAATGATAGGCTCCTTGCAGGTTGTCCCTTGTTACCTTGAATGGTCCCTCCCAGTTTGGTCCTAGCTTGCCATCTGATGGTTTTACAGTGCTGCCAAGAACTTTTCTTAAGACATAGTCCCCAACTTGGAATGTCCTTGGATTGACCTTCTTGTTGTAGCTCTTCATTAACTATTGCTGATAGCCTGCTTGTTTGACTAGCGCCAGCTCTCTGCGCTCATCAGCTAGGTCAAGTTCGGCGAGTAATGCTGCATCGTTCTGGCCTTGGTCGACCAAGCTAGAGCTCATGGTGGGGAGTCCAGCTTCTAAGGGGATGATTGCCTCCATACCATATGTTATTGTGAAAACATCCAGATTATTCCTCAAGAGTACCGCCAATTCCTTCTTCTCTTGATCGGTGAGAGAGCCTCCAATCAAGAACATCCTGTCTTCTTCGCTTCCACCGGTTGCGACCTCTTCCAGGTTTTCAACGACTCGCTCAGAGGGGAGGAGCCTGGTCTCCTCCACTCCGGATCTTCCATACTTTAGCTGCTATTTTGAAGGTATCAAACCTTCTTGTTCCTCAACCTTATCTTTGGCCTTCTCGACCTTCTTCTCTGGTTTTGGGCGGATGGCTACTATGAAGCACCTTCTTGCCATTGTTTGATCTCCGTGGATCTCTATTACTCCTCTCTCAGCCACGTACTTGAGTTTCTGATGGTAGGTCAAGGGAACAACCTTTATCGCATGTAGCCACCCACTATTGAGGATAGCCTGGTAAGGCAAGTCAATGTCGAATACTAGAAACTCGATCATCTTGGAGACACTTCCTTCCCTCACTGGAAGTACGATCTTTTCCAAAGGGATAGTCATTTTTCCAGCAAAACCAACCAGAGGGACAGCGGCTTCCTTCAAGTCGGCGACACTTAACTTTAATTTCCTGAACAGGTCGAGATACATTACTTCGGATGAGCTTCCCTGGTCTATGAGAAACTTGTCGACATCATAGTTTGCTATCCCGAGTGTAATGATCAAGGCGTCATGATGTGGGGTTCTCACTCCCACAAAGTCTTCATCCGTGAACATGATGTGTTTGCTGTAGTCGACGTCATCTGCTCGCCGACACTTTCCTGCCTGTGTTTTTACTGGATCAATTTGAAAAGCTTGCATTACTACCGTAAGCTTTTTCACTTCCATCTGAGATGAATTTCCTTCAATTTGCTTCAAATCCGATGCCCCATGAATCACTGCGAACTCATGTCCAACATCCTCCTGGATCATGTTATCGGGCCTTGTGTCTCCGTTGGAAGCAACCTTCTCTGCGTTATTCTCCATAAACTCGTTCAGGTGCCCAATCTGGGCCAACTCTTCAAGGTGAGACTTGAGAATTTTGCAGTGCTCAGTTTTGTGCCCTCCTTCCTTGTGAAAAGCACACCTCAGCGCGTTATTTCTTTTTTTGGGATCTCCTCCCATTTTTCTGGGCCATTTGACGAATGGTTCGTCCTTGATTTTTTCTAGGATCTTGTAGAGTGATTCTTTAAAGACAGTGTTCACTGCCTGAAATGATTTCGAGGCATCGCTTTTGTTCCCGTTCTTGGAACCACCTTTTCCCCCATTCTTACTTCCTTTATTATGGTTCTCGACTTTATCGCCACTCTTGCCGGCGAACTTGGCGCGACTATTTTCCCCTGCACTAAGGCGGGTCACATCCTCGACTTTGGCGTACTTTTCGATACGAGCCATTAGGTTGTTAATGGTTACACTCTCCTTCTTAGTGAGGAATTGGTATAAGAGGTAGGAATTGGGTAGGCCGATTTTAAAGGATGCCACGACGACCTGCTCCGAGCAGTTCTCGACCTCGTCGAACAGTTCCCAATATCTTTTCGCATAGTCCGTGAGGCTTTCTTAAGGCGTTTTCTTCATTGTCAACAAGGCATCCATCCTCTTTGGATGGGAGTTGCTGGTGATAAAGCGAGTCGTGCAGAGCTCTGCCAGGGACTCGAAGCTCTTGATGGACCTATGATGGAGTCTCTTGAACCACTTCTGGGTCACATCGTGCAAGCTCGAAGGAAAGATCCGGTACATTAGTGCGTCCCTGTGGTTCCAGAGAGTCATGGCTTACCGGTACTTCCTAACATGATCGGTAGGGTCAGTTTTTCCGTCGTAGATCTTGAATCTAGGAATTGCGAACTTCTTGGGGGCTTCTTCTTCCTCTATCTCCCTTGAGAAAGGGGATTTGATTCGGGTCTTGAGAGCCCGCCTGGCTAGCTCTATGGTCGATCTGGCACACCCCGATGTGCTGGGTTCTGGTCCATTTCCCTCCGGATTAGATTTTGTATATCATCGTTTCCTCAAGATGGACTCCTGTAATGGCCAGCAAGTTGATGTGTTTCGAGTAGGTCATCATCCGACCTGTGTTCCTCGAATCTCTGAGATTCGCGCCTAGGGCTCCTTCCTCAGCTGCGAGACTCGCTCGCCTGAGGGCTAGGAGTGTGAAATTGACGTTGCCTGGTGCTACGATGGAGTTCTTTCTCCATCTTTTCCGATCTCCTTTTGAGGCGAGCATTCTCAGCTTCTTGCTTGCGAGCGGCCTCCCCTTGCTCTTGGAGCCTGGCCTCATAGGCATCGATCAACCTGGAGATGTGCTTGGACCTGGCTGGTCCTTGACTTTCTTCTGAGGCTTGCCGCTCTGGGCGAGCCCTATGATCTGAATGTCGAACTTCAGATCTGATCCTGCGAGGAGCAGGCTACTTTTGGATATCCCTCGCTTGAGGGGCATTGCTACTGTGACCAGACATTCCAAATTCTTCGTTGGTGAGGGCTTTCTTAAAGGAAGACAAACGGTTCCCACATACGACACCAATTGTGGTGACACTTAAGTTCAGCACAAAATAACAAGAAAAGGAAATCACCAGAACAAATAAAGAACTTAAGGAATGACAATTACACAACACAAAATTTACGTGGTTCAGCAAGAATGCCTACATCCACGGTGGTTCTTTCAATATTATTTCTCTTTACTCCGGGGAGTGTTTTACAGGAATAATAGTACATGCCCTTTGCCCCGGGCGGAGGGTTTGTTATATATATGTTTTTTCGGAGAGTGGAGGAGTGGAACTCCCCCACGTTAGCCCACAATCCCTAGGATATCTCTGAAGATAGATTTTAGGAACTGACTGGGTCAAAACTAATTTGGTTGAGGTTCGGGGCCTTTGGACTCTTGGTCGCGTTTGATTGGGCTTCTCGTCTGGGTCCAAGTGACAAATCGAGGTACCCCCCCCCCCCCCCCCCCCCACACACACACACATATATATATATATATATATAAGGTTTCATCACTTTGTAATAAGAAATGTATTTGTATTTTTTGCTCATAGAAAAAGGGTACAATGCTACTCCACTAAATTGATGATTTGATTATTTTATTTTGCAATAAGAATAAAAAGATCTACCGATTAAAAAATTACGTTATGTTATATCTCATTTCGTCACCATTAAGAATAAGGTTAATTAAGGCTTTCGTCAAATTACAAAATATCCATCACTAGATCGCTTCCAACATTAAGTTGTAGCATTGTGCGTGGAACTATTCGATTAGAATTATGTCAAAATTATTTTTAACACAATTCCCAGGAAAAGAGCATAAAAGGTTGGATACTATTTATTTAATATAAGTGAATTTCATTTCAATTAGTTTTTCTTGCAAATTTAACTCAAACTTTTAAGTAATTGTCAACTAATAAAAAAAAATTCCCATTAAAAATATTTGGATACATATTTCTATAATATTTGAATAATATATTTCTTTTATTTTTTCTATACGAGATTTCTAAAAACCTCATGCATAGCGCGGGATTAAAATCTAATGTGTGGGTATGTATATATATACAGTGTTGCTTTTGTGCGGACCAGTTTGTATTTTAAGAGTGCGGACCGGACATGTGTCACCTGCCGGTGAACCCAGAAAAGAGAGAGAGTGTGCCTATAATTTAACCGATAATTTTTACGTGCACCGTTAACTGACACATGTCCGGTCCGCATTCTTAAAAAAGTATTATTATTATTATTATTATTATTATTATTATTATTATTATTATTATTATTATTATTATTATTATTATTATTATATTTTAAATTTTTTTTAAAATGCAAATTATTATGCGCTAAATTCTATTACGGGAACAAATTTATCATCGTGTCGCAAATGTATATATATATGTGCGCATGAGACTAGAAGCAATCAGAAACCATGCGCCTAAAACTAAAGATAAAGAGGAAGCAAAGGAAAAAAACAAAAACAAAATAAAAGAAACCTTAGGACCCAAAACCATGAGCCTGAAACTCAAAAGAAACCATAGAAGGACCCAAAACCATGCGCCTGAAACTCAAAAGAAACCATAGAAGGGCAGGCGCTTAAAAGAAATACATAAAGAGGCGCATACAATCATACCTGTCCCAAAAATCAATTGCTTGAACCATGTGTCAGAACCAAGTTTGAAAAATTCAAACCTCAAACCTACACGAAGCCAAAATAAAAAAAACTGAACAAAAACATATGCGCCTCACTCCCTGCACAAATACGAAGCCAAAAAAAAATTCCACAACAAAGAAATGGACATAAGCTATGGCGGCCCAACATCCGCTATAGAGGAGGTGAGGTCCCGGGGTTTCCTGGCAAAATGTTGTGCGTCACGGGGGAAAAATCTCGCTGTTAACCAAGGGCGGAGCTAGGATTCCTCGAAGGGGTGGACTAAAATTAGTAACGGCCCCGAGAATTTTTGTCAATGAGGCCGAAGTTCCGGCAAATGTCCGGGGTTGAGGGCGATTTCCCAAGAGGAGAAATTTAATAAGTTTTTGTATTTATTTAATTTATCTATATTATTTTTTATTTTCCAGCAATTTGTAACCCTTATAAATTTTGGAGTCATTTTTCAATAACATTTTAAATTCAAATAGCAACTTTTAACCCTAACAGATTTTTGTTTTCAATTTGGGAGGGGTGGGCTACAGCCCTGGTGGGCCCACCCCTGGATCCGCCCTTGCTGTTAACCTGCAGCTCAAATGCGAGGTGCTCCGGATGTTTAAATAGGTTATCTCATAAATAGGTTTTGGTTCGGGTAGGGTTTAAATCCTTTCCGCACAATTAAAAATGCCACTAAAAATATGTCCTACCACAAAAACTTATAAAAAGATCCTTTAGAAAAATTCAAAAAATTATTTTAAAAAACCTCACAAAATTTATCCAAGAAAACATAATTTTTATAATTCAAAAATAATATTTCCCACGGGATATACCTATATATGTGGCTTTGAATTTTGGTGTGATGAGTCATTTGTGTTGCACTCATGTCATCGTGTCGATGACGTAAATCCGATTGTGTACATGATCATCAATAAAATTGACACGAACTTAAAATATGTTTTGGATTCAAAATTTCGACAACAAGGAGTGTTCTTACACGTTGATTCTGCTAGTAAAAAATTTGATAAATATGATTAAATGAATGAACAACTGTTAACCGATCTCAAGAAAGAATAAAAAACAACATAAATTTTTTCAAACTAATGATGAGGAAAGTGTTGTCATTAATCTTTGTTCAAGTAGCACACCACACAAGATTAGGATTGGGTCAACCCTCAACAAATAAGAGCAGTCACATTCAAAGATTTTTTGAATGAGTTCACGGGCGTCTTCACTTTGTCCTGTAGCGACATGCCTGACATTGACTCCAAAATTCTACAAAACGAGATCCTCACATACCCTGAAGGAAAATCTTAGGAAGCTTCGATGAGAATGGTTTCTCAAAGTAAAAGATGGAGTCATAAAAAATTGAATGTGGGTTTTATCCGTGTAGTCGAGTACTTGACTTGGCTCGCAGACATAGTCTTTTTGGAAAAATAAAGAAGGAAAGTCTGCATGGGCGTCGACTATCGAGATATGAACAAACTTCTCCAAAGGCTTACTATCATCTTCCCAACATCAATATGATAATAAAAAAACACTTCCAATTACGCTCTCAAGTCATTCGTCGATGGATTTGTTAGGTATAATCATATTAAGGTGCACCCTGATCGTCAAGAGAAAACTTCTTTCACTACCCCATCAGGAACCTTTTGATATAGTAGCATGCCTTTTGGTATAAAAAATGTTGGGTCTACATATCAAAGGGAAACCACAATCATCATTAATGATCTCATCTAGGGGTGTTCAGAAAATCGAATGGACCGGTGGACCGAACTGGACCGCCCTAATTTTACCGTTTTTTTCATTTAATCGGTCTGATCCAGGTATTTTTTTACAAACCGGTCTAATCGGTCCGGTCCTCAATCCCCTTTATTAAATACCCCATTTGGACCAGTCCGGACCGGTTACTATATATATATATATATATATATATATATATATATATATATATATAAAGAAAATACTCTAACTTAGAAATATAAGGGTACGCTCGTCATTATTGAGAAAAAAAAAATAGAAAAACCCTACTAGAAGACGCACGCACACAACAAACAAAGTACAACACAACAACGAAAATAATTCCTTCCCACCCAAATCCAAACGGCCAAAGTCCAAACCCATTATGCAACGCCGCTCCGACTCTCCCGTCACACAGAACAGCCGCACCGGCGCTCCCTCGTCTTCTCTACCCTCTCTGATCTTCTCTATGCGCAACGTCGCACACACACCAACACCAATGCCGCTCATCACTTCTGCCACTCATCGGATCGGGTTTCGAGTTCTAAGTCTACGGTATTCTTTTTTTCCTCAAATCGGGTAGAGTTTATCTTGTGCCTTCCTTTCCTACCATCTGGGCCGTGCGAAGAAAAAACCACTAAATAGGTAATCTTTTTTTCTCATATTCAAATACCAAAACATATGTTGGTTTCTCAAATTTGTTTTTCTCAGAGAGATTAATTTCTCTGCAATAAGATGTTTGTTTCTTAGCAGCAACTTTTTCTCCTGTAATGGTAATGTTTGGATGAGTTTGCAAAGCACACTCTAATGTTATGTGAGCACCCCTAATTTTTGCTATTAACAACAAAAATATTAATTATTTTGCACTTAACATATGTTGCACAGTTTTTAAAGGGAATTCAATTTTTTAAATGATTATTTTAATAAGATTAGGACCGACAAGTTAGATCGGACCGACCCTACAAAAAACTGGACCGACTAGTCCTGAAAGACCATTACAATCAGTCTGATCTTGGTCCCTTTTTTTTATAGGACCGGTTTAATCGGGTCGGTCCGTAAAAATCCTAAAAATCGGATCGGAACGCACCGTGAACACCCCTAATCTCATCCACAAGAAAGTTGATCCCTACATCGAGCGCATGATCATCAAGTCCAAAACTCGGGAAGTTCACATCCCTGCCTTGAATAAATGGTTCAAATGTCTACGATAAACTAAATTTTCCACAGTCTGCAAAAATACATTTTTGGTGTAAAAAATGGGAAACTCCTAGACTTCATGGTCATCGAGAGGAGAATTAAAGCAGACCCTACCAAACTTAGAGAAATCCTCGAGATTCCGCCACCTCGATCCCAGAAGAAGTAAATTCATTACCATCTCGCGTACATCTATGAACCTATCTTCAAACTCTTTTAAAAGGATTCAACTAAGGTCTGGAAAAAGGCATGATAAGAAGCCTTCAATAAAATGAAACGGTACCTAACCCAACCACGAGTTATCATGCCACTATAACTTGGCCTACCCCTCCTCCTATACTTAATTTTCACTAAGACTACAGTTGAGGCTATGATAGACCAATATATTGAAGAGTCCCACAAAGGGAGATATTTACTGTGTCAATAAAAAAACTAACAGGATTTGAAGTAAACTACACAGTGTTAGAAAAGGCTTGCATCACCTTAGTTTGGGTCACCCAGAAACTTCGACACTATATGCTTGCATTCCCTATCAAATTGATGTCGTGAATTTAACCCATGAAATATCTACTAAATGAGCCCTTTTTGTCAAGTTACATGTCTCGATGGTTTCTTTTAATGGACGAGTTCTATATAGTTTACGTCATGCAAAAGGCCGTCAAAAGGAGGGCCATTTCTGATTACTTAGCAGATCAACCCATAGAAGGATTCGATATGTGGAACTCTGAATTCCCGAATGAAGAGATTCTATGTAATACTATAAGGAATTATAGTGGAAGATTGTAACATCCCGTAATTTTGAGGCTTTAGTATTTTATATTTTTTTATTTTAGGGAGAAATAAAATTATTTAAATAGGAGAAAATTATGATTTGGAGTTATTGGAGTGGAAAGAATTATTCTAATTTTTAGTGACTCTAAGTTTAATTGTTCAAATTATTGTGTGTCGCATTTTTTTAGGTCGAAATTTGGAAATGTTATAAAGTATTTCGAATGACAATTCTGAGTGCACGGTTGAGTTCGGAGGGGTCGAGATAGTTAAAAAAGAGTACCCGAGGGTAGTAATCGGGTCTCCGGATATTATGGTCATAGTCGGGCCCACATAGGGGATTTTGACCATTTTAATTAGGCCCATGTGACTAAAAACGTGATTAGGGGTTTTAAACCTAATTGAGGGAGTATTAAACGGCAGTTAACACAACTCTAAACTTGGGGCTTTGAGAGAGAAGTAAATCAAGCAAATCAAGACAAAATTAGGGACTTTTTAGAGACATATCGAGGGACAACTTGGGTGTTCTTCATCAACCCTTTCTCTACACCAACGGATCGGACTCTACGAACCATTAGAGGCAAGTGGTTAACTTGCTGTGATGTTTATTTATGATATCCAAATCATATTTTTGTGATGTGCAAATCAAAATTCGGTTTGGGTGAAAAAGGGTACAAAAAGGGGAGTTTTGTATATAGAACACTTGAATGAAATTTATAGAAAGTTAATGTGGGAATTCATTGTGTTACATAGTTCTGAGATAATTTATTCAGATGTGAAAACCCAGTAGAAAAGTATGAATGAATTTGGGATAAACAGATGAAATTAGGGCTGAACGAGTAAAGACCCGGAAATTCCCCAAATTCAGAAAAGTAGAGATTTGTGGAATTTAATTTGTGTTTAAGGTTCTAGAGGGGAGGTCCTAATTACGTTCCCATATGATTAAAATGTTATGGATGCTTGAGATGAACCATAGACGAGTTTGGAGATTAGCGGAATTCGTTAATGGCAGAAACACGAAGTCAGAGAAGATGAAGACATGTTCGATCGATGGTTGGGATCGATCGATCGATGGCTGGAAATTTTTGACAGTTCGGCCTTGGGAGTTTTAGGTGGGATTTTATTTTAGTTTAATTTCCACCAAGTCTAATTAACGGAGAAAATTAATTAGGAAAATTTATATTCCCGCAATTATTAGGGAATAATAATTGGGAGGGGTGGGGGGAAATTTAGTGCGACACACAAATGTAAATTTGGAGAATAAATTATGAAAAGTAATGTAAGGGACAAAGTGAATAAGTTTGGGTATAGTAGTAGGGCGACACTACTCACTTAAATTAATTATGGATGAAAAATAATCAATTCGGAGTCGGGGGTTAGACTCGGGTATTATATTTATTTCAGACCACGAGAGCGAGTCCGAGTATATTGGTTGAGCGACACCAAAAGTAATTTAATTAATTAATTTGCAAATTAATTAAAAATTAGAGTTGGACCAGAAACTCGAGATACTAAGTATAGACTAGTGTTACGGACTCAGTACACGTTAAAGCCGGGATATTTTATATTTATATATATACGGTGTGTGATAGTATATATATGACGTGTGCTTATAAATATCAGTGGTTATATAATATTAATACATATACTCTATAGTGCTATCAAGGGAGGTTGCGCGTAGTAGGTGAATCCCCTAGCTTGAGGAGTAGGGCGAGTATATCCCCAGGTCATAGCGTCCGTTATATGGGTGAGGGGCTTATGTCACTTTCAGGGAAGGAATATGACCGCCTCCATTATGTTTATATTTTTGGCCAAGTTAGTGAGCGATTCTGACTTGGGGTAACTAGGTTATGCAAGTACACCTAGTGTGATAGCACTTTAGAGATTACATCCGGTGAGTTGTTACTCAGGAGGATGGGTTATATTTATGTTCAGCATATGTGTGAATGTTGTAATATGGTTCTACGTATATAATGGGATAAATAGCTATATACGTATCATTAAATACATGAAGTGAATTGTAGTAATTATATATGGGTTATATTCCCATTCAACATGTGGGATTGTTGTAAGATAACTGTACGTACATAATGGGGTGAATAATTATATACGAAAAATTTAAATACTTCGACAAAAGTGTATTATTTATCGAACTAGTGAATGTTATACGGCTTTCAAGGAAAGATGATTAACTAAGTTAAGGTGATAAATAGTTTATAAGTCATACATTAAAAATACTCGGGATTGAGTAGAGCGGTTGACAAGAGTTATATCAAGTATTTAGTTTTGGGGTAGAGGACTAGGTGGGATATAAAGAAGGCATTAGGTATGCACATTAGTTAAGGGGTGAGTCTGTCCTCAAGAGAGTGCGACACTAACTAAAATATGAAGAGCATTCATGCATATTTATTACTGCAAGTTAATTATTTGCTAAATGTTTTCAAAATATTTTGGGTTTTAACCCTTGCTATAAAACTATTTTCAAAACCTTTTAGGTGTCCAGCCACAGGGACGACAGACTTGATATTCTATTCCAGGGACACGTAGCTGCGGCACATGTGGATGCTGGCAGGAGCTTGGATTAGACGCATCGTTCATTCTTTCCTAGAGTAGGCATCATCTATCAGTTTTAGTTTTACTTAGGGCTTGTCGCCCAGACTTTTCAGTACAGTTTTCAGATTCATTTATTCAGTTGTTGGATGATTGTTGTTGGACTATTTACTTTGGTGGCCGATGGCTTATTCGGCAAGTAGTTTAATTATTTATTCAGTTGATTTGATTTAGTTGTTGTGAATGGTTTATATGTATTTCCTCATGTTTTGTCTCGTTTAAATAAAAAGTTAAAATTTGGCACCGACTTTTTGGAATACTAGGTGGTTAGTAACTTTTAAAAAGGTTTTCGATAGTGATGCTAAGAATGAACCAACCGGGATTCCTGTTTTAACTTGATATAGGACTTATCACCCGGTATTTTATTAGGCGGGGTGTCACAGATGGTATTAGTTCCCCATATTTTCTTTCAGTGACAGGTTAGCCCGAATTTGGGTGCTTTGGATTTATTTTGGGGATAAATTTTTAGCGTGTATTATTTTGGGAAGAATATTTTAAGAATACAAGGTGAGAAGATTTGTATTTATTTTTGTTGTATAGAGAATTTTATTTCGAGATAATTAGTTGTATTATTTCGAGATACTTTTGGTTGTATTTATATTTGAAGAGATTGAGATTAGTGGATTCTTTTATGTTTATTGTGGGATTTGTTTTATGCTCTTTACCTTTTTATTTGTGGATTTGATTAATTTTATCGATAGTGGCACTCCGTTCGCTCTCCCCTAATAAGAAGCTTTTTTGGGTATAGTCGTTGTCTTCAAAAGCCACTCTCAAAATTCTCTTGAGTACCTACAAAACTTGTCTAAAAGTAACCCGTATTGTGGTATCAATCCAACTTGCAAGGTGAAAAAATTAATGTGAAAACGTGTGATTCAATTTTTTTATTAAAATATTTATTTTATTTTTACTTTTTTTAAATAATTTTAAGGGAAAAATTAACTACTAAATGCTAAAATTACTAAATGACTAAATAACGGAAAAAGAATGTGCAATCGAGTGTGAAATAATGCGAGAAGGCCAGGAAATGGGATTACACCGCATTTTCAATTATTTTAATTTCACAATTTATTAATTTGAAATTTTTCGAGATAATATTAAATCGATAATCTAACTTTCATTAAAATTATAAATTTAATAAAATATTTTTTAGAAAATTAATTTAAAAATGCCACACAATGAAAAATTAGGAATTATACTATTTTCAGAAAATTACCTGCTAGGATCAATTTAACGAAAACAATATCAATCCTCAAATTTCAACACCGAATTATTATTCAAATTTCAAAAGTGTGATGGATCCATGGATGAAGGTAATCCAAGGCAAATGTGTGGGGTAGAGTGCAGCGGCACCATAATTCAATTGGGGACAAATTGTTAGCTCATGGGAGCAGCGTTGGGGGACGAGAGTCATCACCACGTATGAAGGAGAAAATATGGAGTTAAACGGAAATTTTTGGGTACGGTGTGACCGTAAGGTCGTCCATCCTCTATTCAGATAGGGATGCGAGTGAAATTTCAGAGTTTATGGAGTGGGTAAGATAGTGACTAATCGTGAGAGAGATAATAAATTGTATAAGCGAACTTTGCAACCGACGAAGGAGATACGGAGAAGGATAAAAGAACCCACAAGTGGATAATGAACTGTGTGAGAATACACAAGGATGGATGGGAAATCCGACTAGGATGACTAGTATTGAGGTAGCCAATATCTTTTATATGCCATCTTACATTAACGCTTCTAAGATACAGGAGCCAATAAGGTTAGAGAGTTTAACCTAAGAACGAAATAAGATCTAATGGTGCTAGTGAAGCACGACGGAAGGGTATACCTAGTAAGGGACCTATCTTGATGTTTTAAACTAAGTAAATTTCTACATATTGGTGGTGGATTTGATCCGAGTCGTCGATCCAATAACGAGTCCCATAGGGCCAGGGAAGCCAAAGGGACAACGGGGGTAGCACTTAGGGTCAAGACTACCAAGTAAGCGAGGAGGAAAACCCCAACATGTCCATTTGGGCCAGAGTCATGGGATTGACACAAAGAGGTGTCTTATGTGTGGTAGTGGAACCAAAACAATTGATTATGTCCACAGTGAGTCCGGGGATAGAAGTGGAATGCCCAGTAGGGACAACAATTGCGAAGTTTTAGTTCGGTCGGGTGAGAATATTATGTCCAGGAACCATGTGGGTCGCCAGTGGATGGGCGAGTGGAAGTATGAGTTTTATCCTAGGATAAATGGGGAGAATTTTGTGACACGGGTGGTCACAGTATTCTTGTTAACACTATATTCGCGTGGGGGACGAGTTTAGTGGGCATATATTAGTGTTACTATTAAGTATATGTTTACCACGGGGTAACAGGGCTCTCTTTTATTTTATCCGAAGGGAAGCAGGCATGAAAACTGATAGGGTATATTTTATGAGATTTACTCATTTTGAGGAGTGTTATGAAAGCATGATTTTTCCTGGGTATGGATTGGTTAGCGATGGGTGTGAACTATTACAGATAGTGATAGTAAGTCTTGGTGTTCGTGACACCGGGTTATGAATGACTCCTGTTAGGTGTCACCTGAGAGGGAGCCTAACCTATATATATATATATATATATATATATATATATATATATATATAGATAGATAGATAGATAGATAGATATGTGTGTGTGTGTGTGTGTGTTTATAGCTTGTATTGTGTGGTACGATAGATATATAAGGATGTCATGTATTATTATATTTTTCCCAGTAAGAAAGGATGTATACTGAAGTGATTCAGGGCGGTTAGAATTATTTTCGAGTGCGGAGAGATAGCTCGGGATTTATTTTACACAAGAACTAGTGATAGTAAGGGCGCGATATTTTATCTTGTCTTTTGTAGCATAAGAGTAGGCGTGTATGCTTTTGTGTTAAGAGACAAATATTTGGGGCTACGTACTATAGACTGAGATCCTAACAGATCTCAATGACCGATAATGTTAGGTAGTAGTGTATCAGGGGGGTTCCTTGTTTGGATTTCGCTTTTTGAGACGTCCCACGCATGAAACTTAGCACAACGTTGGAAGTGGGGAGATGTTTGGTCGTTAGTACATGGGTTGGGCACCCCGACTATTATTCATATATGTGATATGACTACGGTTTGAAAGTTATATTATGGGTTACGGCTAGCATAGTCGGGTAACTTTCGTGCCATTAAGCACGGGGACAGGGTGTATGGGCACTCGGGTTAATTAGGATAACTTTCGTGTGGTTAAGCACGGGTACAGGGTGTATGGGCGACCTGGTTAATTAAAATTTATTTTTGTGTAACTCATAGTTAGAAGCAGGAGAGATAGATGTAGCAAGCTTAGAGGCACAAGACTATGGTGCAATATTCGAAGCTTGGACCACTAGGCTTATCTTAATTTTGAGGACGAAATTCCTTTGTAAGGAGGGGGAGTATGTAACACCCCGTAATTTTGAGACTTTAGTATTTAATTATTTTATTTTTTATTTTTGGGAGAAATAAAATTATTTAAATTGGAGAAAATTATGATTCGGAGAATTTATTGCAGTGGGAAAAATTATTCTAAATTTTTAGCGACTCTAAGTTTAATTGTTCAAATTATTATGTGTCGCATTTTTTGAGGTCGAAATTTGAAAATGTTATAAAGTATTTCGAATGACAATTCTGAGTGCACAGTTGAGTCTGGAGGGGTCGAGATAGTCAGAAAAGAGTACCCGGGGGGTAGTAATCGGGTCTCGGGATATTATTGGGCATAGTCGGGCCCACATGGGGGATTTGGGTCATTTTAGTTAGACTCATGTGACTAAAAACATGATTAGTGATTTTAAACCTAATTGAGTGAGTGTTGAACGATAGTTAACACAACTCTAAACTTAGGGATTTGAGAGAGAAATAGAGCAAGCAAATCAAGAACAAATTAGGAACTTTTTGGAGACATATCGAGGGATAACTTGGGAGTTCTTCATCAACCCTTTCTCTTCACCAACGAATCAAACTCTACGAACCATTAGAGGCAAGTGGTTAAATTGCTGTGATGTTTATTTATGATATCCAAATCATATTTTTCTGATGTGTAAATCAAAATTCGTTTTGGGTGAAAAATGGTACAAAAAGGGGAGTTTTGTATATAGAACACTTGAATGAAATTTATGAGAAATTAATGTGGGAATTCATTGTGTTACATAGTTTTGAGATAATTTATTCAGATGTGAATACCCAGTAGAAATTTATGAACGAATTTGGGATAAATAGATGAAACTGGGACTGAACGAGTAAAGACCCGAAAATTCCCCAAATTCGAAAAAGTAGAGATTTGTGGAATTTAATTTTTGTTTAAGGTTCTAGGGGGAGGTCCTAATTATGTTCCCATATGATTAAAATGTTGTGTATGCTTGAGATGAACCATAGACGAGTTTTGAGATTAGAGGAATTCGTCAATGGCAGAAACAGGAAGTCAGAGAAGATGAAGACCTGTTCAATTGATCGATCGATGGCTGGAAATTTTTGACAGTTCGGAATTGGGAGTTTTAGGTGGGATTTTCTTTTAGTTTAATTGCCACCAAGTCTAATTAAGGGAGAAAATTAATTAGGAAAATTTATATACCCACAATTATTAGGGAATAATAATTAGGAGGGGTGGGGGAAAATTTAGTGCGACACACAAATGTAAATTTGGAGAATAAATTATGAAAAGTAATTAAATTAATTATGGATGAAAAATAATTAATTCGGAGTCGGGGATTAGACTCGAGTATTATATTTATTTTTGGACCATGAGAGCGAGTCCGAGTATATTAGTTGAGTGACACGAAAAGTAATTTAATTAATTAATGTGCAAATTAATCAAAAATCAGAGTTGGACTAGAAACTCGAGATACTAAGTATAGGCTAGCGTTACGGACTCTGTACACAGTAAAGCCGGGATATTTTATATTTATCTATATACGGTGTGTGATAGTATATATATGGTGTGTGCTTATAAATATCAGTGGTTAGATAATATTAATGCATATACTTTAGTGCTATCAAGGGAGGTTACGCGTAGTGGGTGAATCTCCTAGCTTGAGGAGTAGGGAAAGTATATCCCCAGTTCATAGCGTCCGTTATATGGGTGAGGGGTTTATCTCACTTTCAGGGGATGAATATGACTACCTCCATTATGTTTAGATTTTTGGCCAAGTTAGTGAGTGATTCTGACTTGGGGTAACTAGGTTATGCAAGTACACCTAGTGTGATAACACTTTAGAGAATACATTCGGTGAGTTCTTACTCGGGAGGATGGGTTATATTTATATTCAACATATGCGTGAATGTTGTAATATGGTTCTATGTATATAATGGGATAAATACTTATATACAAATCATTAAATACATTAAGTGAATTGTAGTGACTATATATGGGTTATATTCCCATTCAATATGTGGGATTGTTATAAGATAACTGTACGTACATAATGGGGTGAATAATTATATACGGGAAATTTAAATACATGGAGAAAAGTGTATTATTTATCTAACTAGTGAATGCTATATGACTTTCAAAGAAAGATGATTAAATAAGTTAAGGCGATAAATAGCTTATAAGTCATGCATTAAAAATACTCGAGATTGAGTAGAGTAGTTGACAAGAGTTATATCAAGTATCTAGTTTTGGGGTAGAGAACTAGGTGGGATATAAAGAAGGCGTTAGGTGTACACATTAGTTGAGGGTTGAGTCTGTCCTCAAGGGAGTGCGACACTAACTTAAATATGAAGAGCATTCATGCATATTTATTACTGTAAGTTAATCATTTGCTAGATGTTTTCAAAATGTTTTGGGTTCTAACCCTTGCTATAAAACTATTTTCAAAACCTTTTAGGTGTCTTGCCACAGGGATGCCAGACTTGATATTCGATTCCAGGGACACGTAGCTGCGGCACATGTGGATGCTGGCAGGAGCTTGGATTAGACGCATCGTTCATTCTTTCCTAGAGTAGGCATCATCTATCAGTTTCAGTTTTACTTAGGGCTTGTCGCCCAGACTTTTCAGTACAGTTTTCAGATTCATTTATTCAGTTGTTGGATGATTGTTGTTGGACTATTTACTTTGGTGTCCGATGGCTTATTCGGCAAGTAGTTTAATTATTTATTCAGTTGATTTAATTTAGTTGTTGTGAATGGTTTATTTGTATTTTCGCATGTTTCGTCTCGTTTAAATAAAAAGTTAAAATTTGGCACCGGTTTTTTGGAATACTAGGTGGTTAGTAACTTTTTAAAAAGGTTTTCGACAGTGATGCTAAGAATGAACCAACTGGGATTCCAATTTTAATTTGATATAGGACTGATCACCCAGTATTTTATTAGGTAGGGTGTCACAATGATGTTCCTTGACAGATTCGCCAACAAGAGAGGATATGGCATAGGAAAACTTTTGATGGCCCCGATGATTTTCTTACTCCTATTTCCATCCACATAGACTTTCCATGCATTAATAACATGAAAGAGTACGAGATATGTGTGACACCCGGCATTGGAAAACTTTTGATGGCCCCGATGATTTTCTTACTCCTATTTCCATCCACATAAACTTTCCATGCATTAATAACATGAAAGAGTACGAGATATGTGTGACACCCCGCCTATTAAAATAATGGGTGGTCAACGCTCTACTAAAATAAAATAAGAATCTCAGACTGGCTCATTCTTAGCATCACTGTCGAAAATCAAATTTAATTCTAATATCCTATTAAGCCCGACGTCAACTTTGAAAACTTATCATCTTGTTTATGAAAACTTCAATTCATACAACAAACCATGCCAGTAATATAAATATCCATTCATTGCGATAATAAACTATATACTGAATAAATGCAATGATCGGAGTAACTGAATAACACTTGATAAAAGTCTCAATAAAGTAATACATCAGAACTGAAATGAAATAAAGTCTAAATAAAATAAATAATGTCTGATAATGGGAAACATGACCAAATAAACAACTAAACTAAAATTATGTCTAGAGATCAAAGATAGATACGTCTAAGCAATCCCTGCAAGCATCTTTAGCTGCTGAACACCGTCTGACCCGAAAGAATGATCATGCCTAGCATCCCTGTGGTTGAGTACCTAAAAGGTTTTGAAAAATATTTTGATGTGGGTAAAAGACCAAAAACCATTTGAAAACTATTTTGCGAGTGTTTAAAATACAATATTAAATATGCAATGTAAGCGTTCATATTTAAATTGGTGTATCACTCCCATGACGTAATTCTCCCTCCTCATCTGTAGTGCGCACCTAATGCGTGTACTTTAAACTCTCTAGTTATGCTATCCCGCGTAACTAGTACCAACACTTATCTTAGTCCCATACATTAACTTCTAGCAAACTTTGTCATGTGTATTTATTCTTTTCTTTAAATTCTTATTTAGCTAACACATACGCTAAATCATTTTGATTCTCTTCGTTAACTGATACATATAACTTCACCCCAGTTATTAATTCAATATTCTTCCGTATATAATTAACACGCATATATATATATATATATGCATATCACACACACACACACACACACACACACACACACACATATATATATATATATATATATATATATATATATCACTCGTTATATACGTATAATCGCATCCCCAGAACTTAACCTCATAGATGCATTCTCTAGCATGCTATTAGGCTCCAAGTACATCATGTACCACTCCTGGGCCATCAGGTCGAAATCTCACCAGCAAATCCAAATCGTAAATGCATAATCGGAGACGGTCCTAGTCTTACATCAGTGAGTCGCATCCATACCACATTACCCCATTAGACTCTAGACTCAAATATAGTGGTCGTGCAATAGGCCTATGACCTGAGGAATCGATTCAACACCTGCTAGTCAACGCTAGGGTGGACTATACACTACGCGCAACCTCCAACGATATCATCCATAGAGTAGGTATATTTCACATATATCACACACACACACACACACACACACACACACACACACACACACACATATATATATATATATATATATATATATATATATATATATATATGATAATGATAATCGACTAAACGTGCATATGTCCCTCGTAGCACTGGCCCATAATTTTTTAGTCTAACCTTGACTACTGCAGAAGTAGTCACTTACTTATAATTAATTCACAAATATCATTATTATTCTGGACACTAAGCTATTCTACTTCCGCCCGTATCCTCATTCTATCTGAAATCCGAAACTGATTTCGTTAATTAATATTCGAGTGTCATTTACCCGAAACACTCGTATATCCATAACCTTTCCGACTAACCAAGGGTAAAATAATGTCCTAAATATTTTTCAAAAGTCATAACCTCATCTACAGACCTCTTGAATTAACTTGGACCCCAACCGATTGACGAAAACATTAAGATACCCAACCTGTGCTGAACATGGGGACTGAATCGGTTCAACCCTTAGCCGAACCAGTTCGCCCCCTGGTTCTGGCTTGGGTAGGTCTGTTACGGGTTTGACTAATTTTTTGAATCTCCAATACATTATAGGATTACCAAACTTCATCTAAACTCAATCTAACATTATCCCATCAGTTCTAAACATAAACAAACATATTTTTATATCCCAAATCATCCGATAACATACTATTCCATGGGAATCAACATAAACAATAAGAAATTAATCGTGTTAATTATTAAATTCCAAGGTTCTTTAATTTCTTCCAAGAACCCTTCAAGATTACATCTTCTCCATGAATCCTTATCAGATTTTATTCAAGATTACATCTTTCATATATATAATTCAATCTCAGATTGTATATATGTGATTACAATTAAATCATATACTATAATATCATTCCCCAAATCCCATTTTTATCATGTGAATCCCACCTAAAAATCCATATTTTTCACCAACTCTAACATGAATTCAAGACATAACATAAGTTATCAAAGCAAGTTTAAACACTTACCTTATAAAGTTAGAGATTTTGAATCCCTTCTTTGTGAGCCTTCTTGCACAGGAATTGTAGCCAGGACTAAATAATGTTCAAATTCTTAAAGAATGGCCGCGAATAAAATAATACCTTTAGAGGCGTACACTGGTAACATTAATAACATTGAGAGTAAGTAATAATCAACTATCGTAAGTTCATTATTTGCTAAGTATCTAGCAGTATATTGCCCTGTGTGTTCAAGAAAGCACCTGTTATAATGGTCAACAGGTTGAAGCCATAAAGCAGTGTTGGATTCAAGATCATTTGTAAGTCCATTTCATGGCTTATTTTGTATATGTATCGTCAATTAAAAGTTCTTGAAATGCTGGACAGATAATGTTGAGTAGAATGTAAATGATAGACAATTATCCTGTTATGAAATACTTCATTTCATTACAACAATAACAAATTTTATCACCGCTAGAAACTGATAAATTTTTAATTAATAGAATTATCCAAACAATTTTATGTCAAGGGCATTAACTGGTGCATTTTATCATGGACTGAAATTGGTTCTGCTAAGATTCATCTGAACTTTGGTTGGGCTTGAATCGTGTAAATTGAAATAATTACTATTGGAAACTTTTCAAGAACACTACAAAGGGAAGATACACTATAGTGAATTAAACTTATACCTGCATCGCTAATGCTTGTAAGAGTGATTTTAAAAAAACTTAACATGAAAGCTTAAGAGCTTTGTCAAATGGCGTTGACACTAAAGATTGGGGAAAAAAAAAACTAAAAGACAAAGAGCCAAAAGTACTGATAATTTGTCATACTCATCCTTCTAAGATCGAGTCAACTCTGTCCTTTGACCATCCTAAGCTCCATTTGCGTCCTAAAATGATAGGGGTGTTGTTTTCATAATGTGAGCTCTTGATCTCGTACAATAACCATTTGCAAAGAGCCAAAAGCATTGTTAAATGAAGAGCCTGCTTAACCTCGAACCTTTTAGGTCGCAGCTGGTTTATGCCAGCGGATAGGTAATTTGTCATACTCATTATTTCCATATTTAAGTTCCGCCGGCAGAGCCTTCACAAAGATAAAGCCCTGAAGTATATAACCCTGCAAAGCAATACACACGTGTAAATTCCAAAACTTCCAAAAGAATCAAATGGTTGAACCGGATAGATAAATTATAATCGAACAGAGGTCTTCAAATAAAACCATCAAAGAAATAGATTAGTAGATTCCAACTTTAACTAATGTTAATAAAGCAAGATATTGGACATCATAATTGAAAACATCAACAATACAAAACTCATTTGACTAATTAAGGGCCAACTAATATTTCCCTTCCATCGATCAGTGGTTTCAACCTCCAAAGACCTACAATGATTAAAGCTCAAATAATGATTTATATACTTCTGTTATGATCTAACAATAGAACTGTTATGCATCAGTAAATGTAACATAATTTTCATACCATTTGAGAACTGTTATTCCAACAGTGAATGTAGTTTGTGGGAACTGTTATGCATCAGTACCACAAAATAAAGATTGGCACAAATATACGAAAAGTGATGTATTAGTTATTTATGACCCCAATTTGTGTTCCGTGTCTGAGCATAATCTCCATGTGCAATCTGAAGTACAAAAAAAGTCAATGTGAAGATAATTTCAGCCAAATATTGTAGAAATAAATTTAAAATAGGAAACAAATAATTTCTTTTGATTAGAGTAAGAGGGAAAAAATTACCTCAAGGTATTCATCTTTAATAGAAAGATAAGCAACAAATTTATCCTTAGTACTCCCAACAAAGTTGCAATATGAATGTCAGCCTCAATTTAAGGCCTTGAAGTTCCTTTACATTCCTTGGAACGTCAAGGACAAGCGCGATGGAGGCTTATTTTTGCCTACAACCTGACCATATCATCCACGTAAATATTCATCACATTAACACACAAATATAATAACACTCAATATTTGAATGCAAGTATACGTTGGATAAAAAGTATACATATCACTCAAATATAAAAAAATTAATATCTATAAGTGTCCATAAATACATTCATATCTGAAATAGTAAAGCCCGTGTGCGATGCGCCACTATAGGAAATAGTAAAACTCGTGTGCACAGTGTCGTCATAAGAAATCGTAAAACTTGGGTGCATAGCGCCACCATATAAAATAGTAAAAAAAATTCTATTAACTTTAGTAATAATACAGATCAATAATGAAAAGAAATGACTAAAACTTCAAAAATGTATACCTTCATAAATAGTCCAACTCCGGTAAATAATAAACCGATAACCATGGTCAACCATACCAATCTGGTATGAAATCTGTACAATAAAAATGCAACAAATAAGTAGATTTCCAAAGTAAAGTCAATAAATAACAAAGACATCAATAACACCAATAAAAAAGTGAAAAAACATTAACTCATGTGCGCTATGCCACCATATAAAATAGTAAATCATTGTGTGCTCAGTGCCGTCATAAGAGATAGTAAAAATCGTGTGCGTCGCACTACCATACGGAATAGTAAAAAAATTGTGCGTGTCGCACCACCATAACGAATAGTAAAACTCATGTACAGCGCGCCATAAATACCTTCTTCGTAATTTTCTTTCACTTTTTAGTACTCACTAGTGACTCCCATGACATCATTCTAGAATGTTAGGCAACCCATTGCCACTGCCAATGAAACATTTAACTTTTGTGCCTAAATATTGATACACAAAGATAAGTTTAATCCAATAACTAAGCAATTACTATTAAACCATCAATCATGTAAACCACAAACACCAAACCCTATAAATCCCAATTAGGAACTGAAATCCCAAATAAAACTCCTACTTTAGACAAAACTCCTACTTTTATGTTATTCTCATCTACATAAATCAATTTGGCAGAAATCCATCGGGCGAAGAATTCTTTGAGAGTATACAAAAAATATTGGAAGAAAACTAACATAATATACATAAAACTAACATAATATATGATAATACATTGACACTCTTCCAACTCAAAAAATAGTAGTAGCTCCTCATTCTGTATAAAAAATGTTCAAGCTTAGGAATTGTAACTATACTAACATTTTCACATAACAATTAATAGAAAGTGTTTAGATATGAAGGAATACTTGTCAAATCAAATATTTAGGGTTGGATTGTATACCTGAAAGAGAAAAAAATATTTATGAAATCAAATATTCTGGACTAGATTGGATCTACAAAGAAAAGCACAGAACAACCATTAATTTCAACACAAAACCCAAATTTGAAACACAAACATATATTATATGAAATTTGAAATCGAAATTTCTAAATTTGAAACAAAAACCTAAATTTGAAATAGATCTACATAAAATAAAGAAATGTAGATATACTAAATATTGAGAATAAGATGTCGTACCTGTTGGATCTGTAAAAAAAAACATGTTAGAACTAAAAATTAAAACTCCACACTAAAAATTAAAACCCTAAAACAGAGAATAGTTGAACCCGATAGGTGGTGAGGGAGGAAACGCTAGTAGATACTGTCTCCTTGGAGCTCGGAGGGTGAGGGTTAGGGTGAGGGAGTATGGTGAGTGCAGGGTGGAGAGAAGAGGAGATTGCAGCATGGAGAGGAGGAAAAGGGGGAGGCGAATTCGGGTGGAAAAGGTGGGGAGAGAGGATATTAGGGGAATGGGTGGAAAGGGAAGGGAAGAGAGATCGGGGAGTGAGGTGAGTGTAGGAGGGTTTATGGTAAGAGTGAATTTTAGGTGTGTTTACAAATATACCCTTCAATTTGAATTTTGAAGAAAAGGGAGAAACAAATTAGAGTGTGTCAAAAGAGGGGGAAATCAAAAATTTGAGGGGCAAAATAGGAAGTGCATGAATAACTCATATAGATGACATCATACTTCTATCTTATAACATACATAAGTTTTACTCCTTGTTATATATATATATATATATATATATATATATATATATATATATATATATATATATATATATATATATATATATATATATATATATATATATATACGTATAATTGTATCACCAGAGCTTGGACCTCGCGAATACATTCCTCGTGTGCTATTCGGATCCACGCATCACGCCTCACACTGAGCTACCGAGTCGAAATCTCACCACCAATCCCACATGAATACACATATACTAGAGGCAGTCATATACATATATACATGAGGCGTAAGCATATCACATTGCGTCCAACCGGACTCGAAACTAACATTTATCCTCACACAGAGATAATGGTCATGCAACAGTACTATAACCCGGAGAATCAACCCAACACCTTCTTGTCAATGCCAGGGTGGGCTTCCACTACATCAACCTCCTACGATAAAATTCCCGAGTATGTATGTTCAAATAAACAAGTAGCACACACACACACACACACACACACACACACACACACACACACACACACACATATATATATATATATATATATATATATATATATATATATATATATATATATAATAATTACTGAACTCTTCGTACGCATACCCCACCATGTATGGTTCATCCAAATCCCGAAGTTCATCCCAATTTCCCGATTTATTTATTTAATTAGTCCCTTACCTAATCACCCTAGTAAATTATTAAATTATCCTAAATATATAACGACATAAAGTTATTTTTAATCAAATATCCACTCACTTAGAGAACCTCCCACATACTCGCTTGAGTTCATGAAGATAACTGAAATAATATGACGATCTAAACCCGACCAAAACCCACAGGTCGTTCGAACAAAAAACCCATCTCGTTCTAATGTCAAAGGCACCTCATTGGAATGTGGTTTGAAAGAAAGTTCGAACAAGATAGTAGAACACAAACCTGAAGCATTTTTCTTAGGCGAGATTCATTCTCGAAATCCAAACTTCGTTTCTAGGGTTCTTTCTACCCAAACTCCAAAAACTATAATCCATATATCATCCAGAAAACATAATCCCATAACTATATATTTTATACTTATATGGAAATCCTTATAAATGCAAGGTTACAATTCTTTTATCAAGTCGATTATTAAAGATTCCATCTTTCATCTAAGTTCTTTCACTTCTTCCCAGAATTCTATTGCAAATTACCAATCCCAAATTACTTATTTATTCAATATCATTCAATATTATCAATAGATATCTTCCTCAAATAATCAATTTCAATCTTTCATAATCAAATCCCCAATTTCTCATTTAAATCAAGAAAGTAATTAACTACAAATGAAATTGCGATATAAAACACAACACCCAGGTACCTATTCTGGACTATTTCGACCCTTTTCGGATCATCGTTACACTCAAAAAGGTAATCCGAGTCACTCAACTCCAATTATGCTAACTTTTGATTAACTAGATTCGACACGTGTATACCCTACATGTCGCCCATAAATTATATCGATTCGTCAATGTAACACCCTATCGACCTGTCACCAATTAAACTGTCGTTATCAATCATACACGGCCTATAATAAAATCATATAACCATTTACTTATAACACACAAGTAAATAATAATTATAATAAATATTAATCCTTTTTCTTGCTAATTAATATTTACCAAATTCCAACATAATTTTCTCCTAATTAAATTTATAATATAAAGCAATTAATTAATACCAAAATTATGGGGTATTACACTACCCCCTAATCAAGGAATTTTGTCCTCGAAAATTGATTCTTTTATATACCGAACTCAAAGATCTGTGAATATCTCACTCGTATGACGTCTTCCCACTTCTAATTTAACTTTGTTATATATTCAACCTCATATACATTGTGGTCCCACCCTGTTCAAGATTGCGAAAGGACCTTTGTGTCGGGTTGCTAACTTCCCCCTAGACACAAACCTTACAATTATTTTAATCTAGGAGACCTTTAGAAGAACTTGGTCCCCCATCTGAAACTCCCACATGTGCCTCCTCATGTCTGCCTAGTTATTTCGCCTTCTTTGGGCAGTCCTCTTACGCTCTTTGATGAGCACTACCTTATCATAGGTGTCCTGAATAACTTGTTATCCCCCATCTCTAACCAACTTTAGTCAATCGTTCATCAATGACACAAATGTCATCATGAACCCTTAAGTACCTTCGTACCCCCCTCTCGATGAAATCCATCGATAAATTCTCCCACTTCCCTACTAGGATCTTTAACAATTATAACCCTCTAGATGTCTTTGGTGCTCTTCCATCACTGGCTAACAAGTGGCACACTTATACACAAACTCTTCTATAACTCGCTTCATACCCGAATGTTAATCCTAACTCCTCAAATCATGGTACATTTTGTCACCCATGGATGCACAGTGATCCATGGACCACGTGCCTTAGTTAAAATTACCTTTCGTAGATCGAGACCCTCCAATATAACCAATCTCTCTTGAAAACTCAAACTCCATCCAAGAGAAAATAAGTCAAGGTAACTCCTCCATATATTAGTTGTCATACCTCTTACTGACAAAATGAGTTCAATGCTTCGGCCTGAATCACCAGTGACCTATTATTTGGCGTAACTGCCACTAGTACTAAAAATGCCTCTGGTGCATCAATTGTATGCAAAGTATCCCACTGCTCTGCCCTTAAAGTTAATGGACTAACTATCAGTCGACTGTTCTATGGGTTTGCTACCATGTTTGCCTTCCCGAACTAATATTGACTAGAGATATGATATTCCTTCATATACTCCAACCACCTCCTTTGATGCATGTTCAACTCCGACTGAGTGAACAAGTATTGAAGGATCTTGTGGTTTGAGGATAGCATGAATATCTCATCCAATAAGTAATGCCACCAAACATAAAGAGCAAAAAGTGTGATTATTATCCTTTCTTTCATCTTCTCAAATGTCCACTCACAATACTCGTCCCAAACAAATGGTACCTCCTTATAGGTAAATAAGATTAATCCTTTTGGATTTTACCATGCTAACAAGGTTGAAGGTTAGAAGGAGTGATATTGTGTTGTTTGAGGTTCACCGAAGAACTTTATTTTTTCCCAAGATTATCTCCCTAGCCTTCTACCGATGCATATTATGTCAAGCACATTACATGCGGTATATATTAGTTGGATGAAGAAGAGGGTGTATGATGATGAAATATTAGAGGATAAGGAAGGGTACGTATATACCTTCATATATCATGTGTGGGGATGATTTTTTTCTTCATAATTGTCAATAAGGTAGCTGAGTATCCTATCTTATACTATAGATTGAGCTGGGGCAATTGGATAAATATAACTAGGATGGAGCCATCATGTCCTAATTTTATACTAGTTTAGACATAGTTTTCTGAAAGGAATGAATCGGGGATAACCGCTTTGGCCCTCACATGTCAACGGATCCACCTTAATATTAAAGGTTAATTCGATTTCATTTTCATCATTTAAATTAGATCTCCTTTCATCATCTTTATTAATTTTATCATAATTTCATCATTTGTAGTTTTGGTGCCTCTAAGGTTTGCGATGCATTTAACTGCTGATGGATGTGGAGCACACAGATGCCAATGCATACTCTTGTTTTCTTGAATGAGTTTGATATGATAGGATGATGGAGTGATGGTAGGCACATCACCACCTTAATATGGCTTATGGTCAACTGGAGCTAAGAACAGTCGCATAAGTGTTGTGGAAACTATGGGCAAGTAACCAAGAACTAAATTGAGATGATGTGGTGCATTACCATATTCTTAGTCTTCTTCGTGAAATTTTATCTATTGAGGACCATATCCATGCATGGTACTTGAAGATCAGTATTGGCATCAACATATTGGATTATTGATTATCCCATTTCCACTACCACTTTACATGATATGGGAGCACGCTCTCCTTAAGATATACTACTAAAAGCCTGACCAGTGAATCAATGACATCAATTACGTAAAAATGCATCTAATCTATGATGCATGGTGTTGGAACACGGACAATTTAATTTGTATGAGATGTGTATAGGGCGACGTCATCTTTGCCCAGAGCTACATATACAATAAAATGCCCGCGTAGTCAGATCTTAAAGGTGTACGTTGCATGAACTGTAATATCCCTTAATTTTAATGCATTATTTAAATTTATTATATAGGATGAAATGTTATTTATCTTGTAGAGATAGGGGCACCACTAAATCATTTTATATTGTATGTGTATGTGTGTGTATTTTTATAATTATTTAAATTGAACATAATACACAGAAAGGAATTAATAATTATTTAATAAATTATTTTTAAACTCGAACAAGTGGGAATATTAAAATGTTGATGGGTAAGTTTGGATGACTTGTCGAACACTTAGAATGTCCATTTTTTACTTTAAAAAGTTGGGTTTTAAGCCCCATAGGCTATTATATGGTTTGGGCTAAACTTTAGGCTGTTTGGATATGATTTGGGGTTAATGGGCCAAGGCCTATATGGGACCTAACTCTAAATTCGTGATTAGAAATATAAAATGAAGATTAGAGTCTAGTTAAATCAATTTTCATACTGTAGAGGAGAACTCTAGACCTAGAGAGAAGAAGCTAGTGGGAGTTGAGGAGAATTGTGGGCTTTTCAATTTGAATTTCTACCTACTTCAATCTAAAAGTAAGTCTATTTAATATAATTTTATAATTGATTTATATTATAATACTATTTATGTCATAATATAGTTAGGTATTGGATTCCAAACCTAAATTGATTATTCTGATAATTTGAAATAAATTAACCAACCAATTAGGTTATTAGTCATGTTAATGATTTAAGATGAAATTGGGAAAAATCTTTATGTCAATGGAATGGAATTGAACTAGAATTGTCAGAATGTTGTTTTATATTGTAAATCAATTAAAATGTGCTTGATAATTGAATGAATTGATAACATATTCGATTCTAATTGATTAAATATAGAGAACTAGGGTTCTTGGATGAAGTGAAATTTATCCCTTTAAATCATGTTAGAATCTTGTAGAAACCATAACTATAGGTTGGAATTGATGTTAGGACAATTAAGTATGAAGGTATTTTGATTAAGGATTGATTAGAGGCTCAAAATTGAAGTTTTGGGATTGTTAATGGTGGATTTTAGGAGTTGGAGAAGAAGATATGCATTAATCTCGTTATAACAGGTTGTTCAAATGCCATTATGGATATCGTTCGAACGAGCATAACAATCTCATTCGAATGACTTTGAAAATATGAAATTGTATAGATTTGAATTACGAACGCGTGGACGTTGGTTTCATAGTTTTTTGATTTTTTGAATTTATTATAAATATTTTATCAAGAGTGTGCGAGGCTGAAATTATTAGTTGGTGACTTTGGTTTGGGCTTCGTGTTATGATTCGTTGATTGAAATTTTGGGCTTAGGGCTAGGTTAGTTAAATTTTAGGTTCTTATACTAAAACTTGAAATTTTACATGCGTATAATTGATTAATTTATGTGCAAAACATCGGATATGCATGCTCGGGATATATGTACTAGCAGGTATATATTTATGAATCATGCGATGACGATTACTATAGTATTATAATTAGTAGCATTGGGTTGTACCACGGGTTAGGCAACTGCACCACTTCGTTATCCCAGTAGATAGCGACGAGTTTTATCCTAGGTCATGTGGCGTCACCACTTCAGTACTTCCATATGCATATATAGACTGCACTCGACGGTGCCACTTCACTGTCCCGGTAGATTTTGAGAGGCGCTACCCTGGACCGTGTGATGACACCATTTCGGTACTCTGTTAATTGGTTATAGTATACTTGATATGAGTAGTACTTTTATGGATATAAACATAGAAATGTGTTTATTAATTTTATATATACTTGAAATGTATAGAATGATCATTTATGAATATTCTAATGAGATGGATAATATGTAATCATGGGGTATACTTGGGTGTAATACCCCGTACTTTTATGGATATTTAAATTATATAAGTGGTGTAATTTAATAATTAGAGGAATTACTATGAATAGTAATTTTGGAATTTATGAGTGCTTGATTATTATCGATGTCTGTTACATCTACTTTTGGGACTAAGTAAATGAGTCGAGATATTTTTATATCCTGTCGTAGTTGGGTAAAGAAATGGGAAATATTTCACGTTGGAAAAAATGCGTGTTGAGACTGGGTCCGATTAGTGAATTTTAGTTAAGTGACTCGGATGGAGATTTCAAGTGCACGGTTGGTTTCAGAATGGCCGAGTTAGTCAGAATAGAGTACCCGGGCGTAGCATTTGGGTTTTAGGGACTTTTGGACTAGTAGGGACTCGTAATTGAGTAAACGAGGCATTTTTGGGTTTAATAAGGAGACAAAATCCTTTTTTCTCTTATAAGGCATGAGAGAGAGAAAAATAAGAAAGAAAAGAGAGAAAAGAAGAAGGAAAGAAAGGGAGAAGGAAAAGGGAAAAGAGAAAGGGGATTCCGGCCCAAACTCCGCGGGATTCGACTCGAGGTCGTCAGATTTTATTCACAAGGCAAGTATTTACTTGCTTTATTCAATTGAGTGTGTGTATCTCATATTATAGCTGGTAAACTATATGATTTTTGGGTTGGAACCCTCGATATAAATTTGCAAACTTTGATTTTGAGTTCACAAATTGATGTGCTGTTGATTCTTCATAAATTCTAGTGTTAAACCCAGGTTAATGGTGTGTATATATGGTTAGAATTGGGAGGAAATGATAAATGAGAGTTTAAATGGTTTTAGGGTTTAAATCCAAGAGAAATTGCTCTATCCCATAAAATAATTGATGTGTTAGTTAAAATCGGTGATTGGATGATTATATTCTTGTTGATTGGAATTAGAAACCAAAAAAAAGGAGGTTGGGATGAATTTTGAGATTTTGGAGAAGAAGAAATCTCCCGAACTATAAGCTTTGGTTCGAGCGAATCAATTCACAGCTGGGGAAAATCGATTCGTTTAGGAAGACGTGTAGGACTATCTCAGGTCGAATTGGTTCGCATTTGGGGTGAATCGATTCGCACCTGAGGACCTGAGTACTTATTCTATACGAATTGATTCATATTTAGACCGAATTTATTCGCTTGGTCAAATCGATTAGTACCTGCAGCGAATCGATTCACATCAGCAGTAATTGAAAATTTTTCTTCCTTAAGTTTAGGGGGAGTTAAATTATAAATTGGAGATTATTGTGGGGGATTTTAGAAGTGATATTAGGACTCCTATATAATGGAATTTAGGGTGAATAAACCTTGGGTTGAAAGAGAGAACCTTGGATTAGTTGAGTGTACAATTCGGGGTATGGACTTGAGGAAGGTTTAGGACGAGTAACATTCGAGAGAAGTCTTCGGCAAATGTGTTTATATATTTATGCGTAGAGAATAAATATGGGTCGATTACATTTGAGTGAATCCTAGGATGCGAGGAGGATGTAATTTAGGATATGGGCTAGAGAGGATTAAGCTACTATTCGGTATGCCTATATAGACGATGATTATCATAAGTGATGCGATACCTATGGAATTAAAATAAGTTACTTGTATAGTTATTTAATTATTACGAATCGGTGTATTCAGGTTTATATAAAATCCTTAAAAGTGATTAAGGTGTGAGTTAAATCTTAAATAAGAGAATACTTTTAGGTTTATTATCTTAAGTGTGTGAATACTTATATACTATTACGAATGTGAACATTCGGGATATTGGCTATCGCTATGAGAGTTTGGCAATTATAGCCCGGGTATATTGAGAAGTGATATATATTATATACGGGTGTTATTACGGTATATATATGATTTGGGTATAAATATATCGGTATGTGAATGATATATTTATGTATACATATATCTCTAGTGCTATCCAGGGAGGTTTCGCGATATGGGTGAATCCCCTGGCTTGAGGAGCAGGGAGAGTATAGTTCCCGGGTCATATCATCCATCATATGGGTGCGATAATGATTCCACTTTTAGGAGGGAATATAATCTCCTCCACCGTTAAGTATTTTTACCATGATCATGAGTGAGTCAAACTTGGTACCTGGGTTAAGTTGAGTATACTCGGATAATGATAGCACTTTGAGACTCCATCCTCGAGTTATAGCTCGGTGGGATGGTTATTATACTTATGGTTATGATATAGGTATAAATATACTTATTGCGTATAGTATATTTCACGTATATGAAGATGTGAAATCATACAATTTAGACTTGTGTAAAGTGTAAGATGAATAAGATTTTATTTTCCTCCCGGGAGATTTTTATCCGGATTTTAACTATGATTCGTATATTAAAGTGAGAATTAAATATACGGGATTTTATATACTAAAGTGAAAATGATATTTTAAACTAGTGAAAGTTTTGGAATGTGAACGGTGTATATATATATATATATATATATATATATATATATATATATATAATAATGCTCTTGTGCGGACTAGTCCGCATTTTAAGAATGTGGACCGGACATGTGTCACGTAACGGTGCACCTAGAAATTATCGCCTAAATTATAGGCACACTCTCCCTCCTTTTTGGGCTCACCGCCAGGTGACACGCGTCTGGTCCGCATTCTTAAAATGCGGACTAGTCCGCACAGGAGCAGGACTGTATATATATATATATATATATATATATATATATATATATATATATAATCGTTGATTATATTAATTAAAGCTTATGTGATAGCCTACTATATAACTTATATTATATTATGTTGGGTAAGTGATAGTTATGAGAAATCAGAGGATGGGTGAAAGAGATTAGTTAGGCAGGGTAGGTTAACTAGGTTTTTTAAAAATGTAAACGATAGGTGTGCACTATTTAGAGGAGGGGTGAGGTGTATCTCAAGGGAGTACGATACCAGTTTAAATATGAGAGATTTCATATTTTAAAAACATAGCATTTGATGCACTTGCTAAATATTTTTAAAACTCCGGCTGTGACTCGTTTCTCTATTTTTCCCTCTCTCTTGCTATATATGTATATATTTTTTGGTGTCTAGTCACATGGATGCCTGGATGATGATTCTTTTGAGTCAGACGTTGCTACAGATGGTATCAGAGCTTCCTGTTTTAATTTGGTATAAGATTAATCCCCCGATATTTTATTAGGCAGGGTGTCACAGGTGGTATCAGAGCATCAGGTTCTAGTGTCCTTAGGAATCTGTGCGAACGTACTACGCTTTCAGTGTTGCTTTTTATTTGACATATAACCTTACTTTGAGGATTGTTCTGTTGTGGGATTTCCTTCTCCTGCTATTATGTAAGATTATAGTACATCTTTTGCACGCTCATGTGAGATTCATGTGTTGATCGATGAAGCGCGACCAGGGAAGGCCGTTATGAGGGCAGCAAGATGCTGGGCTTAGTTCAAGAAGTAAGTTGAAGTTGGGGATAAGGACCGTAGTTGTGGTCATTCCTTTTGTGGCATTGGTATGTATTTCATCAACGACTACTAGAGTGCAGTAGTTATAATTATCCATGTATCGCTATAATATAGAGTGGTGCTAAACTTGACTTACCTACTGAAGTTAAATTGGGAACAAGTCTAAAGGGTCTTTGATAAGGACCATTCATTGAAGTTTAAGTTATGCGAAGGAGGTGTAATGTTATCCAATGGAAGTAGAATGCTCAGAAGCTTTGGCTTAGAGCAGGGTATAAAAATGCCCTGATGTGAAAATTTGAGAATTTTGTTTTCACTCATTGGAGCAATGTTGAAATGGTGGGAATAGTGATCACCATATTTGGGGGAGCAAAATGTTTTGCTTATAGACTTACGAATGGCTTTAACCGCGAGTTCATTTAATTTATCAGGAATGAAGAGAATGAAGTTTCTGAATTTCTCACATGAGGATCGGTAAGGGGCTGACAGTGAACAAAGAGTTATATAGTTAAGTGAACTTTGTACCTGATGAGGTAGGTACAATGAAGAGAGAGTCCTTCAATGGAATGATAGGCTCACTAGTAAGTGTTGCTAACACTTATTGAGAATTTGTGTTCGTGAAACCCCACAGGTGGACATCCACCCAGGGATTCATTGAAACAGGGCAGTTAAGGCCGGTAGTGTATCTCCTGTTGGACAAAGGAGCTAAGGGAACTATGAGGGTGATTTTTAGAATCGAGTCTATAAAAGTCAGAGATATTGCTAACCTTAACATGGTCAGGGTGGACAGAGATGGGGAATAGTGTGATGTGGAGTGTAGAACCGCACAGTTTGACCTTACCCAAAATGAGTTAAAGAAGAATAGTAGGGTGCCTAAATGGGGCATTGATTTAAGTAGTTTTTGGTTCAGTTAAGACAAGTGTACTATGTCTGGAAACCATTTAGAGCAACCAGGGGGATTGGTAACTTGGATGAAGGAGGTATATTTTTTGTGGCAAGATTGAGTCATAGTATTTTGTTAGCCCTAGATTCGTGCGTGTGATTCCAGTTTAGTGGTAGTATCGGTAATATTATAGAGTGTATATCTATATGTTTTTCGCGGTAGCGGGGTTCTATTTTTTTTTCTCTTCATTCGTTGTGGAAGCGGGTGTTGATATCTTGAGATACTATTTGGTATGCACTACTCGTCTTGTGTGTGTTATGCGAGTATAGTACTATTCAGAGTATAATTTTTTCTTGGATGGTCGGAGCGATAGTAGGCTAGTGATTGCATGGCTATCATATCCGCGGTTCCAGGATGGAATGAATTGTTTTTGAGATATCTCACCTGGATACGGGTTGATCTCGCCTTTAGTATATGTTTAGATGGAACTTCGATGAGTAGATGTTTCATTATCATAATTTGAGTGCGTGGGGACCTTATAGATGTGATTTAAGGTATGCAGGATTTATTGTTAAGCTATGAGTTTAAGCTCGTTGTTGTTCACGCAACGGACTTGGTGTTAGTATAAGAACTTTGTGGTATGGATCCTTGAGAGAAGTAGGGGTTCTGACCATATTTTGTTGGCAGATGGGATGCGAATATCCTGGTTGCATATTTTAAGCTAACAGACCTCCACGATCGACAAGTTAAGTAGTAGTGTATCGGAGGGGTTCCTTATTTGGATTTCGCTTGCGAGACACTCCACGCATAAACCTTAATGACGTTGGGAGTGTAGAGATGTTATTGGATGCTAGGATGTTGGTTTTGATGATAAATTATCAAGTGTGGAGAGAGAAATATAAAATGAGAGCCATGTGATGATTAGGGGCTTATGGAGACGGAAGTGCCGTGGAAAAACACTGAAATGTTTCTCTCACCATAAGTAAATGGGTGAGGTAAGGTTAAGGAAATTTATTTGAGGCTTATAGCCATGCCATGATTAGGAGGCTAATACTTAGGAAATATGTTTTGTGTGTGATGTTCGTAACACTTGTGCAGAGTATAGGCACCTCGATTAGTTAGACTTTCCATATTATCGAAATGGAAAGACATATAGATAGAAGTGCGTCAATGTGTTTGCGAGGTAGGATTTTGAATGTCCCGATTGTGTGCCTTAGGCCATTATATCTTGATGATCGAAGATGCGCGGTATTAGTGTAATGGGAGGGTTTCTTATTTGGATTTTGCTTTGCGAGACGTCCCACTCATGAAACCGAGTGAATGTCGAAAGTAGAGAAAGGTCTTGGGTGATAGGGCTATAGTTAGTATAGTACTCATCTTACATGTGTAAGAAAACACACTAATCCTAAAGTATCATGATGAAAAGCCAGTGGGGCCAGTAGTATTGAGATAGGGAGATTGTAATTGGTTAACCATGAGAATATTGGTGGGTTAAACTTGAGAAGGATTAAATTTCCAGGTGTATTGAATCTCGAGTTATTCGGGTTGATAGTACCCACGTGTTAGCACCAGGACAAGAAAATGAGGTAAATTTTTAAAGAGTGTGTTATGTGTGTGACGTTTGAAATAGTTGTGCAGATATGCACGGGTTATAGGGTGTGTAGGCACCCTGGTAAGTTGGTTTTATATATCATTCGAGATATAAGGGTTGTATTATATAAAGTTGAAGAATATACTTTGGGGAAGTTATAAATGGAATTGGAGTGTGTTGGATGGAACGTCGTATGAGGTACGTGATAATCCATTTTGATAGGTGCAACAAGAGTTAGAACATCTGAAATGAGATGGAAGGCTGACGGGAGTTGTCAAGCGCTAGTGTAGTTTCCTTTGGGGGGGGAGGGGGATTCTATATCATGGTGAAAACGAACAGACGCTTAGAGTGGTGGATTTATGATGGGATCGATACGTTAGAGCTGTGATTATAGGCTCATTATCTTTAAACACGGTTATAGAAGCACTAGGTGGGATGTGTCATTGTTAGACTTAACCTTATGACCGAGGTAGTGTTTCAGCATGTAGAGATTTAGTTAAGCTAGTGCTTTAGAGTATAAGCCTTGAGATAGGTGGGTATCGTGAATGAGTATATGTTAGAGTACCATTGGGTTAGTACTATTCAACTTATGTGTACTAGGATGGAGTGTGATTAGCGATCCTAGGTTGGTGGTACAAGTCGTATCCGAATTTCGCGGACGAAATTCATTTGTAAGGGGGTGGGGAGTATGTAATACCCCGTACTTTTATGGATATTTAAATGACATAAGTGGGTGTAATTTGATAATTAGAGGAATTATTGTGAATAGTAATTTTGGAATTTATGAGTATTATATTATTACCGATGCGTGTTACATCTACTTTTGGGAGTAAGTAAATGAATCGAAATATTCTTATGTCCTGTCGCAGTTGCGTAAAGCGACAAGAAATATTTCACGTTGGAGAAAATGCATGTTGAGAAGTGTTGGGTCTAATTAGTGAATTTTAGTTAAGTGACTCAGATGGAGATTTCGAGTGCATGGTTGGTTTCAGAATGGTCGAGTTAGTCAGAATATAGTACCCGGGAGTAGCGTTTGGGTCTCGGGACTTTTGGACTAGTAGGGACTCGCAATTGAGTAAACGGGGCATTTTTGGGTTTAATAAGGAGATAAACTCATTTTCTCTCTTATAAGGCACGAGTGAGAGAAAGAGAAGAAAGAAAAGAAGAAAGAAAGAAAGGAAGAAGGAAAAGGGAGAAGAGAAAGGGGATTCCGGCCCAAACTCCGCGGGATTTGACTCGAGGTCACCGGATTTTATCCACGAGGCAAGTGTTTACTTGCTTTATTCAATTGAGGTATGTATATCATATTATAGTTGGTAAACTATACGATTTTTGGGTTGGAACCCTCAAAATAAATTTGGAAAATTTGATTTTGAGTTCACAAATTGATGCGTTGTTAACTCTTTATAAATTTAGTGTTAAACCCATGTTAATGGTGTGTATATACGGTTAGAAATGGGAGGAAATGAGAAATGAGATTTGAAATGGTTTTAGGGTTTAAATTCAAGACAAATTATTTTATCCCATAAAATAATTGATGTGTTAGTTATAAATCAGTGATTGGATGATTGTATTGTTGTTGGTTGGGATTAGAAACCATAAAAATGGAGGTTGGGATGATTTTTAGGATTTTAAAGAAGAAAAAATCGCCCGAACTGTGAGCTTTGGTTCGAGCGAATCGATTCGCAGCTGGGGGGAGTCAATTCATTTAGGAATACCTACAGGACTGTCTCAAGTCGAATCGGTTCGCATTTGAGACGAATCGATTCGCACCTGAGGACTTGAGTACTGATTCTGTTCGAATCAATTCAGATTTAAACCGAATTGATTCGCTTGGCCGAACCTATTCGCTCCTGGAGCAAATCGATTCGCATCAGCAGTAATTGAAATTTTTGCTTCCTTAAGTTCAGGGGGAGTTAAATTATAAATTGGAGATTATTGTGGGGGATTTTAGATGTGATATTAGGACTCCTAGATAATGTAATATAGGATGAATAAACCTTGGGTTGAAAGAGAGAACCTTGGATTAGTTAAGTGTACAATTTGGGGTATGGACTTAAGGAATGTTTAGGACGAGTAACATTTGAGAGAAGTCTTCGAAAAATGTGTTTGTATATATATGTGCAGAGAATAAATATGGGCCGATTACATTTGAGTGAATCCTAGGATGCGAGTAGGATGGAATTTATGATATAGGCTAGAGAGGATTAAGCTACTATTCGGTATGTCTATATTGACGATGATTATCATAGGTGATGTGATACCTATGGAATTAAAATAAGTTTCTTATATACCTATTTAATTATTACGAATCGGTGTATTGGGGTTTATATAAAATCCTTAAAAGTGATTAAGGCGTGAGTTAAATCTTAAGTAAGAAAATACTTATAGGTTTAGTATCTTAAGTGTGTGAATACTTATATACGATTACGAATGTGAACATTCGGGATTTTGGCTATCGCTATGAAAGTTTGGCAATTATAGCCCAGGTATATTGAGAAGTGATATATATTATATACGGGTGTTGTTACAGTATATATATGATTTGGATATAAATATATCGGTATGTGAATGATATATTTATGTCTACATATATCTCTAGTGCTATCCAGGGAGGTTATGCGATGTAGGTCAATCCCCTGTCTTAAGGAGCGGGGAGAGTATAGTTCCCAGGTCATATTGCCCTGCATATGGGTGCGATAATGATTCCACTTTCAGGAGGGAATATGACCTCCTCCACCGTTTAGTATTTTTACCATGATCATTAGTGAGTCAGACTCGGTACCTAGGTTAAGTTGAGTATACCCGGATGATGATAACACTTTGAGATCGCATCCTTGAGTTATAATCCGATGGGATGATTATTATACTTATGGTTGTGATATAGGTATAAATATACTTGTTGTGTATAGTGTATTGCACATATATGAAGATGTGAAGTCATACAATTTAGACTTGTGTAAAGTGTAAGCTGAATAAAATTTTATTTTCCTTCCGGGAGATTTTTATCCGGATTTAAACTGTGATTCATATATTAAAGTGAGAATTATATATACGGAATTTTATTTAGTAAAGTGAAAATGATATATTAAACTAGTGAAAGTTTTGGAATGTGGACGGTATATATATATATATATATATATATATATTAATTAAAGCTTATGTGACAGCTTACGGTATAACTTATATTATATCACGTCGGGTAAGTGATAGTTATGAGAATTCATAGGATGGGTGAAAGAGATTAGTTAGGCAAGGTAGCTTAACTAGGTTGTTTAAAAATGTAAACGATAGGTGTGCACTATTTAGAGGAGGGGTGAAGTGTATTTCATGGGAGTGCGATACTAGTTTAAATATGAGAGGTTTCATATTTTAAAAAGATTGCATTTGATGCAGTTGCTTAATATTTTCAAAATTCGGACTTAGGCCCGTTTCTCTATTTTTCCCTCTCTGTTACTATATATGTATATATTTTTAAGTGTCCAGTCACAAGTATACCTGGACGATGATTGTTTCGAGTCAGACATTGCTGCAGCAGCTGTAGATGAATGTAGGATTATTTTAGACGTCTTTATCCTTGTGATCTAGATAAGTGGTATTGTAGAAACATTCGAGCTGATGGCCCAACTGTATTCATTTATTTTTATACCGCATTTTAGTTTGCGCACTTCGATTTGGTTGTATTATATGTTGTACCAAGAGTTCGGTTATCTTATTTCATTTCAGTTTTGTGTATATAAACTGTTGTGATTGTTTTCCTTATGGTTGGTTTGGTTAAAAAGATTAGTTAATTAAAGTTTTGACGCTAGGCCTAATAGGTTGTTAGTAATGTATTGGTTTTCGACAGTGATGCTGAGAATGAATCATATGAGATTCCTGTTTTAATTTGGTATAGGATTGATCACCCGGTATTTTATATTGGGTCTGAGATTGGACGCATGTAATATCTAGGATTGTTGGGTTAGGATAATTTAAAATACGTTAAAAGACGAGATGAAAATGTATAATTATATTATAGCCCATCTCAGTTATATGGTTGTATTGAATTTGCTTGTTGTTAACGTTATCATGTTAACATTTTTCAGGACATAGTCCACCAGTGCAACCTCACCCCTGACACAGTTGTGATCTTCTTCTTAGTTGTTGATCTTCTAGGATTTAGGTGTCGAGCCTGCATGCTCACTCTTTCCTTCCATTTACTATTCCTTCGATTCAGTATGATTATTTACTTTGTTTTGGGATTTAATTCGAGATAATGTAGCATGTGATACTTCTATTACTATTACTGGATTGTTTGGTATCAGAGATTGTGTGGTTCACCACTTTTATGATGAGTAATTTATGTATGCATTTTAGTTACAAGTATGCTTAGAATGTTACCAAATTATTTTTAGAATCCAATTTTATCTACTTTTGATCTGATTAATCTAGTTTAAATTTTATGAGGTGTCACATGAACACTGTACCATAATTCGTTTTCCCAAGATGAGTGGATATTACAATTTGTCAGCATAGAGCGGTTGGAAGAATATATGTCTGTTCATCGAGTTGTGGGCTAGGTTTTAGAGGGTCTTATGCCCGATCTTCAATCTATCATTTCAAACATTTATTTTAGCACATTTCGGTTTGAGTTTATTAATTAATTTATTTTTAACATTTAGGAGGAGGATTGAAATCGTTTGAGTCATTACTTATGATGAGGGAGATAATGCACGATCAAACATGATTCCAATTCTATACATCCGGTAGCAGCAAAACACCATGCGCCAGAATATATAGGACTTCCAGGCAATGCATTTAGAGCGGGAGCATAATTTGTTGGAGCGTGATGATCTACACCAAGCCTATAGCCCGAGTGACATTAATGGTGACGAGCCCATACCATCATATCATTTGAGGAGACACAGATCAACCCTAGTAGCGAGTGTAGTGTCTCGTAATTATTTCATTATCATTGAAAATTTACCGAATTTAAACATTTTATAATTGTATTATTTTGATCTTTTATTAAATCATCAAATCACTCTTGCTTTGTTATTTTTAATTAGTTCTAACTTTTATAAAACTTAATTCTATATAAGAGGACATTTTTAATTCATAATTGCATTTAGGATTTATTATTTTTAAAAAGATAATTCGGGGAGAATAGGTGCAATATTTTAGGATACAAATTTGATCTCTTTGAGACATCAAAATATTTGATGTCTTTGATTCGATTGGTCAATGCCGCTGACGCGAACTCATTTTCATAAATGATATAAGTTCTCACCAACACTATTAACCAATCAGAATTCAAAATTTTAAATAATTTAATGTCTCAAAAACATCAAACTTCTTTTCAACATTTTATGTGACGCACGGACCATTTGAGGCTACTTATATTGCAATGGTAAATTTGAGAGAGTGCCCGTCTCACGTGGCATCTATGTCAAGTATTGATTGAGTACAAAATAGTACAAAAGCAACGGATGATGCTATCCACCTTTTTCCCTCCCCTTAGACATGCACCCCTCTATGTTGAAATTTAAGTACATGACCATTAATGTCACCTGAAAACCTCAAACGTAGACGTAGATAATCTAAAAATGAGGAAAGAGAGTGTGGCTAGCATGAAGTTGGCTATAATTAAATAAAGGTATTTGTAACCTGATAAAACGGTCCAAACCCCCGCCAAATTGGTTCCCACGTTCTTCTATCCTTAGCAAAGCCTTCAAATTCTGCCTTCTCTCTCCTTTTTCTTCGGGAGAAGAATTCTGGCCAAACTTTACCCATTTCTTTGTCTATCCATCTTGCTCCCCACCTCCCCAACCATGTCTTTCTTTGAAAGTAATAATAATGATATGCTCATTAACATTTATACATTTTCTTCATTTACCTGTCACCTTTTCAGGTTCAATCTAACGACCCATTTCTAACATAACATTTGTACTTTACTTAATAATACATTTTGCACAAGTTATTTGTTGTCAGGATTTTTTTCATTTTGTTTTCGAGGTTGATCATATCTGAAATTTGGTGCTGGCATTCCATTTGTTCAGTGTTATCATGCAGAGGTTCGTTTGACTGGATTCTGGTTCTGGGTTAGGGGGCATTGGATTTAAACCAAAAGCCTGCATTGTTAGAATATTGTTTAGGCTTAAGAAATGAGTTGTTTTGGTTGTTTTTCATCTCACGGAAAGAGAACATCATCAAAGAGGAATAATAACAGGAGCAGGGAACCTGCTCCTGCTGATCTTCCTCACAAAGAACACCCTCGTCCACAATCTCGACCTGCTGGTAACTACCATTGCATTTTAAATCATTTATTCAATTTTTTCTTGTACAAAAATCTTCTTCACTTTAATATGAAAATAATCTGACATGGTAATGAGACTGGAAAATTAAAGAAGAATATAGTTAAAGAGTAATGCTACACTAACAAACTTTTTGTACAAACTAATGTCACACCAATTAATTAATAATCCTTATAATTTAGTTGTAAGTCTAGCATTTTTCGTTGTTAAATTTTCCACAGTTTGTAGAAAGAGTTTTGTATAATATTTTTTGTTAGTAACATTTTCCATAACAGATTTTTTTCAGTGAACACAGTTCTCAATTTTACTGTGGATGATATGTGATTTCAAATATATAGTTAGCATTCTTGCTAAATTGATTTCTTGTCGTAGATGGTACCATGGGAACAGTTTCTTGCAGTTTACCTGTTTTGAGAGGGTTTTAACTTTAAGTGCTTCAAAACATCTGTCATTCTTCATTTGCAACATCTCCACAAAAGTGATTTCTAATCCTAATAATGTTGCCATAGTCACAGCAGAAACCTGTTCTCTCATAATTTCTAGGAAACAGAATCGATTTGAGATTCTAAGATTATGTTAACAGTGTGAACTTGCATGAGAAAATTCCTCTGTTTTATTAATTTATTTATCATGGCAATTGTTGGGCTAAGTTTACTGTAAATTGCTGATGGAGTGCAACTATAACAGCAATATCAAATTCGTTTATGCAGAAAATCCGCGAAGGGCCCCAGCTGAAGATACAAACAACAAGGATGCCAATAAAGATAGTGGCAACAACAATATTGCAGCCCAAACTTTCACTTTCCGTGAGTTGGCAACAGCAACAAAGAATTTCCGGCAAGAATGTTTGTTAGGTGAAGGCGGTTTTGGACGAGTTTACAAGGGAAAACTTGAAAAAACTGGCCAGGTGATTTACAAACTTCAGTAAATGCTAAATTATATACTTGGTTTGATATCTTGTGTGATTTGAAATCTTAGCGGTTGTGCTACATTTTTAAACTCAGATTGTAGCTGTGAAGCAACTTGATCGAAACGGATTGCAAGGAAACAGGGAGTTTCTTGTTGAGGTTTTGATGCTGAGCCTCCTTCACCATCAAAATTTGGTAAACCTTATTGGATATTGTGCTGATGGAGATCAGAGACTTCTGGTATACGAGTATATGTCATTGGGATCCCTGGAAGACCATCTACTTGGTACTTTGTTTCTGCCCTTAAATATTTTCCTCTTGGCAGATGAGCCCCTCATGGGGTGTTTTTGAATCACACAACTCAGAAGAAAATTATACAATTATTATGTTCATAAAATTTCAAAATGCTAGGGTATCTGTATATAGTGAAGTTATCGGCCATATCTGAAGCCATTTGTTAAAATGTCACGAGCTGATCTTGTAAGTTAAGGTGGGAGAGATGAGGGGCAGCAGGAGAAAATAATTTTATCATATCAACAGTTATTCATCCGTTATTTCAAAATATCTAATTCCTATAAATTAATTAAAATGAATTTTCTTCAAGTTGGATGCAAGTTTCCCTCAGCTAGCACTTTTTACACTGGGCATCCAAAATCTTCAAGTGATGTAATTTCACAACACGCTTTACTAGTAATTCCTCCTTCTAAAATGAAGTCCCATTGTGGGAAAGTCAATTTTTTTAAATAAAAAAGAGACATAAATCTATGTCATCAATTGTCAAAATTAAACTTATTTGACTAGAATGAGATTTGTTACATTTATTTAAGAAACATCATTCTTAATTTCAAATGTTTCAAAAAGAAAAATGACTCTTAACGTGAGAAGGACAGAGTATACAATGAGGTGGTGGTGCAATTTATGACCTCAATTTGTAATGAAACTATCCCAAATGTCTAAGAATTGGTGCACTGATTTATAAATTTTCAGATCTTCCACCAGGACAAGCACCATTAAATTGGTTCTCGAGAATGAAAATAGCATTACACGCTGCCAAAGGTCTAGAGTATTTGCATGATAAGGCCAACCCTCCTGTCATCTATCGTGATTTAAAATCCTCCAACATCTTGTTGGACAAAGAGTTCAATGCGAAACTCTCCGATTTTGGGCTAGCCAAACTTGGACCTATCGGGGATAAAACGCACGTATCTTCAAGGGTGATGGGAACATACGGATATTGTGCCCCAGAATATCAAAGAACAGGTCAGCTAACTGTGAAGTCAGATGTATACAGTTTTGGTGTTGTTTTATTAGAGTTGATTACAGGACGAAGAGCCATTGATACCACAAGGAGAAATGAAGAGCAAAATTTAGTTACTTGGGTAAGTTAAACCTTTTAAAATTAATCACATACATTTCAACCTTTTCACTCTCTTCAATCATAATTCCAGAGAAACTTATTCTTCTCAAAAGAAAGTAAAAAAGCTCACATTTTCACTCAATATTTACAAAGGACATTTCTTGAATATTTACAGGCAGATCCCATGTTCAAGGAACCATGTAGATTTGCAGAACTGGCAGATCCTCTTATTCAGAAAGATGTTCAATTGAAAAGTTTGAATCAAGCAGTTGCTGTTGCTGCAATGTGCCTGCAAGACGACGCATCAGTCCGTCCGTTGATAAGTGATGTCGTTACTGCTCTCAGCTTCCTTTGGACTAGGCCAGAAGACATAGGATCAGCTTCCCCTATAACCCTTCCTTCCCCACCGTTCGATACTAATACAAAAGAGACTACTAATAATCACACGGATAAAGTGAGTGCACGTGAACGCGAAAAAGCAGTTGCAGAAGCCATGGAATGGGGTTCAAATTCTAGGAACGAATACATGAGATCACTGGCTTCGAGTGGTTCTTCAATGTAACATCCCCGCCTATTGTATTTAATATCAGTAAGGTTGCACAAGACCTTGAATCTTCCAAATATATCTTGTTTACATTGAAAGAATGATGATTGAGCTGGAAGTAGCATTGAATTCTTCAGTGGTGATCGATGCCAGGTCAGGAGGACATTTTGCATTCTGTATACACAATTGATGAGGATAAACTTCGGGTTTTGTAAGATATATATATACATGTATAAATATCAATGGTTTCAGCTGAGCTAGGTAAATGTTGTCATAAAATGTCAAACATGAGAGGAATGATGGACGTTGTGCTGAAAATGCAGAAACAAAATAATCAAAGGTGAGGTCTAATAAGAGTCTCATAAGCATGAGCAGTTTTGGATACATTTTCCTTTCGATTTAAAGACCTGGACAATAACTGTGAGACAAGCGTGTTACACGTTATAACTATTACAGACATACTCATTATATAATATTATATGTGACACTTCCATTACACAAAGGGATAGTCACATTCATAGAGTAAGGGGCTGAATCTTAAAACCGAAACCATCATGGATCAAAACTAGGCTGAATCAGAAGCCCAACCAAAGTTTGACATGTGGCATAGGTCGACCACAATTTAATTACTGAAGTCGGTTGCCGGTCTCAAGCAATACGTGTTGGACAAATTCCAATATTAATTGATGTTTTAATTTTAGTCGTTAATATTTTATTATATTATTGGTGTTTTATTTTAAATATAGTTTGGGTTTCATTTTAGAAGGCAGAAACATGAACAAATGGGTGTGAAAGATATGAGAGTGCTCAAAATCCCATATTGTCTCAAATTGAAAGAATACTACAAAAAGTAATGATATATCAACTAAAGGACAACTAAGATTCTTAGTTGACAAGTCAAATAAGAGGCTATGATGCTACACATCGCGGTGGTACTTAAGCACCACCAATCGCGACACGCGGCGCGCGAAAGAGTGACATAGGGAGCACCACCAATCGCGACACGCACTAGGCACTTCGCACGTTCCAAGCCTCTGTTTTGGACACCAAAAATTGCTAGTTTCTCCTCTCTCCGTCCTCTAAATTTTGGCATTATCAAGTTACAAATTCAGAGTGTTCTCGGTTTGATCAAACAGTACATAGTTTGAATCAAGCAACTGTTCATACACTGCATTGTATCCTGAAGGCAGATTCTACAAAACCCATAGTATACTCGCGGTTCTGTCTCAACCGGATTGGGAGAAATTTTGCCTAAAAGAAAGCGTTCCAAGAACGTGCCTTGCAGCAAATTAATTAATATATTTCGTTCTTTCCATAACAAAACGCCAACAGTTTTAGGCAAAATAAATTTATTCTTATTACTCCACTCAAATGGAAGAAACTGTGGCACAATCTATCCAAGTCATGACTCAAGACTTAATCCGACTCGACCGTTTTGATGGCGAAAATTTCACCCGTTGGCAAAAGAAAGTTATGTTCTTCCTCACATCACTAAAACTTGCATACATTCTAGATGATAACCTTGAACAAATTCCCGAGCCCACACCCGAAGACACCGAAGATATAAAGCAAAAACGTGTGAAGAGGAAAGAAAATGAATTTATGTGTCGAGGAAACATCCTCAATGCTTTGTCTCAAACTGTTTATAGCGCACATTGAATGATTCCGACGACAAAGGAATTATGGAAGGCTTTGGAGACAAAGTATCAAAATGAGGAAGCGAGCAACCGTAAGTTTCTAATTTCAAACTATATGAATTTTAGAATGAGTAATGATAAATCCGTCGTTGCACAAGCACATGAACTCCAACAAATTGTTGGTGACCTTAAAGCCGCTGGTATTAATCTTCAAGATGAATTTCAAGTAGGGGTGATTGTTTTAAAACTTCCATCTTCTTGGAATGGCTTTAAGAAGAAAATTAATCATGAAGAAAAGACTTATACTGTGGAATCCCTTCTTCGTCACCTTCGTATTGAAGATGATACTCGTTTCGTGTAGGGAATGTCCATTCGCTTACGATGGGATGCCAAATCTGAATCGCTAGATCGAAGCTGTTCCAAACAGGCACGATCCAATGGCTGCTGAGTCACTACATGAAGAGCTGTGACTGTTGAAGAATAGTCACGGAAATGGCTATAAAAAGAGTTCCAGGCCTCGATTTTGGACACCGAAATTGCTAATTTGTCCTATCTCCGTCCTCAATATTTTGGCATTATCAAATTACACATTCAGAGTGTTCTTGGTTTGATCAAACGGTACATAGTTTGAATCAAACAACTGTTCATACACTGCATTGTATCCTGAAGGCAGATTCAACAAAACCCATAGTGTACTCGCGGTTCTGTCTCAACCGGATTGGGAGAAATTTTTCCTAAAAGAAAGCGTTACAAGAACGTGCCTTGCAGCAAATTAATTAATATATTTCGTTCTTTCCATAACAAAACTCCAACATTTTTAGGCAAAATAAATTTATTCTTATTACTCTACTCAAATGGAAGGAACTGTGGCACAATCTATCCAAGTCATGACTCAAGACTTAATCGGACTCGACCGTTTTGTTGGCAAAAATTTCACCCGTTGGTAAGAGAAAGTTATGTTCTTACTCACATCACTAAAACTTGCATACATTCTAGATGACAACCTTGAACAAATTCCCAAGCCCACACCCGAAGACACCGAAGAAATAAAGCAAAAACGTGTGAAGAGGAAAGAAGACGAATTTATGTATCGAGGACACATCCTCAATGATTTGTCTCAAACTGTTTATAGCGCTCATCGAATGATTCCGACAGCAAAGGAATTATGGAAGGCTTTGGAGACAAAGTATCAAAACGAGGAAGCGAGCAACCGTAAGTTTCTAATTTCAATCTATATGAATTTTAGAATTAGTAATGATAAATCTGTCGTTGCACAAGCACATGAACTCCAAGAAATTGTTGGTGACCTTAAAGCCGCTGGTATTAATCTTTAAGATGAATTTCAAGTAGGGGTGATTGTTTCAAAACTTCCATCCTCTTGCAATGGCTTTAAGAAGAAAATTAATCATGATGAAAAGACTTATATTGTAGAAGCCCTTCTTCGTCACCATCGTATTGAAGATGATACTCGTTTCGTGTAGGGGATGTCCATTCGCTTACGATGGAACGCCCAATCTTAACCGTTAGATCGAAGCTATTCCAAACAGGCACGATCCAACGGCTGCTGAGTCACTACATGAAGAGCTGTGACTGTTGAGGAACAGTCACAGAAATAGCTATAAAAAAAGTTTCAGGCCTCAGTTTTGGACACCAAAAATTGCTAGTTTCGCCTCTCTCCTTCCTCGATATTTTGGCATTATCAAGTTACAAATTGAGAGTGTTCTCGATTTGATCAAACGGTACATAGTTTGAATCAAACAACTGTTCATACACTGCATTGTATCCTGAAGGCAGATTCTATAAAATCCATAGTGTACTCGCGGTTCTGTCTCTACCGGAGTGGGAGAAATTTTGCCTAAAAGAAAGCGTTCCAAGAACGTGCCTTTCAGCAAATTAATTAATATATTTCGTTCTTTCCATAACAAAACTCCAACAGTTTTAGGCAAAATAAATTTATTCTTATTACTCCACTTAAATGGAAGGAACTGTGGCACAATCTATCCAAGTCATGACTCAAGACTTAATCCGACTAGACCGTTTTGATGGCGGAAATTTCACCCGTTGGCAGGAGAAAGTTATGTTCTTCCTCACATCACTAAAACTTGCATACATTTTAGATGATAACCTTAAACAAATTCTCGAGCCCACACCCGAAGACACCGAAGAAATAAAGCAAAAACGTGTGAAGAGGAAAGAAGACGAATTTATGTGTCGATGACACATCCTCAATGATTTGTCTCAAACTATTTATAGCGCTCATCGAATGATTCCGACGACAAAGGAATTATGGAAGTCTTTGGAGACAAAGTATCAAAACGAGGAAGCGAGCAACCGTAAGTTTCTAATTTCAAACTATATGAATTTTAGAATGAGTAATGATAAATACGTCGTTGCACAAGTACATGAACTCCAATAAATTATTGGTGACCTTAAAGCCGCTGGTATTAATCTTCAAGAAGAATTTCAAGTAGGGGTGATTGTTTCAAAACTTCCTTCTTCTTGCAATAGCTTTAAGAAGAAAATTAATCATGATGAATAGATTTACACTGTGGAATCCCGTCTTCGTCACCTTCGTATTTAAGATAATACTCGTTTAGTGTAAGGGATGTCCATTCGCTTATAATGGGACGCCCAATCTGAACCGTTAGATCGAATCTGTTCCAAGCAGGCACAATCCAACGGCTGCTGAGTCACTACATGAAGAGTTGTGACTATTGAAGAACAATCACATAAATGGCTATAAAAAGAGTTACAGGCCTCGGTTTTAGACACCGAAAATTGCTAATTTCTCCTCTCTCCATCCTCTATATTTTGGCATTATCAAGTTACAAATTCAGAGTGTTCTCGGTTTGATCAAACGGTACATAGTTTGAATCAAACAACTGTTCATACAATACATGGTATCCTGAAGGCAGATTCTATAAAACCCATAGCGTACTCGCAATTCTGTTTCAACCAGATTGGGAAAAAATTTGCCTAAAAGAAAGCGTTCCAAGAATGTGCCTTGCAGCAAATTAATTAATATATTTTGTTCTTTCCATAACAAAACTCCAACAGTTTTAGGCAAAATAAATTTATTCTTATTACTCCACTCAAATGGAAGGAACTGTGGCACAATCTATCAAAATCATGACTCAAGACTTAATCGGACTCGACCGTTTTGATGGCGAAAATTTCACCCATTGGCAAGAGAAAGTTATGTTCTTCATCACATAACTAAAACTTGCATACATTCTAGATGATAACCTTGAACAAATTCCTGAGCCCACACCCGAAGACACCGAAGAAATAAAGCAAAAACGTGTGAAGAGGAAAGAAGACGAAATTATGTGTCGAGGACAAATCCTCAATGCTTTGTCTCAAACTATTTATAGGGCTCATCAAATGATTCCGACGGCAAAGGAATTATGGAAGGCTTTGGAGATAAAGTATCAAAACGAGTAAGCGAGCAACCGTAAGTTTCTAATTTCAAACTATATGAATTTTAGAATGTGTAATGATAAATATGTCTTTGCACAAGCACATGAACTCCAACAAAATGTTGGTGAACTTAAAGCCGTTGGTATTAATCTTCAAGATGAATTTCAAGAAGGGGTGATTGTTTCAAAGCTTCCATCTTCTTGGAATGGCTTTAAGAAGAAAATTAATCATGATGAAAAGACTTATACTGTGGAATCCCTTCTTCGTCACCTTCGTATTGAAGATGATACTCATTTCGTGTAGGGGATGTCCATTCGCTTACGATGGGACGCCAAATCTGATCTATTAGATCGAAGCTATTCCAAACAGGCACTATCCAATGGCTGCTGAGTCACTACATGAAGAGCTGTGACTGTTGAAGAATAGTCACGAAAATGGCTATAAAAAGAGTTCCAGGCCTCGATTTTGGACACCGAAAATTGCTAATTTGTCCTATCTCCGTCCTCTATATTTTGGCATTATCAAATTACAAATTCAGAGTGTTCTTGGTTTAATCAAACGGTACATAGTTTGAACCAAACAACTGTTCATACACTGCATTGTATCCTGAAGGCAAATTCAATAAAACCCATAGTGTACTCACAGTTCTGTCTCAACCGGATTGGGAGAAATTTTGCCTAAAAGAAAGCGTTCCAAGAACGTTCCTTGCCGCAAATTAATTAATATATTTCGCTCTTTCCATAACAAAACTCCAACTGTTTTAGGCAAAATAAATTTATTCTTATTACTCCACTCAAATGGAAGGAACTGTGGCACAATCTATCCAAGTCATGACTCGAGACTTAATCGGACTCGACCATTTTGATGGCGAAAATTTCATTCATTGGCAAGAGAAAGTTATGTTCTTCCTCAAATCACTAAAACTTGCATACATTCTAGATGATAACCTTGAACAAATTCCCGAGCCCACACCCGAAGACACTGAAGAAATAAAGCAAAAACGTGTGAAGAGGAAAGAAGACAAAATTATGTGTCGAGGACAAATCCTCAATGCTTTGCCTCAAACTGTTTATAGCCCTCATCGAATGATTTCGACGGCAAAGGAATTATGGACGGATTTGGAGACAAAGTATCAGAACGAGTAAGCGAGCAACCGTAAGTCTCTAATTTCAAACTATATGAATTTTAGAATGAGTAATGAAAAATATGTCGTTGCACAAGCACATGAACTCCAACAAATTATTGGTGACCTTAAAGCCGCTGGTATTAATCTTCAAGATGAATTTCAAGTCGGGGTGATTGTTTCAAAACTTCCATCTTCTTGGAATGGCTTTAAGAAGAAAATTAATCATGATGAAAAGACATATACTGTGGAATCGCTTCTTCGTCACCTTTGTATATTGAAGATGATACTCGTTTGGTGTAGGGGATGTCCATTCGCTTACGATGGGATGCCGAATCTGAACCGTTAGATCGAAGCTGTCCCAAACAGGCACGATCCAATGGCTGCTGTGTCACTACATGAAGAGCTGTGACTAATGAAGAATAGTCACGTAAATTGCTATAAAAAGAGTTCCAGGCTTCGATTTTGGACACCGAAAATTGCTAATTTGTCCTATCTCCGTCCTCAATATTTTGGCATTATCATGTTACACATTCAGAGTGTTCTTGGTTTGATCAAACGGTACATAGTTTGAATCAAACAACTGTTCATACACTGCATTGTATCCTGAAGGAAGATTCAATAAAATCCATAGTGTACTCGCGGTTCTGTCTCAACTGGATTGGGAGAAATTTTGCCGAAAAGAAAGCGTTCTAAGAACGTGCCTTGCAGCAAATTAATTAATATATTTTGTTTTTTCCATAACAAAACTCCAATAGTTTTAGGCAAAATAAATTTATTCTTATTACTCTACTCAAATGGAAAGAACTCTGGCACAATCTATCCAAGTCATGACTCAAGACTTAATAGGACTCGACCGTTTTGTTGGCAAAAATTTCACCCGTTGGGAAGAGAAAGTTATGTTCTTCCTCACATCACTAAAACTTGCATACATTCTAGATGATAACCTTGAACAAATTCCCGAGCCCAAACCCGAAGACACCGAAGAAATAAAGCAAAAACGGGTGAAGAGGAAAGAAGACGAAATTATGTGTCGAGGACAAATCCTCAATGCTTTGTCTCAAACTGTTTATAGCGCTCATCGAATGATTCCGACGGCAAAGGAATTATGGAAGGCTTTGGAGACAAAGTATCAAAACGAGTAAGAGAGCAACCGTAAGTTTCTAATTTCAAACTATATGAATTTTAGAATGATTAATGAAAAATATGTCGTTGCACAGGCACATGAACTCCAACAAATTATTGGTGACCTTAAAGCCGCTGGTATTAATCTTCAAGATGAATTTCAATTAGGGGTGATTGTTTCAAAACTTCCATCTTCTTGGAATGGCTTTAAGAAGAAAATTAATCATGATGAAAAGACTTATACTGTGGAATCCCTTTTTCGTCACCTTCGTATTGAAGATGATACTCGTTTCGTGTAGGGGATGTCCATTCGTTTACGATGGGACGCTAAATCTGAACCGTTAGATCGAAGTTGTTCCAAATAGGCACGATCCAATGGCTGTTGAGTCACTACATGAAGAGTTGTGACTATTGAAGAACAGTCACATAAATGGCTATAAAAAGAGTTCCAGGCCTCGGTTTTAGACACCGAAAATTGCTAATTTCTCCTCTCTCCATCCTCTATATTTTGGCATTATCAAGTTACAAATTCAGAGTGTTCTCGGTTTGATCAAACGGTACATAGTTTGAATCAAACAACTGTTCATACAATACATGGTATCCTGAAGGCATATTCTATAAAACCCATAGCGTACTCGCAATTCTGTTTCAACCAGATTGGGAAAAATTTTGCCTAAAAGAAAGAGTTCCAAGAACGTGCCTTGCAGCAAATTAATTAATATATTTCGTTCTTTCCATAGCAAAACTCCAACAGTTTCAGGCAAAATAAATTTATTCTTATTACTCTACTCAAATGGAAGGAAATGTGGCACAATCTATCCAACTTATGACTCAAGACTTAATCGGACTCGACCGTTTTGTTGGCAAAAATTTCACCTCTTGGTAAGAGGGAGTTATGTTCTTCCTCACATCACTAAAACTTGCATACATTCCAGATGATAACCTTGAACAAATTCCCGAGCCCACACCCGAAGACACCGAAGAAATAAAGCAAAAACTTGTGAAGAGGAAAGAAGGCGAATATATGTTTCAAGGACACATCCTCAATGCTTTGTCTGAAACTATTTATAGAGCTCACAGAATGATTCTGACGGCAAAGGAATTATGGAAGGCTTTGGAGACAAAGTATCAAAACGAGGAAGAGAGCAACCGTAAGTTTCTAATTTCAAACTATATGAATTTTAGAATGAGTAGTGATAAATCTGTCGTTGCACAAGCACATAAACTCCAACAAATTGTTGGTGACCGTAAAGCCGCTGGTATTAATCTTCAAGATAAATTTATAGTTGGGGTGATTGTTTCAAAACTTCCATCCACTTGGAATAGCTTTAAGTAGAAAATTAATCATGATGAAAGGACTTATACTGTGGAATCCCTTCTTCGTCACCTTCGTATCAAATATGATACTCGTTTCGCGTAGGGATGTCCATTCGCTTACGATGGGATGCCCAATTTGAACTGTTAGATCGAAGCTGTTCCAAACAGGCACGTTCCAACGGTTGCTATGTCACTACATGAATAGCTGTGACTCTTGAAGAATAGTCACATAAATGGAAATAAAAAGAGTTCCAGGCCTCTATTTTGGACATCGAAAATTGCTAATTTGTCCTCTCTCCGTCCTCTATAATTTGGCATTATCAAGTTACAAATTCAGAGTGTTCTCGATTTGATCAAATAGTACATGGTTTGAATCAAATAACTCATCATACACTGCATTGTATCCTGAAGGTAGATTCTACAAAACGTATAGTGTACTCGCGGTTCTGTCTTAACCGGATTGGTAGAAATTTTGCCAAAAAGAAAACGTTCCAAGAACGTGCCATGCAGTAAATTAATTAATATATTTCATTCTTTCCAAAAAAAAACTCCAACAGTTTTAGGCCAAATAAATTTATTCTTATTACTCCACTCAAATGGAAGGAACTGTGGCAACATCTATCGAAGTCATGACTCAAGACTTATTCCGACTCGACCATTTTATTGGAGGAAATTTCACCCATTGGCAAGAGAAAGTTATGTTCTTCCTCACATCACTAAAACTTGCATACATTTGAGATGATAACCTTAACAAATTCCCGAGCCCACACCCGAAGACACCGAAGAAATAAAGCAAAAATGTTTGAAGAGGAAAGAAGACGAATTTATGTGTCGAGGACATATCCTTAATGCTTTATCTCAAACTGTTTATAGCGCTCATCGAATGATTTCGACGGCGAAGGAATTATGGAAGGCTTTGGAGATAAAGTATCAAAACGAGGAAGCGAGCAACCGTAAGTTTCTAATTTCAAACTATATGAATTTTAGAATGAGTAATGATAAATATGTCGTTGCACAAGCACATGAACTCCAACCAATTGTTGGGGACCTTATTTATTTGTGTAATGATATAAATAACATCTTTGTTGAACCACGTACATCCTTTGTTGTGTGATTGGCATTTTATATTCCTTGTTCTTCCTTGATAATTGCTTCTTTCGTATTTTTTTATGTTGCAAAATAATTATCACCACAGTATTAATCTTCAAGATGAATTTCAAGTAGGGGTGATTTTTTCAAAACTTCCATCCTCTTGGAATGGCTTTAAGAAGAAAATTAATCATGATGAAAAGACATATACTGTGGAATCCCTTCTTCGTCACCTTCGTATATTGAAGATGATACTCGTTTCGTGTAGGGGATGTCCATTCGCTTATGATGGTATGCCCAATCTTAACCGTTAGATCGAAGCTGTTCCAAACAGGCACGATCCAACAGCTGCTGAGACACTATATGAAGAGTTGTGACTGTTGAAGAACAGTCACAGAAATGGCAATAAAAAGAGTTCCAGACCTCTGTTTTGGACACTAAAAATTGCTAATTTCTCCTCTCTTCGTCGTCTATATTTTGGCATTGTCACGTTACAAATTCAGAGTGTTCTCGATTTGATCAACAGTACATAGTTTGAATCAATCAACTTTTCATACACTGCATTGTATCCTGAAGGCAGATTCTACAAAACCCATAGTGTACTCGCAGTTCTGTCTCAATCGGATTGGGAGAAATTTTGCCTAAAAGAAAGAGGTCCAAGAACGTGCCTTGCAGCAAATTAATTAATATATTTCGTTCTTTCCATAACCAAACTCCAATAGTTATAGCCAAAATAAATTTATTCTTATTACTCCACTCAAATGGAAGGAAGTATGGCACAATCTATCCAAGTCATGACTCAAGGCTTAATCCGACTCGACCGTTTTGAGGGCGTAAATTTCACCCGTTGTCAAGAGAAAGTTATGTTCTTCCTAACATCACTAAAACTTGCATACATTCTAGATGATGACCTTGAATAAATTCCCGACCCACACCCGAAGACACCGAAGAAATAAAGCAAAAACGTATGAAGAGGAAAGAAGACAAATTTTTGTGTCGAGGACACATCCTCAATGCTTTGTCTCAAACTATTTATAGCGCTCATCGAATGATTCCGACGGCAAAGGAATTATGGAAGGCTTTGGAGACAAAGTATCAAAACGAGGAAGCGAGCAACCGTAAGTTTCTAATTTCAAACTATATGAATTTTAGAATGAGTACTGATAAATATGTCGTTGCCCAAGCATATGAACTCCAACAAATTGTTGGTGATCGTAAAGCCGTTTGTATTAATCTTCAAGATTAATTTCTAGCTTGGGTGATTGTTTCAAAACTTCCATCCTCTTGGAATAGCTTTAAGTAGAAAATTAATCATAATGAAAAGACTTACACTGTGGAATCCTTTCTTCGACTCCTTCGTATGAAAGATGACACTCGTTTCGCTTAGGGGATGTCCATTCGCTTACGATGGGATGCCCAATTTGAACTCTTAGATCGAAGCAGTTCCAAACAGGAACGATCCAGCGGCTGCTAAGTCACTACATGAATAGTTGTGACTCTTGAAGAACAGACACATAAATGGCAATAAAAAGAGTTCCAGGCCTCTGTTTTGGACATCGAAAATTGTTAATTTGTCCTCTCTCCGTCCTCTATATTTTAGCATTATCAAGTTACAAATTCAGAGTGTTCTCGGTTTGATCAAATAGTACATAGTATGAATCAAACAACTGTTCATACACTGCATTGTATACTGAAGGCAGATTCTATAAAACGCATAGTGTACTCGCGATTCTGTCTCAACCGGATTGGGAGAAATTTTTCCTAAAAGAAAACTTTCCAAGAATGTGCCTTGCAGTAAATTAATTAATATATTTCGTTCTTTCAAAAAAAAAACTCCAACAGTTTTAGGCCAAATAAATTTATTCTTATTACTCCACTCAAATGGATGGAACTGTGGCAACATCTATCCAAGTCATGACTCAAGACTTAATCCGACTCGACCGTTTTAATGGCGAAAATTTAACCCGTTGGCAAGAGAAAGTTATGTTCTTCCTCACATCAATAAAACTTGCATACATTCTAGATGATAACCTTAACAAATTCTCGAGCCCACACCCGAAGACACCGAAGAAATAAAGCAAAAACGTTTGAAGAGGAAAGAAGACGAATTTATGTGTCGATGACACATCCTTAATGCTTTGTCTCAAACTGTTTATAGCGCTCATCGAATGATTCCGACGACAAAGGAATTATGGAAGGATTTGGAGACAAAGTATCAAAACGAGGAAGCGAGCAACCGTAAGTTTCTAATTTCAAACTATATGAATTTTAGAATGAGTAATGATAAATATGTCGTTGCACAAGCACATGAACTCCAACCAATTGTTCGGGACCTTAAAGTTCGGTGGTATTAATCTTCAAGATGAATTTCAAGTAGGGGTGATTGTTTCAAAACTTCCATCCTCTTGGAATGGCTTTAAGAAGAAAATTAATCATGATGAAAAGACATATACTGTGGAATCCCTTCTTCGTCACCTTCGTATATTGAAGATGATACTCGTTTCGTGTAGGGGATGTCCATTCGCTTACGATGGGACACCAAATCTGAACCGTTAGATCGAAGCTGTTCCAAATAGGCACGATCCAATGGCTGCTGAGTCACTACATGAAGAGCTGTGACTGTTGAAGAACAGTCACAGAAATAACTATAAAAAGAGTTTCAATCCTCTGTTTTGGACACCGAAAATTGCTAATTTCTCCTCTCTCCGTCGTCTATATATTGGCATTATCAAGTTACAAATTTAGAGTGTTCTCGGTTTGATCAAACTGTACATAGTTTAAATCAAACAACTGTTCATACACTGCATTGTATCCTGAAGGCAGATTCAACAAAACCCATAGTGTACTCCCGGTGCTGTCTCAACCGAATTGGGAGAAATTTTGCATAAAAGAAAGCGTTCCAAGAACGTGCCTTGCATCAAATTAATTAATATATTTCATTCTTTCCATAACAAAACTCCAACAGTTTTAGGCAAAATAAATTTATTCTTATTACTCCACTCAAATGGAAGGAACTATGGCACAATCTATCCAAGTCATGACTCAAGGCTTAATCCGACTCGACCGTTTTGAGGGAAGAAATTTCACCCTTGTCAAGAGATAGTTATGTTCTTCCTAACATCACTAAAACTTGCATACATTCTAGATGATAACCTTGAACAAATTCCCGATCCCACACCCGAAGACACCGAAGAAATAAAGAAAAAATGTGTGAAGAGGAAAGAAGACGAATTTTTGTGTCAAGGACACATCCTCAATGCTTTGTCTCAAACTATTTATAGAGCTCACCGAATGATTCCGACGGCAAAGGAATTATGGAAGGCTTTGGAGACAAAGTATCAAAATGAGGAAGAGAGCAACCGTAAGTTTCTAATTTCAAACTATATGAATTTTAGAATGAGTACTGATAAATAGGTCGTTGCACGAGCACATGAACTCCAACAAATTGTTAGTGACCGTAAAGCCGCTAGTATTAATCTTCAAGATAAATTTATTGTAGGGGTGATTGTTTCAAAACTTCCATCCTCTTGTAATAGCTTTAAGTAGAAAATTAATCATCATGAAAGGACTTATACTGTGGAATCCATTCTTCGTCACCTTCGTATTAAAGATGATACTCGTTTCGCGCAGGGGATGTCCATTATCTTACGATTGGATGCCCAATCTGAACTGTTAGATCGAAGTTATTCCAAATAGGCACATTCCAACGGTTGATAAGTCACTACATGAATAGCTGTGACTCTTGAAGAATAGTCACATAAATGGCAATAAAAAGAGTTCCAGACCTCTGTTTTGGACATCGAAAATTGCTAGTTTGTCCTCTCTCCGTCCTCTATAATTTGGCATTATCAAGTTACAAATTCAGAGTGTTCTCGGTTTGATCAAACAGTACATAGTTTGAATCAAATAACTCTTCATACGCTGCATTGTATCCTGAAGGCAGATTCTACAAAACGCATAGTGTACTCGCGGTTCTATCTCAACCGGATTGGGAGAAATTTTGCCTAAAAGAAAACGTTCCAAGAACGTGCCTTGCAGTAAATTAATTAATATATTTCATTCTTTCCAACAAAAAACTCCAACAGTTTTAGGCCAAATAAATTAATTCTTATTACTCCACTCAAATGGAAGGAACTGTGGCAACATCTATCGAAGTCATGACTCAAGACTTAATCCGACTCGACCGTTTTAATGGAGGAAATTTCACCCATTGGCAAGAGAAAGTTATGTTCTTCCTCACATCACTAAAATTTGCATACATTTGAGATGATAACCTTAACAAATTCTCAAGCCCACACCCGAAGACACCAATGAAATAAAGCAAAAACGTTTGAAGAGGAAATAAGATGAATTTATTTGTCGAAGACACATCCTTAATGCTTTGTCTCAAACTATTTATAGCGCTCATCGAATGATTCTGACGGCGAAGGAATTATGGAAGGCTTTGGAGACAAAGTATCAAAACGAGGAAGCGAGCAACCGTAAGTTTCTAATTTCAAACTATATGAATTTTAGAATGAGTAATGATAAATATGTCGTTGCACAAGCACATGAACTCCAACCAATTGTTGGGGACCTTAAAGCCGGTGGTATTAATCTTCAAGATGAATTTCAAGTAGGGGTGATTGTTTCAAAACTTCCATCCTTTTGGAATGGCTTTAAGAAGAAAATTAATCATGATGAAAAGACATATACTGTGGAATCCCTTCTTCATCACCTTCGTATATTGAAGATGATACTCGTTTCGTGTAGGGGATGTCCATTCGCTTATGATGGTATGCCCAATCCGAGCCGTTAGATCGAAGCTGTTCCAAACAGGCACGATCCAACGGCTGTTGAGACACTACATGTAGAGTTATGACTGTTGAAGAACAATCACAGAAATGGCAATAAAAAGAGTTTCAGACCTCCATTTTGGACACTAAAAATTGTTAATTTCTCCTCTCTCCGTCGTCTATATTTGGGCATTATCACGTTACAAATTCAGAGTGTTCTCGATTTGATCAACGGTAGATAGTTTGAATCAATCAACTTTTCATACACTGCATTGTATCCTGAAGGCAGATTCTACAAAACCAATAGTGTACTCGCAGTTCTTTCTCAATCGGATTGTGAGAAATTTTGCCTAAAAGAAAGAGTTCCAAGAACGTGCCTTCTAGCAAATTAATTAATATATTTCGTTCTTTCCATAACAAAACTGCAACAGTTTTTGGCTAAATAAATTTATTCTTATTACTCCACTCACAATCTATCCAAGTCATGACTCAAGACTTAAACCTACTCGACCGTTTTGATGGTGAAAGTTTCACCCGTTGGCAAGAGAAAGTTATATTCTTCCTCACATCACTAAAACTTTCATACATTCTAGATGATAACCTTGAACAAATTCCCGAGCCCACACCCGAAGACACTGAAGAAATATAGCAAAAACGTGTGAAGAGGAAAGAAAACGAATTTATGTGTCGAGGACACACCCTCAATGCTTTGTCTCAAACTGTTTATAGCGCTCATTGAATGATTCCGACGGTAAAGGAATTATGGAAGGATTTGGAGACAAAGTATCAAAATGAGGAAGCGAGCAACTGTAAGTTTCTAATTTCAAACTATATGAATTTTAGAATGAGTAATGATAAATCTGTCGTTGCATAAGCACATGAACTCCAACAAATTGTTTGTGACCTTAAAGCCGCTGGTATTAATCTTCAAGATGAATTTCAGGTAGGGGTGATTGTTTCAAAACTTCCATCCTCTTGGAATGGCTTTAAGAAGAAAATTAATCATAATGAAAAGACTTATACTGTGGAATCCCTTCTTCGTCACCTTTGTATTGAAGATGATACTCGTTTCGTGTCGGGGATATCCATTCGCTTACGATGGGATGCCCAATCTAAACCGTTAGATCGAAGCTGTTCCAAACAGGCACGATCCAATGGCTGCTGAGTCACTACATGAAGAGCTGTGACTGTTGAAGAACAGTCACAAAAATAGCTATAAAAAGAGTTTTAGGCCTCTATTTTGGACACCGAAAATTGCTAATTTCTCTTCTCTCCGTCCTCTATATTTTGGCATTATCAAGTTACAAATTCAGAATGTTCTCGGTTTTATCAAATGGTACATAGTTTGAATCAAACAACTGTTCATACACTGCATTGTATCCTCAAGGAAGATTATAAAAAACCCATAGTGTACTCGCGGTTCTGTCTCAACCGGATTGGGAGAAATTTTGTCTAAAAGAAAGCATTCCAAGAACATGCCTTGCAGCAAATTAATTAATACATTTCCTTCTTTCCATAACAGAACTCCAACAGTTTAGGCAAAATAAATTTATTCTTATTACTCCACTCAAATGGAAGGAACTGTGGTACAATCTATCCAAGTCATGACTCAAGACTTAATCTGACTCGACCGTTTTGATGGCCAAAATTTCACCCGTTGGCAAGAGAAAGTTATGTTCTTCCTCACATCACTAAAACTTGCATACATTGTAGATGATAACCTTGAATAAATTCCCAAGCCCACACCCGAAGACACCAAAGAAATAAAGCTAAAACGTGTGAAGAGAAAAGAAGACGAATATATGTGTCGAGGACACATCCTTAATGCTTTGCCTCAAACTATTTATAGCGCTCATCGAATGATTCCGACGGCAAAGGAATTATGGAAGGCTTTGGAGACAAAGTATAAAAATGAGGAAGCGAACAACCGTAAGTTTCTAATTTCAAACTGTATGAATTTTAGAATCAGTAATGATATATCTTTCGTTGCACAAGCACATGAACTCCAACAAATTTCTCATTCCTTAAAGCTGCTGGTATTAATCTTCAAGATGAATTTCTAGTAGGGGTGATTGTTTCAAAACTTCCATCCTCTTTGAATATCTTTCAGAAGAAAATTAATCATGATGAAAAGACTCATACTGTGGAATCCCTTCTTCGTCACCTTCATATTGAAGATGATACTCGTTTCGTATCGGGGATGTCCATTCTCTAATAATGGGGTGCTCAATCTGAACCGTTAGATCGAAGCTGTTTCAAACAGGCACGATCCAACGGCTGCTGAATCACTACATGAAGAGCTGTGACTGTTGAAGAACAGTCACAGAAATGGCTATAAAAAGAGTTCCAGGCCTCGATTTTGGACACCGAAAATTGCTTATTTCTCCTCTCTCCGTCATCTATATATTGGCATTATCAAGTTACAAATTAAGAGTGTTCTCAGTTCGATCAAATGTTACATAGTTTGAATCAAACAACTATTCATACACTGTATTGTATCCTCAAGGCAGATTCTAAATAACCCATAGTGTACTCGCGGTTTTGTTGCAACCGGATTGGGAGAAATTTTTCCTAAAAGAAAGCGTTCCAAGAATGTGCCTTGGCACAAATTAATTAATACATTTTGTTCTTTCCTTCACAAAACTCCAACAGTTTAGGCAAAATAAACTTATTCTTATTACTCCACTCAAATGGAAGGAACCGTGGCACAATCTATCCAATTCATGACTCAAGACTTAATCTGACTCGACCCTTTTGATGGAAAAAATTTCACCCATTGGCAAGAGAAAGTTATGTTCTTCCTCACATCACTAAAACTTGCTTACATTCTAGATGATAACCTTGAACAAATTCCGGAGCCCACACCCGAAGACACCGAAGAAATAAAGCAAAAACGTGTGAATAGAAAAGAAGCCGAATTTATGTATCGAGGACACATACTCAATGCTTTGTCTCAAACTATTTATAGCGCTCATCGAATGATTCTGATGGCAAAGGAATTATGGAAGGCTTTGGAGACAAAGTATCAAAACGAGGAAGCGAACAACCGTAAGTTTTTAATTTCAAACTATATGAATTTTAGAATGAGTAATGATAAATATGTTGTTGCACAAGCACATGAACTCCATCAAATTTCTGGTGACCTTAAAGCTGCTAGTATTAATATTCAAGATGAATTTCAGGTTGGGTGATTGTTTCAAAACCTCGGTCCTCTTTGAATGGCTTTAAGTAGAAAATTAATTATGATGAAAAGACTTATACTGTGGAATCCCATCTTTGTCACCTTCGTATTGAAGATGATACTCATTTCGTATAGGGGATGTCCATTCGATTACGATGGGACGCCCAATCTTAACTGTTAGATCGAAGTTGTTCCAAACAGGCACAATCCAACGGCTCCTGAGTCACTACATAAAGAGTTGTGACTGTTGAAGAACAGTCACAGAAATGGCTATAAAAAGAGTTCCAGGCCTCTGTTTTGGACACTGAAAATTACTAATTTCTCCTCTCTCCGTCCTCTATATTTTGGCATTATCAAGTTACAAATTCCGAGTGTTCACATTTTGATCTAACGATACATAGTTTGAATCAAACAACTGTTCATACACTGCATTGTATCCAGAAGGCAGATTCTACAAAACCTATAGTGTACTCGCAGTTCTGTCTCAACCGGATTGGGAGAAATTTTACCTAAAAGAAATTGTTCCAAGAACGTGCCTTGTAGAAAATTAATTAATATATTTCGTTCTTTCCATCACAAAACTCCAACAATTTAGGCAAAATAAACTTATTCTTATTACTCCACTCAAATGGAAGGAACTGTGGGACAGTCTATCCAAGTCATGACTCAAGAATTAATCCGGCTCAACCGTTTTAATGGAGAAAATTCCACCCGTTGGCAAGAGAAAGTTATGTTATTCCTCACATCACTAAAACTTGCATACATTCTAGCTGATAACCTTGAACAAATTCCCGAGCCCACACCCGAAGACACCGAAGAAATAAAGCAAAAATGTGAGAAGAGGAAAGAAGACGAATTTATGTGTCGAGGACACATCCTCAATGCTCTGTCTCAAACTATCTATAGCTCTCATCGAATGATTCTGACAGTAAAGGAATTATGGAAGGCTTTGGAGACAAAGTATCAAAACGAGGAAGCGAGCAACCGTTAGTTTTTAATTTCAAACTATATGAATTTTATAATAAGTAATGATAAATCTGTCGTTGCACAAGCACATGAACTCCAACAAATTGTTGGTGACCTTAAAGCCGCTGGTATTTGTGGGTACCCGAAATTTAGAACCATGGGCCTGGACGAGTAGCCCAGTCCTAGCGGCCCAAAGTCCGGGCCCCTCATCTCTTATATTGATCCGGTCTCCCCCACGTTCTCATGGTGGGAAGTTATAGGGGATATGGAAAACGTGGAAAAACCCATCACCTCCACTTACCTACATGTACATGTATATATTAGACCCTAGGTCCAGGGCAAAAGGACAAGTTGTATTATCTGTAATTACTCTCCAGAGTATATAGAAATAATATCGACTGCACCACCGTGGACGTAGGTACATCTTTGCTGAACCACGTACATCCTTTGTTGTGTGATTGGCATTTTATATTCCTTGTTCTTCCTTGATAATTGCTTCTCTCGTATTTATTTGTGTTGCATAATAATTGTCACCACAATTGGTGCCGTCTGTGGGAAAGGTTCATCTTTCCCTGAGAAGAGCCCATGTCAAGAAAGGAGTTTAAGATGTCTGGTCACAGCAGCAATGCCCCTCAAGCATGAGATATTCAAGAGCCACCCGCTACTCGCAGGATTAGGTCTGAAGTCCGACGTTCAGATCAGAGAGCTCGCCTGGAAAGACCAGCCTCAGAAGAAAGTCAGGGACCAGCGAGGTCCACGCAGATATCCAGATTGATTGATGCGTACTAGGCAAGGCTCCAAGAGCAGAGGGAGTCTTCTCGCAGATACGAGGCTGAGAATGCTCGCTTGAAAAGAATACTGGAAAGACTGGAGAGGGAGCTTCGTCCTGATAACAGGAGATGCCCATATCGCACTCCTAGCCCTCAGGCGAGCAAATCTCGCAACCGAGGAAGGATCCCTAGGCGAGAATTTCAAAAGGACGAAAGAGGCGAGTCAGATGACGACCTTCGCGAACAGCTGCGAAGAGCTTGCCGCTACCAGAGCCCTGCTCGGAGCGATGAGAACATACGAAACATGGTCTGCAGGGAGATAGACCAGCATCCCGCTCACCACGGAACAAGATCAACTAGAGAACTCGCGAGGCGAGCTCTCAAAACCAAGATGAAGTCACCCTTCACAAGGGAAATCGAAGAGGAGTAAGCTCCCAAGAAATTTGCTATTCCAAGGTTTAAGATTTACGACGGAAAAACTGATCCCATCGATCATGTCAGGCAATACCGACAGGCCATGACCCTCTGGAATCATCGAGATGCTCTGATGTGCCGTATTTTTCCCTCGAGCCTTCATGATGTAGCACAGAAGTGGTTCGAAAGGCTCCCCCACCAGTCGATCAAGAATTTCAAATCCCTAGCCGAACTTTTTACGGCCCGATTCATTACCAGTAGCTCCCATCCCAAAAGAATGGATGCTCTGCTAACAATGAAGAAAATGCCTCAAGAGACCCTCCGAGATTATGCGAAGAGGTACTGGGAGTTATTCAATGAGATCGAGGACTACGCGGAGGAAGTGGAAGTGGCCTCCTTCAAAATTGGGCTCCCTAGTTCTTCCCTCCTCTACCAGTACCTGACGAAGAAGGAAGCTATGACTATTGATGACCTAATGGCCCAAATTGAGAAATATACAAAGGTGAAAGATGTCACCCACCCTAATACAGGAGAAAACGGTCGAGCTAAGCTCACTAACAAGGGAAGTGAGAAAACTGAGAACCGGAAGAAAGGAGGAAAGAACGGAGGCAAAAATGGCTCCAAGAACGGAGGGAACCATGACGTGTCGAACGTATTCTAGGCGGTCAACACCGTCTTCAAAGAACCAATTTACAAAATTCTCGCGAAGATCAAAGGTGAGGCATTCATCAAGTGGCCCAGGAAAATAGGAGGAGATCCCTCGAAGAGGAACAATGCGTTAAGATGCGCTTTTCACAAAGAGGGAGGACATAAGACCGAGCACTGCAAAGCTCTTAAGTCTCACCTCGAGGAGTTGGCCCAGTCCAGGCATTTGAACGACTTTGTGGAAAAGAGGGCAGAGAAAGTGGCTACCAACAGAGAAGCGAGACCTGACAACGTGCTGGAGGATGATGCTGGACATGAGTTCGCAGTAATCCACGGAGTATCTGACGTCAAGCAGATACAAGGGAACTCAGCTCGAATGGAAATGAAAAAACTTACAGCGGTAGTGCAGGCTTTTCTAATCGATCCATCAAAGTCACAGTCAGGAAAGCGTCGACGAGCGGAGGACGTCAATTATAACAAGCATATTGTTTTCACGGATGAAGATTTGGTGGGAGTAAGGATCCCACATAATAAGGCCCTGGTCATTACACTCATGATAGCCAACTTTGACATAGACAAGCTACTCGTCGATTAAGGAAGTTCATCCGAAGTAATGTACCTCGACCTATTCAAGAAATTGAAGTTGAGCGTCGCCGACCTAAAGAAAGCTACTGTTCCTTTGGTCGGCTTCGCTGGAAAAATGACCATGCCCCTGGGCAAGATAGTGCTGCCAGTTCGTGATGTAAACGTCTCCAAGATGATTGAGTTTTTGGCAGTCGACATCGAATCACCATACCAGGCCATCCTCGGCAGAGGATGGCTTCATATGATGAAGGCGATCTCTTTGACCTACCATCAAAAGCTCAAGTATGTAACCGAGAGATGAGTAATGGAGATCCACGGTGACCAAGCGATGGCGAGGAAGTGCTTCATAGCAGCCATCCGACCAAAGCCAGAGAAAAAGGCCGGTCAACCCATCGAGAAAGTTGAAGAAGGTGTGATACCTTCCAAGTAGCAATTAAAGTGTGGAAGACCTAGAGTAGAGGAGACCAGTCTCCTCCCCTCCGAGTGTGTCATCGAGGACCTGGTAGAAGTTATGGCTGAAGTTGGTGACAGTAGCAGAGTCTTCTTGATTAGAGCATCTCTCACTGACCAAGAACAGAAGGAGTTGGCGACCTTGCTGAGACACAACATAGATATTTTCGTATGGGGACCATACGAGCCGCCTGGAATCGATCCTAGTATGGTCTGTCATTAGCTGCACGTCGACCCCACATTCAAGCCAGTCACACAGAAGGCACGAAGAACTGCACTCGAGAAAGCTAAAGCGTTCGAAAAGGAAGTCGAAAAACGGCTGGATGCAGGATCCATACGGGAAGTGCAATTCCCCAATTGGTTGTCCAAGCCAGTAGTAGTTCCGAAGAATAATGGGAAGTGGAGAGTTTGCATTGACTTCACTGACCTCAACAAAGCATGCCCTAAGGATAGTTTCCCCCTCCCAAAGATAGACCAACTAGTAGATGCCACTGCAGCTCACGAGCGAATAAGTTTCCTGGACGCATACTCAGGATATCACCAGATCCCCTTGTATGCCCCAGACCAGGACAAAATGGCATTCATCACGACAGTTGGGTTATATTGCTACAAGGTCATGCCTTTTGGGCTCAAGAATGCCGGGGCAACCTATCAGCGGCTGGTCATAAAAATGTTCAAGGATTAAATGGGAGACATAATGGAGGTCTACATCGATGACATGCTCGTTAAGAGCAAGAAGAAGGAAAATCACCTCTCAGACCTGTCAAAGACCTTTAAAATCCTCAGGAAGTACCGAATGAAACTTAATGCGACAAATGTTCCTTCGGTGTCCAGTCAGGAAAATTTCTTGGATACTTGGTCAGTAAGAGAGGCATATAAGCTAATACAGACCAGATCGATGCAATCAACAGGGTAAAACCCCCTCGAACAATCCGGGACGTGCAGAAGCTCACTGGAATGCTCGCCGCCTTAAATCGCTTCATCTCTAAATCCTCCCAGAAGTGCAAGCCTTTTTTCTAGCTTCTAAAGGGGAGTAAACTGATAGAGTGGAGCCCAGACTGTTCGCGAGCTTTGGACGAGCTCAAGTCCTACTTAAGCTCTCCACCACTGCTTGTCATACCATAGCAAATGGATTCTTTGTACCTGTACCTCTCGGTATCCAATCACACTGTCAGCTCTGCGTTAATATGTGAGGTTGCAGGAATCCAACACCCCGTTTACTACACGAGTAAGACCTTATTAGACGCCGATCAAAGGTACCTGCCATTGGAGAAGCTCGCCTTTGCACTTGTAATAGCCTCGAGGAAGCTGAAGCATTATTTCAAAGCTCATACTATCATCGTCCTTACATCGCATCCCCTTAAGGCGGTCCTAAGGAAAGCGGACTTGTCGGGCAGACTGTCTAAGTGGTCAGTCGAGCTCGGCCGGTTTGACATCCAATTTCAACCAAGGACAGCTATCAAGGGTCAGATCCTTACTAATTTCATAGCTAAATTCACGGGCGAGGAACTCTCCGACTAACCTCAACCAACAAGGCAAGAGAAAAACCAAGCAACAGAGAGAACCTGGAGACTCTTTGTTGATGGAGCCTCCAACTCAAAGGGGCAGGGGTAGGCATTGTCCTCATCACTCCAGAAAACACAATCCTTGAACAAGGAATTAGGCTTGGATTTGCAGTCTCCAATAACGAAGCAGAGTACGAAGCCCTAATAGCCGGTCTCCAAAAGGCACAAACTCTAGGAGCAAAACGTTTACAGGTGTTTGGAGACTCTCAACTAGTCTCCAATCAGATAAGTGGAGATTACAATGCAAAGGATGAAAGAATGGCAGCCTACCCCGTCTTAGTGAGAGAATTAATGTCAAGATTTAAAGAGATCAACATCCAGCAATTTCCCAGGGGGCAAAACAGTCATGCTGATGCCTTAGCAGCCTTGAGTTCGGCAGTTGACTCTAACCTTAAGAGGGTCATCCCCATCGATTTCCTCATTTGTTTAAGCATTAACCACAACAGCAAGTTACCAAACGTGGAACAAATACTCCAGGTGGGATCAGCCCCCAGCTGGATAGACCCCTTAAAGGACTATTTAAAGGATGACACGCTCCCAAATGACAAGAAAACCGCCCACCAGATAAGAGTCAAAGCTGCTCGCTTTCACTTATCCACAGGAGGCGACTTGTATAAGAAATCCTTCTCCGGTCCCTACCTTAGATGCGTCCACCCAGGTGATGTCGAGCAAGTGCTACACGAGCTTCACAAAGGAATCTGTGGAAGTCATATCGGAGGAAGGTCTCTAGCCTTTCGAGCAATGAAGGAAGGCTATTGGTGGCCATACATGAAAAAGGACTTCGCAGTATATGTTCGCAAATGCCTGAAATGCCAATTCCACGCTCCTATGGCCCACCAACCCACCAGCGACCTGAAGTCCTTGTCCAGCCCATGGACCTTAGCCCAATGGGGAATGGACATCATGGGACCGCTGCCTACTGCCGTCGGCAATTGTAAATACCTGTTGGTTACAACTGACTACTTCACCAAATGGATCGAGGCTGAATCCCTGGCGAACATCTGAGATGCTGATATGATAAGGTTCATATGGAGAAATATAATCACTCGGTTTGGAATCCCCAGAACCATCATCACCAATAATGGGATGCAGTTCGAAAGTGGACCCTTTCAGAACTTCTGTAACGAACACGGGATCAGACACCACTTCAGTTCGGTGGCCTACCCTCAGAGCAATGGCCAAGCTGAAGCTTCCCACAAAACTGTGATCAATGGATTAAAGGAGCTATTAGAGCGAGCCAAAGGCGCATGGGTAACAGAGCTACCCCATGTTCTATGGGCATACCGAACCACTCCTTGGCGAGCAACAGGAAAAACCCCATTTTCGCTGACATATGGCATGGAAGCAGTCATCCCATTAGAAGCAGGTTTGCCAACAATGAGATCTAACCTTATCGACCAAGGCCTGAATGATGAAGCATTGCTCGCTGAACTCGACCTAGCCGATGAGCGTAGAGAGCTAGCCCTGGTGAAGCTAGCGAACTATCAGCAACAGCTCGCGAAGCATTACAACAAAAGGGTTAGCCCGAGGACGTTCCAAGTTGGGGGCTATGTTCTAAGGAGAGTCCTGGGCAGCACAATGAAGTCGTTAGACGACAAGCTAGGACCAAACTAGGAAGGACCCTTTAAAGTAACTAAAGATGATCTGCAAGGTGCCTATCACTTGGAAACAATGGAGGGCAGAGAAATACCACGAGCATGGAACGCAATTAATCTCAAGAAATTCTATTTTTAGATCTTTTTCTTGTATTCTTTTGTTATGAAAACAGAAGTTCATTTTCCTTATTACTAATGAAAGTTACTTAATTGGTTACACTCTGATTGGTGACAGCTGTATTCTTCGCACATCTTTTCCAAATAACAAGCACATTGATCACTATAGCAGGGGAATACCCCTCCTCAGGTCTTCGTCATAAAATGCGAGAGACCTCTTAGCATTGCCCCTGGCAATATATAAATCCCTACAGAGGATTCTTATGCAATAAGACCATATCTTATACTGGTCATCAAACCTACTTCGGTTGAACAAAATCCTGATCGGATAAAGACATTCAACATCAGGTGTGTCCTCGCCAATTGCCCTACTTAGGCTTAAGGGAGTGTGATGACACAACCTAAAAGGTAAAGTGGGGCACAATGGTACTTTGGTATTATACTGGACTGGGGGGACACTTGCATGACAAAACAGAAAAGATTACAAAGCAGCAAGAATATGAAAAGTAGGATGTACACGTTTAGTCGGTAAAATTGCCTAAAACACGAACTTTTCATTAATCCATCATATTCACAACAATGATAATACATGTTTAGTCGTCGAGCTCACCCAAACCATTTACATTATCAAAAATACAAAAAACAAAAGCTGGCAAGATCTCAAGGGGGTGGAAGCCTCCGAGAAAGATAATCAACCACTCGAGCTCTTCGTCCATCATCAGGAGCAGGGGATAACTCTTCCACAACCTCATTCGCGTCCGACTCCAATAATTTCTGCGGAATAATATCGATGGGGATCCATCGATCATCCCTCGTTAATGGGTTAGGCATCAGAGTGGAGGGAGACATCTCATGTCGATACCATAGCACCGAGTTCCTCGGGACCTGCAGCTCATTCAAAGCACTTAACCACCCCCTAATAAAAGAAAGTTCCTCGAACTCAGATAGTCTCGTTGGAGCATCCGACCAGCCTTGATCATAACCGTCAGCCCACGCTTGTTGAGGACCTTTCTTGTACAAGTGCCGCAACTGGATAACGTCCCTTTGAAGCCCAGCGACAATTACGTATGCTCGCAGAACATCATCACGGTGTTCTTCCATTTCCTTATCACGAAGTTCTTCTGCTTCCCTATTTCTGCCCCTGGTGCTACTACCAGCTCGCGGAGGGGGAGGGCGAGTAGAGCCTCACAGCACAGGACCAGATCTTGCTCGCGACGACGAGGAGCCTTGTCGAACTGCCGAAACAGTGCTCGGTGCATGCTCCCTAAGTTATAAGACTTTCCTACTCAGGTATTCATTCTCCTGGTGAAGGAACTCCCCAACTTGGTTGACCTCGGTGGCCTCTAGGAGTCTTATTCACAGCACATTGACTTCCTCTTGCACTGAGGCACTAATGTCCTCCATCTCCCGGAGCCTGTCTTTCAGCTTAGCCACTAGCTCGGATTTCTCCTTATACTTATGATTTCTAGACCTTAAGGACTTGCAAAGCTTAACAAAAGCCTGGCGAACTTCAGGGATCGCATTGGGACCAAGGGTCCTACCCAACTGGGAAGTAGCAGGAATGTAATCATCCACATCAACTAACTACAAGTGAAAGAAAGATAAAGGAGAGAAAGAGATCAGTACAAGCAGAAATGAAGCTTTTTCATTAATAAAAATTGAAGTTACATCAGACTAAAGAAAGAAAATTTACAGATTGGAAAATGCAAAAATACAAAAACCCTATCAATTAGCAACCTCAGAGGGCCCAGAGGTGGATGTCCCCTTCTCCTTATCAGCATCAGCAGGAGCATTGTCCTCGGCAGGGGCGACCTCTATCCCCTCAACAAGAGAAACATCAGCAGGAGTCGCCTGAGGGACAGGATAAGGGCCTTCAACAGCTGGGGCAGGATCCTCGTCTACGACTGGCCTCGGCCCTGGGTCGTGCTCGTCGAAGAGTGGGGATGTAACATCCACCCCAGTAGCTACGAGAGCCTTGTTCCATCCTTTCTTGAAGTTCAGACGGTTGATATAGCCTATCTGAACTTCAGCATCTTCGTATTCCACAACCCAGTCGGAATTGTAAGAGTCTTCCTTAGCAGTGACAGCCTCGGACTCCTTCTTCTTCAGCTCTTCAGAAAGTACCCTTTTCTCCTCCAGCACAGCAAGTTTGCTCGAGAAAATTAGGTCGTAAGCCTACCTCATCTCCTTTAGATCCGTGATCACCGCATCCTTCTCCTTGTTCGCAGTGGCAAGAGCCAAGTCAGATGAGATTCGAGCAGCGTCAACAACCTTAAAATTGGCCTCGAGCTCCTTATCCTTCAGCTTCAGGGCAGAGTTTTCTTGCTCCAATTCACTGTTCTTCTTCACCAGCTCGTCGCGTGAATGATATAGTACGGCGAAGTCAGTAACAAACTACGAAAAAGAGAAAATAATAGAAGAGGAAAATGAGGGAAGTCAGAAAAATGCAAGAGAAAATGAAACCTTACCAGAGCAAGCCTCTGACTAGCCTGAAGGGACAGGTGCTCTGAACCTAGTGCCCTTTTGCGGTCAGCCGGGAGGATAACTCTCTCGAGCAGAGCCGGGGCTAGCTGAGGAGAAATTTCCATGGAGGCCCCTTCAGGCAGAGCAGATACTGGGACTAAGGCCTGCCTAGCCTTCATCCTCGCCTCAACCCTCCTTTTCTCCTCCTTCTTCTCGCTCTCCCTCTTCTTCCTCTCCTCCACTATCCTCTTCTCTTCCAACTTCTTCCTCTCTTCTTTTTTTTCCTCTCTCTCTCTCTCACCTGCTCCTCTTCCTTCCTTCTCCTGTCCTGCTCCCGAGCGGAGGACCGAGAACCAGTAGCCACGGCCCCAGAAGTGGCTTTTTATTTCTTTGACCTCTGTGCAAGGAGCACGTGGTCCTCATCATCATCATCCCTAATCAAGTTCTTCCTCGGAGGAACCATCTCTTCACTTGAACTGCTAGAAGTGCTCGACGATCTCCGAGCTTCAGAAACCTCCTCACGATCAGAGGAACTGCTACTATCAAATCTACCTCCACCCAAATTACTCACGGCTCCTGTAAAGTCACTTTCAGAGATGCTCTCCTCCTCGTCCAACTGGATAGGCTCTGCAGCAGTATCTTCGAAGGAGTCAAACTCTGGTATACTATCCACAGGCCTCACTATGAAGCTGGAGCCAATGTTCTTATACTCGAGCAGGAAGGCAGCAAATCTGGGGTGCTCGCCGTCACCTAAGGGCTCCCTGATTTTCCAAGCCTTTACCAATTCTGAAAGACGGACCTCGTTGAGTGCAGGTTCCAAGTTCTTTGACTTCGCTGCATAAGAAAAAGCAAAGAAGAGTTAGAAAGGTCACAAATCAGTAAAAGTTGAAATAACAGTACAATGTCTACCTATATATTCCTCCCCGTAAAAAGGAACAGAGAACCTCTCAGACCTCGACCCTTCAAATTGGGGAGGGAACTGCCAATTCCTAACAAGGAAACCTTCTTGCTAGTAGTCCTTACGGGAATCAGGTAGATTTACTACCAATACCCTGTCAGGGCTCCTAGATTTGAGGTATAGGACACCTGAGCTAGTTCAAGAAAAGGAGTAACAGAAATAAACCTCGGCAAGTCCTAACCTAGTACCATACAATTGATTTATCCTATGGACGCCATTTACTATTTTCCACACATTGGGCGAGCATTGTGCAGGAACAATATTGAAATAGCCAAAGAAATGCAGGAACAAATCATTGGGAGGAAACGTGAGTCCCCCCTGGGAAAGCAACAGAACATGGATCCAGTGATCATCATTTATATCCCTAACATTCCTAGGAGGGGAGGCACAACACTCAATATCTACCCACTCAGAAATGTTGCAAAACTTCCTAAATTCAGAGATTGACCTATTCCCAATCGTCGCCATTGGAAGACCCAAGAAAAGCTACAAACCAAAGAGAAAGTACAAGGAAAGGGCACAGGAAACTTATAAAATAGAAGATCGGTTCAAGTGATGAAGAAGCACAAGCTCAGATAATCGGTTCAAGTGATGAAGAAGCACGAGCTCAGACAACTAAGAAATAATGGGAATGGAAATTAAGAGAAGAAGGTACAAGGCGCTAAAGTTCTCAGAAGATATAAGAGTACTGGAAAGGCTGAAGCGACGGGAGAGAAAGTGGCTATTCCAATAAGCCTTCAAATTCTAATCATAGCGCACAATAAGCGAAGCGGGTGCCGCCAAATCAACTTCACAGCTTTCGAGGAATCACAAATCAGCCGTAATGGCTGATCATTTAAATCCATTGATCCCATAAACATGGCCCAACAAATTTAGGGGCAATTGTGGGTACCCAAAATTTAGAACCATGGGCCTGGACGAGTAGCCCAGTCCTGGCGGCCCAAAGTCTGGGCCCCTCATCTCTTATATTGATCCGGTCTCCCCCACGTTCTCATGAAGGGAAGTTATAGGGGATATCGAAAACGTGGAGAAACCCATCACCTCCACTTACCTACATGTACATGTATATATTAAACCCTAGGTCCGGGGCAAAATGACAAGTTGTATTCTCTGTAATTACTCTTCGAAGTATATAGAAATAACATCTTTGTTGAACCACGTACATCCTTTGTTGTGTGATTGACATTTTATATTCCTTGTTCTTCCTTGATAAATGCTTCTCTCGTATTTATTTGTGTTTCATAATAATTATCACCACAGTATTAATCTTCAAGATGAATTTCAAGTAGGGGTGATTGTTTCAAAACTTCCATCCTCTTGGAATGGCTTTAAGAAGAAAATTAATCATGATGAAAAGACTTATACAGCGGAATCCCTTCTACGTTACCTTCGTATTGAAGACGATACTCATTTCGTGTAGGGGATGCCCATTCGCTTATGATGGGATGCCCAATCTAAATCATTAGATCGAATTTGTTCCAAACAGGCACGATCCAACGGCTGCTGAGTCACTACATGAAGAGCTGTGACTGTTGAAGAACAGTCACGGAAATGGCTATAAAAAGAGTTCCAGGCCTCTGTTTTGGACATCGAAAATTATAAATTTCTCCTCCTTTCATCCTCTATATTTTGGCATTATTAAGTTACAAAATCAGAGTGTTCTCGATTTGATCAAACGGTACATAGTTTGAACAAATAACTATTCATACACTGTATTGTATCCTGAAGGCAGATTCTACAAAACCCAAGTGTACTCACGGTTTTATCTCAACCGGATTGGGAGAAATTTTGATTAAAAGAATGCGTTCCAAGAACGTGCCTTGCAGCAAATTAATTAATATATTTTGTTCTTTCCATAACAAAACTCCAACAGTTTTAGGCAAAACAAATTGATTCTTATTACTCCACTCAAATGGAAGGAACTCTGGCACAATCTATCCAAGTCACGACTCAAGAATTAATCCGACTCTACCATTTTGATGGAGAAAATTTCACCTGTTGGAAAGAGAAAGATATGTTCTTCCTCACATCACTAAAACTTGCATACACTCTAGATGATAACCATAAATAAATTCCCCATCCCACACCCGAAGACACCGAAGAAATAAAGCAAAAACGTGTGTAGAGGAAAGAAGATGAATTTATATGTCATGGACACATCCTCAATGCTTGGTCTCAAACTGTTTATAGCGCTCATCGAATGATTCCAACAGCAAAGGAATTATGGAAGGCTTTGGATACAAAGTATCAAAACGAGGAAGCGAGCAACTGTAAGTTTCTAATTTCAAACTATATGAATTTTAGAATGAGTAATGATAAATTTGTCGTTGCACAAGAACATGAACTCCAACAAATTATTGGTGACCTTAAAGTCGCTGGTATTAATCTTCAAGATTAATTTCAAGTCGGGGTGATTGTTTCAAAACTTCCATCCTCTTGGAATGGCTTTAAGAAGAAAATTAATCATGATGAAAAGGCTTATACTGTGGAATCCCTTCTTCGTCACCTTTGTGTAGGGGATGTCCATTCGCTTACGATGGGATGCCCAATCTGAACCGTTAGATCGAAGCTGTTCGAAATAGGCACGATCCAACGGCTGCCGAGTCACTACGTAAAGAGCTGTGACTTTTGAAGAATAGTCACAGAAATGGCTATAAAAAGAGTTCTAGGCCTCTATTTTGGACACCAAAAATTGCTAATTTCTCCTCTCTCCGTCCTCTATATTCTGGCATTATCATGTTATAAATTCAGAGTGTTCTCAGTTTTATCAAATGTTACATAGTTTGAATCAAACAACTGTTCATACACTGCACTGTATTCTGAAGGCAGATTCAACAAAACCCATAGTGTACTCGCGATTCTGTCTCAACCGGATTGGGAGAAATTTTGCCAAAAAGAAAGAATTCCTAGAACGTGCCTTGCAGAAAATTATTTAATATATTTTGTTCTTTCCATAACAAAACTCCAACAGTTTTAGGCAAAATAAATTTATTCTTATTACTCCACTCAAATGGAAGGAACTGTGGCACAATCTACCCAAGTCATGACTCAAGACTTAATCCGACTCGACCGTTTGGATGGACAAAATTTCACCCGTTGGCAAGAGAAAGTTATGTTCTTCCTGAGATTACTAAAACTTGCATACATTCTAGATGATAACCTTGAACAAATTCCCGAGCCCACACCCGAAGACACCGAAGAAATAAACAAAAATGTGTGAAGAGGAAAAAAGACGAATTTATGTGTTGAGGAAACATCCTCAATGCCTTGTCTCAAACTGTTTATAGCGCTCATCGAATGATTTCGATGACAAAGGAATTATGGAAGGCTTTGGAGACAAAGTATCAAAATGAGGAAGCGAGCAACCGCAAGTTTCTAATTTCAATCTACATGAATTTTATAATGAGTACTGATAAATCTGTTGTTGCACAAGCACATGAACTCCAACAAATTGTTGGTGACCTTAAAGCCGCTGGTACTAATCTTCAAGATGAATTTCAAGTAGGGGTGATTGTTTTAAAACTTCCAACATCTTGGAATGGCTTTAAGAAGAAAATTAATCATGATGAAAAGACTTATACTCTGGAATCCCTTCTTCATCACCTTCGTATTGAAGATGATACTCGTTTCTTGTAGGGGATATCCATTCGCTTACGATGGGTTCCCCAATCTGAACTGTTAGATCGAAGATTTTCCAAATAGGCACGATACAACGGATGCTGAGTCACTACATGAAGAGCTGTGACTGTTGAAGAACGGTCATAAAAATGGCTATTAAAAGAGTTCCAAGCCTCTGTTTTGGACACCGAAAATTGCTAATTTCTCCTCTCTCCGTCCTCTATATTTTGTCATTATCAAGTTACAAATTCAGAGTGTTCTCGATTTGATCAAATGGTATAGAGTTTGAATCAAACAACTGTTCATACACTGCATTGTATCTCGAAGGCAGATTCTAAAAAACCCATAGTGTACTCGCGGTTCTGCCTCAACCGGATTGGAAGAAATTTTTCCTAAGAGAAAGCGTTCCAAGAACATGCCTTGCAGCAAATTAATTAATATATTTCCTTCTTACCATAACAAAACTCCAATAATTTTTGGCAAAATAAATTTATTCTTATTATTCCACTCAAATGGAAGGAACTGTGGCACAATCTATCCAAGTCATGACTCAAGACTTAATCCGACTCGACCGTTTTGATGGCGAAAATTTCACCCGTTGGCAAGAGAAATTTATGTTCTTCCTCACATCACTAAAACTTTCATACGTTCTAGATGATAACCTTGAACAAATTCCCGATCCCACCCCCGAAGACATCGTAGAAATAAAGCAAAAATGTGTGAAGAGGAAAGAAGACGAATTTATGTATAGAGGACACATCATCAATGCTCTGTCTCAAACTATTTATACAGCTCATCGAATGATTCCGACGACAAAGGAATTATTGAAGGCTTTGGAGACAGTATCAAAACGAGGAAGCGAGGAACTGTAAGTTTTTAATTTCAAACTATATGAATTTTAGAATAAGTAATGATAAATCTGTCATTGAACAAGCACATGAACTACAACAAATTATTGGTGACCTTAAAGCTGCTGGTATTAATCTTCAAGATGAATTTCAAGTAGGGGTAATTGTTTCAAAACTTCCATCCTCTTGGAATGGCTTAAAGAAGAAAATTAATCATGATGAAAAGACTTATGCTGTGGAATCCCTTCTTCGTCACCTTCGTATTGATGATGATTCTCATTTCGTGTAGGGGATGTCCATTAGCTTACGATGGGACGCCCAATATGAACCTTTAGATCGAATCTATTCCAAACAGGCACGATCCAATGGCTACTGACTCAGTACATGAAGAGCTGTGACTGTTGAAGAACAGTCACAGAAATGGCAATAAAAAGAGTTCCAGGTCTCTGTTTTGGACACCGAAAATTGTTAATTTCTCCTCTCTCCGTCCTTGATTTTTTGGCATTATCAAGTTATAAATTCAGAGTGTTATCAGTTTGATCAAACGGTACATAGTTTGAATCAAACAATTGTTCATACACTGCATTGTATCCTAAAAGAAGATTCTACAAAACCCATAGTGTACTCGCGGTTCTGTCTCAACCGGCTTGGGAGAAATTTTGCCTAAAAGAAAGCGTTCCAAGAACGTGCCTTGCAGCAAATTATTTAATATATTTCGTTCTTTCCATAACAAAACTCCAACAGTTTTAGGCAAAATAAATTGATTCTTATTAATCCACTCAAATGGAAGGAACTGTGGCACAGTCTATCCAAGTCATAACTCAAGAATTAATCCGGCTCAACCGTTTTGATGGAGAAAATTTCACCCGTTGGCAAGAGAAATTTATGTTCTTCCTCACATCACTAAAACTTGCATACATTCTAGATGATAACCTTGAACAAATTCCGGAGTCGACATCCGAATACACCGAAGAAATAAAGCAAAAACGTGTGAGGAGGAAAGAAGACGAATTTATGTGTCGAGGACACATCCTCAATGCTCTGTCTCAAACTATTTATAGCTCTTATCGAATGATTCTGACAGCAAAGGAATTATGGAAGGCTTTGGAGAAAAAGTATCAAAACGAGGAAGCGAGCAACCGTAAGTTTTTAATTTCAAACTATATGAATTTTAGAATAAGTAATGATAAATCTATCGCTGCATAAGCACATGAACTCCAACAAATTGTTGGTGACCTTAAAGCCGCTGGTATTAATCTTCAAGATGAATTTCAAGTAGGGGTGATTGTTTCAAAACTTCCATCCTCTTGGAATGGCTTTAAGAAAAAAATTAATCATGATGAAAAGACTTATACTGTGGAATTCCTTCTACGTCACCTTCGTATTGAAGACGATACTCGTTTCGTGTAGGGGATGTCCATTCGCTTACGATGGGACGCCCAATCTAAACCGTCAGATCGACTTTGTTCCAAAAAGGCACGATCCAACGGCTGCTGAGTCACTACATGAAGAGCTGTGACTGTTGAAGAATAGTCACGGAAATGGCTATAAAAAGAGCTCCAGGCTTTTGTTTGGACACTGAAAATTATTAATTTCTATTCCTTCCGTCCTCTATATTTTGGCATTATCACGTTACAAATTCAGAGTGTTCTCCATTTGATCAAACGGTACATAGTTTGAACAAATAACTATTCATACAATGCATTGTATCCTGAAGGCAGATTCTATAAAACTCATAGTGTACTCGCGGTTCTGTCTCAACCGGATTGGGAGAAATTTTGCCCTAAAAAATGCGTTCCAAGAACGTGCCTTGCAGCAAATTAATTAATATATTTTATTCTTTCCATAACAAAACTCCAACAGTTTTAGGCAAAATAAATTGATTCTTATTACTCCACTCAAATGGAAGGAACTCTGGCACAATCTATCCAAGTCATGACTGAAGTATTAATCCGACTCTACCGTTTTGATGACAAAAATTTCACCCGTTGGAAAGAGAAAGTTATGTTCTTACTCACATCACTAAAACTTGCATACACTCTAGATGATAACCATAAACAAATTCCCCAGCCCACACCCGAAGACACCGAAGAAATAAAGCAAAAACGTGTGTAGAGGAAAGAAGATGAATTTATATGTCGTGGACACATCCTCAATGCTTTGTCTCAAACTGTTTATACCACTCATCGAATGATTCCAACAGCAAAGGAATTATGGAAGGCTTTGGATACAAAGTATCAAAATGAGGAAGCGAGCAACTGTAAGTTTCTAATTTCAAACTATATGAATTTTAGAATGAGTAATGATAAATCTGTCATTGCACAAGTACATGACCTGTAACAAATTATTGGTGACCTTAAAGTAGCTGGTATTAATCTTCAAGATGAATTTCAAGTAGGGGTGATTGTTTCAAAACTTCCATCCCCTTGGAATGGCTTTAAGAAGAAAATTAATCATGATGAAAAGGCTTATACTGTGGAATCCCTTCTTCGTCACCTTAGTGTAGGGGATGTCCATTCGCTTACGATGGGACGCCCAATCTGAACCGTTAGATCAAAGCTGTTCTAAACAGGCACGATCCAACGGATGCGGAGTCACTACGTAAAGAGCTGTGACTTTTGAAGAATAGTCACGAAAATGGCTATAAAAAAAGTTCCAGGCCTCTATTTTGGACACCAAAAATTGCTAATTTCTCCTCTCTCCGTCCTCTATATTTTGGCATTATCAAGTTATAAATTCAGAGTGTTATCGGTTTTATCAAACGGTACATAGTTTGAATCAAACAACTGTTCATACACTGCATTGTATTCTGAAGGCAGATTCTATAAAACCCATAGTGTACTCGCGATTCTGTCTCAACCGGATTGGGACAAATATTACCTAAAAGAAAGCGTTCCAAGAACGTGCCTTGCAGCAAATTATTTAATATATTTCATTCTTTCCATAACAAAACTCCAACACTTTTAGGCAAAATAAATTTATTCTTATTACTCCACTCAAATGGAAGGAACTGTGGCATAATCTATCCAAGTCATGACTCAAGACTTAATCCGACTCGACCATTTGGATGGAGAAAATTTCACCCGTTGGTAAGAGAAAGTTATTTCTTCCTCACATTATGAAAACGTGCATACATTATAGATGATAAACTTGAACAAATTCCCGAGCCCACACCCGAAGACACCGAAGAAATAAAGCAAAACCGTGTGAAGAGGAAATAAGACGAATTTATATGTTGAGGACACATCCTCAATGCTTTGTCTCAAACTGTTTATAGCGCTCATCAAATGATTCCGACGGCAAAGGAATTATGGAGAGCTTTGGAGACAAAGTACCAAAATGAGGAAGCGAGCAACCGTAAGTTTCTAATTTTAAACTATATGAATTTTAGAATGAGTAATGACAAATCTGTCATTGCACAAGCACATGAACTCCACCAAATTGTTGGTGACCTTAAAGTCGCTGGTATTAATCTTCAAGTTGAATTTTAACTAGGGGTGATTATTTCAAAACTTCCATCCTCTTGGAATGGCATTAAGAAGAAAATTAATCATGATGAAAAGACTTATACAGTGGAATCCCTTCTTCATCACCTTCGTATTGAAGATGATACTTGTTTCGTGTAGGGGATGTCCATTCGCTTTCGATGGGACGCCCAATTTGAACCGTTAGATCGAAGCTGTTCCAAACAGGCACGATCCAACGGCTGCTGAGTCACTACATGAAGTGCTGTGACTGTTGAAGAACAGTCACAGAAATGGCTATAAAAAGAGTCCCCGACCTCTGTTTTGGACTACGAAAATTGTTAATTTCTTCTCTCTCTATCCTCTATATTTTGGTATTATCAAGTTACAAATTAACAGTGTTCTCGGTTTGATCAAACGGTACATAGTTTGAATCGAACAACTGTTCATACACTGCATTGTATCCTGTAGGCAGATTCTACAAAACCCATAGTGTACTCGCGATTCTGTCTCAAACGGATTGAGAGAAATTTTGCCTAAAACAAAGCGTTCCAAGAATGTGCCTTACATCAAATTAATTAATATATTTCGTTCTTTCCATAACAAAACTCCAACAGTTTTAGGCAAAATAAATTTATTCTTATTACTCCACTCAAATGGAATGAACTGTGGCACAATCTATCCAAGTCATGACTCAAGGCTTAATCCGACTCGACCGTTTTGATGGCGGAAATTTCACCCATTGGAAAGAGAAAGTTATGTTCTTCCTCACATCACTAAAACTTGCATACATTCTAGATGATAACCTTGAACAAATTCCCGAGCCCACACCAGAAGACACCGAAGAAATAAAGCAAAAAAGTGTGAAGAGGAAAGAAGACAAATTTATGTGTCGAGGACACATCCTCAATGCTTTGTCTCAAATTATTTATAGCGCTCATCGAATAATTTCGACGATAAAGGAATTATGGAAGGCTTTGGATCCAAAGTATCAAAACGAGGAAGCGAGCAACCATAAGTTTCTAATTTCAAACTATATGAATTTTAGAATGAGTAATGATAAATATATCATTGCACAAGCAAATGAACTCCAACAAATTATTGGTGACCTTAAAGCCATTGGTACTTATCTTCAAGATGAATTTCAAGTAGGGGTCATTGTTTCAAAACTTCCAACCTCTTGGAATGGCTTTAATAAAAAATTTATCATGATGAAAAGACTTATACTGTGGAATCCCTTCTTCTTCACCTTCGTATTGAAGATGATACTCGTTTCATATAGGGGATGTCCATTAAGTTATGATGGGATGCCCAATCTTAACCGTTAGATCGAAGATGTTCCAAACAGGCACGATCCAACGGCTGCTGAGTCACTACATGAAGAGCTGTGACTGTTGAAGAACAGTCACGAAAATGGCTATAAAAAGAGTTCCAGGCCTCTGTTTTGGACACCGAAAATTGCTAATATCTCCTCTCTCCATCCTCTATATTTTGGCATTATCAAGTTACAAATTCAGTGTGTTCTCGATTTGATCAAACGGAACATAGTTTGAATCAAACAACTATTCATACACTGCATTGTATCCCGTAGGCAGATTCTACAAAACCCATAGTGTACTCGCGGTTCTGTCTCAACCGGATTGGGAGAAATTTTGCCTAAAAGAAAGCGTTCTAAGAACATGCCTTATAGCAAATTAATTAATATATTTCATTCTTTCCATAACAATACTCGAACAGTTTTAGGGAAAATAAATTTATTCTTATTACTCCACTCAAATGGAAGGAACAGTGGCACAATCTATCCAAGGCATGACTCAAGACTTAATCCGACTCGACCGTTTTGTTGGCGTAAATTTCACCCGTTGGAATGAGAAAGATCTGTTCTTCCTCACATCACTAAAACTAGCATACATTCTAGATGAAAACCTTGAATAAATTCCCAAGCCCACACCCGAAGACACCAAAGAAATAAAGCAAAAATGTGTGAAGAGGAAAGAAGTCGAATTAATATGTCGAGGACACATCCTCAATGCTTTGTCTCAAACTGTTTATAGCGCTCATCGAATGATTTCGACGGCAAAGGAATTATGCAAGGCTTTGGAGACAAAGTATCAAAACGAGGAAGTGAGCAACCGTAAGTTTCTAATTTCAAACTATATGAATTTTGGAATGAGTAAAGATAAATCTATAGTTGCACAAGCACATGAACTCCAACAAATTCTTGGTGACCTAAAAGTCGCTAGAATTAATCTTCAAGATAAATTTCAAGTTGGGATGATTGTTTCAAAACTTCCATCCTCTTCGATATGGCTTTAAGGAGAAAATTAATCATGATGAAAAGACTTATACTGTGGAATCCCTTCTTCGTCACCTTCGTATTGAAGATGATACTCGTTTCGTGTAGGGGATTTTCATTCGCTTACGATGGGATAACCAATCTGAACCTTTAGATCGAAGCTCTTCCAAACTGGCACGATCCAATGGCTGCTGACTCACTACATGAAGAGCTGTGATTGTTGAAGAACAGTCACATAAATGGATATAAAAAGAGTTCCAGGCCTCTATTTTGGACACCAAAAATTGCTAATTTATCCTCTCTCCGTCCTCTATATTTTTCCATTATCAAGTTACAAATTTAGAGTATTCTCGGTTTGATCAAATGGTACATATTTTGAATCAAACAACTATTCATACACTTCATTTTATCCTAAAGGCTGATTCTACAAAACCCATAGTGTACTCGCGGTTCTTTCTCAACCGGATTGGGAGAAATTTTGCCTAAAAGAAAGCGTTCCAAGAACGTGCCCTGCAACAAGTTAATTAATATATTTCATTCTTTCCATAACAAAACTCCAACAGTTTTAGGCCAAATAAATTTATTCCTATTACTCCACTCAAATGGAAGGAACTGTGGCACAATCTATCCAAGTCATGACTCATGACTTAATTCGACTCGACCGTTTTGATGGAAGAAATTTCATCCGTTGGCAAGAGAAAGTCATGTTCTTCCTCACATCACTAAAACTTGCATACATTCTAGATGATAACCTTGAACAAATTCCTGAGCCCATACCCGAAGACACCGAAGAAATAAAGCAAAAATGTGTGAAGAGGAAAGAAGACGAATTTATGTGTCGAGGACACATCCTCAATGCTTTGTCTCAAATTATTTATAGCGCTCATCGAATAATTCCAACATCAAAGGAATTATGGAAGGCTTTGGAGACAAAGTATCAAAACGAGGAAGCGAGCATCCATAAGTTTCTAATTTCAAACTATATGAATTTTAGAATGAGTAATGATAAATCTATCATTGCATAAGCACATGAACTCCAACAAATTATTGGTTAACTTAAAGCCGCTGGTACTAATCTTCAAGATGAATTTCAAGTAGGGGTGATTGTTTTAAAACTTCCAACCTCTTGGAATGGCTTTAAGAAGAAAATTAATCATGATGAAAAGACTTATACTGTGGAATACCTTCTTCGTCACCTTCGTATTGAAGATGATACTCGTTTTTTGTAGGTGATGTCCATTAAGTTATGATGGGACTCCCAATCTGAACTGTTAGATCAAAGCTGTTCCAAACAGGCGCGATCCAACGGCTGCTGAGTCACTACATGAAGAGGTGTGACTGTTGAAGAACATTCACGGAAATGGCTATAAAAAGAGTTCCAGGCCTCTGTTTTGGACACTGAAAATTGCTAATATCTCCTCTCTTCGTCCTCTATATTTTGGTATTATCAAGTTACAAATTCAGTGTGTTCTCGATTTGATCAAATGGTACATAGTTTGAATCAAACAACTATTCATACACTGAATTGTATCCTGTAGGCAGATTCTACAAAACCCATAGTGTACTCGCGGATCTGTCTCAATCGAATTGGGAGAAATTTTGCCTAAAAGAAAGCGTTCTAAGAACATGCCTTGTAGAAAATTAATTAATATATTTCGTTCTTTCCATAACAAAACTCCAACAGTTTGAGGGAAAATAAATTTATTCTAATTACTCCACTCAAATGGAAGGAACTGTGGCACAATCTATCCAAGTCATGACTCAAGACTTAATCCGACTCGACCGTTTTGATGGCGTAAATTTTACCCATTGGAAAGAGAAAATTATGTTATTCCTCACATCACTAAAACTTGCATACATTCTAGATGATAACCTTGAATAAATTCTCGAGTCCACACCCGAAGACACCAAAGAAATAAAGCAAAAATGTCTGAAGAGGAAAGAAGTCGAATTTATATGTCGAGGACACATCCTCAATGGTTTGTCTCAAACTATTTATAGCGCTCATCGAATGATTCTGACAGCAAAAGAATTATGGAAGGCTTTGGAGACAAAGTATCAAAACAAAGAAGCGAGCAACCGTAAGTTTCTAAGTTCGAACTATATGAATTTTAGAATGAGTAATGATAAATATGTCGTTGCACAAGCACATGAACTCTAACAAATTATTGGTGACCTTAAAGTCGCTGGTATTAATCTTCAAGATGAGTTTCAAGTAGGGGTGATTGTTTCAAAACTTCCATCCTCTTGGAATGTCTTTAAGAAGAAAATTAATCATGATGAAAAGACTTATGTTGTGGAATCCCTTCTTCGTCACCTTCGTATTGAAGATGATACTCGTATTCGAGAAAAAAAGAAAGAACAAGGTGAGGGTCATTCAAAAGCCAATATAGTTGGGGATAAAAAATCCAAGATTATCAAAGACTCAAAATTTAAATCAAAGAATGATTCAAAATTCAAGAACCGAGGAGCAAATAAGAAAAAGAAGGGAAAATGTTTCTTCTGTGAAAAATTGGGCCATTATTCTCGAGAATATCGTCTTAAAAAGAAGGCATTTAAGGAAAAACAAGGGTTTAAGGAAACCAACAATGTTGAAGATCTTATTGCTACTGTATGCGAAGAAAATTCAATTGATAATGAAAGTGGATGGTGCCTGGATACCGGCGCAACGGTCCACATATGCAAAGACCGCTCTTCATTCAAAACATATCAAGAAATTGATGGAAAATAAGTGAAGATGGCAAATAATCTTCGCACCAATGTAGTTGGAAAAGGCACAATGTAATTGAAGCTAACTTCTAAAAAGACACTTAATCTAATTGATGTACTTCATGTATCTGATATGTGTAAAAATCTTGTGTCTGGAGACCTTCTCAATAAGAGAGGTTTCAAACTAGTGTATGAGTCTGATAAGTTTGTCTTGTCTAGGAATGGCCAATTTATTGGCAAAGGGTACTCTTGTAACGGCATGTTCAAAATTAATGTAATCAATGATATTAGTTATGCTTATATGGTTGAGTCTATTTCTTTATGGCATAGTAAATTAGGTCATGTGAATTATAAAAGTATTAAAAATATGACTAATCTCGGCTTAATCTCGGATTGTAAATTTGATAACCTTTCTAAATGTGAAATTTATGCTCAATCGAAGATAACTAGAAAGTCATTCAAATCTATTGAGAGGGCATCCGAAATTCTTGATCTTAATCATAGTGATGTATGTGATATAAAGAGTAATATGACTCGTGGTGGAAATAAATATTTCTTAACTTTCATTGATGATTACTCTAAGTATGCATATACATATTTACTTAAAAGTAAAGATGAAGTTTTCGAGAAATTTCTAATTTTTAAAGCAGAAGTTGAAACTCAACAAAATCAAAAAATTAAAGTCCTAAGATCAGATAGGGGTGGTGAATATTACCCGAGTGAGTTTATACAATTTTGTAATACTCATGGGATAATCCATCAAGTTACGGTGCCATATACGCCACAACAAAATGGAACGGCAGAAAGAAAAATAGGACTTTAGTTGAAATGATAAATTCAATGTTAATCAGTTCTGGTTTACCTTTGTCGATGTGGGGAGAAGCGGTTTTATCCGCATGTTATATTTTAAATAGAGTTCCATTGAAAAACAATGATATTACACCATACGAATTATGGTTTAATCGTAAGCCTAATCTTAGACGTCTTAAAGTTTGGGGATGCCTTGCTTACGTAGGAAAACCCAAACCTAAAAGACCTAAACTAGGAAATAGGACTTACAAATGTGTTTTTCTTGGATACTCTAGTAACAGTACGACTTATAGATTTTTAAACCTTGAAACTCAAGAGATCATTGAGTCGATAGATGTGCAATTCTTTGAACATCTAACAAAGTTTAGTACTTTGAATCAAGGTTTAGAAAATAATAATCCTTCTGTTGACTCCTCAACTTTAAAAGAAAATTCACAATCAATATCTTCTTCGGAAACAACGAATGACGTTGAACCACGAAGGAGTAAAAGACAAAGAACTGAAAAAACATTTGGGCCTGACTTTGTTATTTATTTAGTTGAAGGGGATTTAAATGAGACTAAGAACAAAACTAAATTTGTTCTTAATGTAGAAGATGAATCGACCACATTTCATGAAGTGGTAACATCTAGGGATGTTGTCTTTTAGAAAGAAGCAATAAATGATGAAATGAACTCAATTTTGTCAAATCAAACTTAGGTTATTTTCGATCTTCCCCCCGAGGCTAAACCTATTGGGTGCAAATGGATATTTAAAAGAAAATTAAATCCGGATGGTACTATAAATAAATTTAAGGCAATACTAGTTTTTAAAGGATATAAGAAAAAACATGGAATTGATTACTTTGATACATATGCTCATGTTGCTCGAATCACTTCCATTAGGATATTAATATCTCTTGCTTCTATTCACAATTTAGTTATTCATCAAATGGATGTTAAAACTGCATTTTTAAATGGTGATTTAGAAGAAGAGATTTACATGGAACAACCTGAAGGGTTTGTTTTTCTTGGCCAAGAAAAGAAAGTGTGTAAATTGGTTAAATCTCTTTATGGCCTTAAACAAGATCCTATGAAATGACATGAGAAGTTTAATAATATTATTATATCCCATGGATATAAAGTTAATGATGCTGACAAATGTATATATAGTGAGTTTGAAAATGGTGTTGGTGTTATTATTTGCTTATATGTGGATGACATGTTAATATTTGGGTCTAATCTCATATATGTTGAAGAAACCAAAAGGTTTCTTTCATCAAAATTTGATATGAAAGTTCTTGGAGAAGCTGATGTGATTTTAGGAATCAAAATTGTGAGAAAGGATAATTCTTTAGCGTTATCTCAATCCCATTATATAGAAAAAGTTCTTAAAAGATATAATCATTTTGAACTTAAGCCAGCTGCTACACCGGTGGATCCTAGCATCAAATTAATGAAAAATACTGGGCGTGCTATGGACCAACTTAAATATCCTAGTATTATTGCGAGTCTAATGTATGCCATGCATTGCACTAGACTAGACATTTCTTATGCAGTGAGTGTATTATGTAGATTTACAAGTAATCCAGGACAAGAGCACTGGAATGAAATTTCTAGGGTGCTTAGATACCTGTAGAGGACTTTGGATTATGTCTTACATTATGTAGGATATCCATATATTTTAGAAGGATATAGTGATTCAAGTTGGAATAATATTGAATCAAAATCCAAGTCAACTACTGGTTGGATTTTTACGCTAGGAGGAGCAGCTATCTCTTGGGGATCCAAGAAACAAACATGTGTATCAGATTCAACAATGCAATCTGAATTTATAGCCCTAGCAGATGCATGTAAAGAAGTAGAATGGATTATAAATGTGTTGTATGATATTCATTTATGGAAAAAGCCATCACCTTCTATTATGATAAGTTTTGATAACCAAGCCACAATTTATAAAGTTTCGAACAAAACTTACAATGGAAAAGGAATGAGTAATTACAGTCGAGTATATTAAAACAAACAAGAATTTAGCAGATCCTCTGACTAAAGGTCTTGTTAGGGAGATGATATATATCACCTCAAAAGGAATGGGACTAAGGTCTATTAAATAACACAACTATATTTAATGGGAACCCAACTCATATCTTGAAAATATAGATAGAGTTCAATGTGGTACAAACAAGTTAAATTATAGTTATGGAACACTAGGAATTTTATACAAAAAGTTTCATTCCTATGTGCCTAGTGTTGGTTTTCTGCATGTTAGAGGATGAAGGTTACTTCTTAATGAATCATATAAGTGTGCCTCGCAGAATCACTAAAATTGATTTACCTATACGAGTGTCGAAAGTGTGGCCGCTTTCTATGGAATCAAGACCGATCCTAAAGCGCTCGTGAAATCAGGATTAGCACAAGGCCATAAAAGTGCATGCTAGAATAACACTCATAAACTCAGAAATCGGTATGTGTGATAGTTCCGGTTAGTCTTAAAAGGTCCTTGGTTCAAGATACGTTCACCACAACACCTTGATGAACTTTTGAATTATTTACACTATATGAAAGTTCAAGTCCGAAAGACACTTCTCATTTATGTACTAGATTTTAGCGATACTGCAAAAAGTTATTTATTATCTTTTTGCTTTGCTCTCTTGTGTATATATTGAAATTGGTGGGGGAATGTTGGATAAATTCCAATATTTATTGATGTTTTAATTTTAGTTGTTAATATTTTATTATATTATTGGTGTTTTATTTTAAACATTATTTGGGTTTTATTTTAGAATGTAGAAACATGAGCAAATGGGTGTGAAAGATATGGGAGTGATCAAAATCTCATATTGTCCCACATTGGAAGAATACAACAAAAAGTAGTGGTATATCAACTAAGGGACAACTAAGATTCTTAGTTGACAAGGCAAATAAGAGGCTATGATCCTACGCATCGCGGTGGTGCTTAAGCACCACCAATCGTGACACTCGTAAGCGCGACACGCCGCGTGCGAAAGGGCGAATGGGCGACTTAGGGGGCATTGTACGCTTTGAAGCGCACTTGGCACTTCACATGTGCGCATCGTCGCTTGGAGCGTGGGAGCCTAAAGTTTTGACGAGGTAAAACAGATCAACGGTTGTGATTAAACGATCCGATTAAAGAGTTTGAAATTCAAATGACTTAATCTGAACCGTTAGATGAACTCGTAGCGTTTCATGTAGGGGATGTCCATTCGCTTATGATGGGATGCCCAATCTGAACCGTTAGATCAAATCTGTTCCAAACAGGCACGATCCAATGGCTATTGAGTCACTACATGAAGAGCTGTGACTATTGAAGAACAGTCACTGAAATGGCTATAAAAAGAGTTCCAGGCCTCTGTTTTGGACACCGAAAATTGCTAATTTCTCCTCTCTCCGTCCTCTATATTTTGGCATTATCAAGTTATAAATTCATAGTGTTCTCGATTTAATCGAATGGTACATAGTTTGAATCAAACAACTGTTCATACACTACATTGTATCGTGAAGGCAGATTCTACAAAACCCATAGTGTACTCGTGGTTCTGTCTCAACCGGATTAGGAGAAATTTTGCCTAAAAGAAAACATTCCAAGAACGTTCCTTGAAGCAAATTAATTAATATATTTCGTTCTTTCCATAACAAAACTCCAACAGTTTTAGGAAAAATAAATTTATTCTTATTACTCCACTTAAATGGAAGGAACTGTGGCACAATCTATCCAAGTCATGACTCAAGACTTAATCCGACTCGACCGTTTTGATGGCGGAAATTTCACCCATTGGCAAGAGAAAGTTATGTTCATCCTCACATCACTAAAACTTGCATACATTCTATATGATAACCTTGAACAAATTCACGATCCCACACCCAAAGACACCGAAGAAATAAAGCAAGAATGTGTGAAGAGGAAGGAAGATGAATTTATGTGTCGAGGATACATCCGCAATGCTTTGCCTCAAACTGTTTATAGCGCTCATCGAATGATTCCGAAGGCAAAGGAATTATGGAAGGCTTTGGAGACAAAGTATCAAAATGAGGAAGCGAGCAACCGTAAGTTTCTAATTACAAACTATATGAATTTTAGAAAGAGTAATGATAAATCTGTCGTTGCACAAGAACATGAACTCCAACAAATTGTTGGTGACGTTAAATCCGCTGGTATTAATCTTCAAGATGAATGTCAAGTAGGGGTGATTTTGGAATGGTTTTAAGAAGAAAATTAATCATGATGAAAAGACTTATACTGTGGAATCCCTTCTTCGTCACCTTCATATTGAAGATGATACTCGTTTCGTGTAGGGGATGTCCATTCACTTACGATGGAACGCCCAATATGAACTGTTAGATCGAAGCTATTCCAAACAGGCACGATCCAACGGCTGCTGAGTCACTATATGAAGAGCTGTGACTGTTGAAGAACAATCACATAAATGGCTATAAAAAGAGTTCCAGGCCTCTGTTTTGGACACCGAAAATTTGTAATTTCTCCTCTCTCCGTCCTCTATATTTTGGCATTATCAAGTTATAAATTCAAAGTGTTCTCAATTTGATCAAATAGTACATCGTTTGAATCAAACAACTATTTATACACTGCATTGTATCCTGAAGGCAGATTCTACAAAACCCATAGTATACTCGTGTTTCTGTCTGAATCGGATTGGGAGAAATTTTGCCTAAAAGAAAGCATTCCAAGAACGTTCCTTACAACAAATTAATTAATATATTTCGTTCTTTCCATAACAAAACTCCAACAGTTTTAGGCAAAATAAATTTATTCTTATTACTCAGCTCAAATGGAAGGACCTGTGGCACAATCTATCAAAGTCATGACTTATTCCGACTCAACCGTTTTGATGGCAAAAATTTCACCCGTTGGGAAGAGAAAGTTATGTTCTTCCTCACATCACTAAAACTTGCATACATTCTAGATGATAACCTTGAACAAATTCCCGAGCCCACACCCGAAGACACCGAAGAAATAAAAAAAAAACGTGTGAAGAGGAAAGAAGACAAATTTATGTGTCGAGGACTGACCGGGCGGAAAAAGTGTGCGTGTGTAAAGTGCACAATCGTTGTGTGTTTTGACGCCGCGATACAAAAAAAACCTAAGCTACTACTACACTTGACAAGCAAGCACAACGGTAAGTCGGGTATCGTAAGAAATCCATAGGGAGTGATTGAATTTTAGATGTTAATTGTTTAATTACTTCAGGAATAAAAGTGTAAAATAAATAAATGAAAAAGTGATGGTTGGGAATGGTGACAAAAGAGAAAAAAGAAGAAGTTAACACTATACTACAATTAATAAAACGAGAGTCGGGATCGCATCCCCACCATGGGCTAAACAACTAATAATTAGAATTTCGGTTCGAAAATATTTAATCGAGCATTTTCAATTAAGCATAAACATCACACAATATGGAATTTAACCAAAAGTTGCGAGATTAAACATTTAATCAAAAATGGTCACACGCGGATTAAATTCGGATTATCGCTATAAACACTAACGTTGCGTGACAAAGAAAGTTAAATGCATAATAATCCGACTTTAATACACGCGGTTTCAATTAAATGCAATTTTACCCAAAACCTAACTTTCGGAGCTCGACTCCCATTAATGGCGGAAACGCAATCCCAACCCGTTATCTACGGGCAATACATGAATTAAACTACTTTAAACAACTGATTAGCTAATTAAAGCAAGAAATAAATAACTACAACTAATTATTTAAGCATGAAATTAAACTACAACAATGGAAATAAACTAGAACAACAATTATATTAATGGTAGGGGTAATGAATAGTCAACTTACAAACCCAAAAGGGTGTCAATCCAAGAAGAAATGAAGAAGAACTCTCCAAAAACCCTCAAAACCCTAACTTTTCTAACCTAAAATCGTTCTCCCAACTTAATACAATGTTTACCCATATATACCCAACCAAAAACCAACTTAAAAATAAAGATTTCCGAAATTTTACTGTAGCCGAATCGATTCGGAAATGGTCCGAATCGATTCGAAAACAGGGGAATTTTGAACTGCAATTCTGCAGCAGGGGCGAATCGATTCGGTTTTGGGGCGAATCGATTCGCCCCTACAGGTCTGCAATTCTGCATCTTTGTCCTGTTTTACGGAAAATGCCGCCATTTCTTCGTTATAGCTCGGAATGAGGCACGGTCGGAGGCTACGCGAAGATAACTCATAGAACTAAAACATCCAAGAAGACATTGGGCCAAAAAGCCAAAATATGAAATGACTAAAATGCCCTTGAATGTGACCTTGAGTGTACTTTTCATGTCAAAACCATCCTAAAAATGCCATAACTCCATCGATACAACTCGGAATCATGCACCGTCGGCGGCCACGCGAAGAGAAATCAAAGGGCTTCAACTTCGGTGAAGAGCTCGGGATTCAAACCCGAATATTGGAATTACTAAAATGCCCCCGAAGCTGCAAAAGCCGACGAAACATTTTCGGAAAGCGTCTGAACTTCATACTAAGCATCCAAATACCTACAAAAGCTCAATTAACCCCTGCAAAACATGTTAACATAGAAATCCAAGGTTGTCCGGTTAACGAGCATAAATATAGGGATTAAGATACCCGAGAGGGCTAATAAGGCATAGGTTAACGGGTGAAATACGCAATATTTGCGTCGTATCAAGGACAAATCCTCAGTGCTTTGCCTCAAACTCTCTATATCTCTCATCGAATGATTCCAATGGTAAAGTAATTATGGAAGGATTTGGAGACAAAGTATCAAAATGAGGAAGCGAGCAACCGTAAGTTTCTAATTTCAAACTATATGAATTTTATAATGCGTAATGATAAATCTGTCGTTGCACATGTACATGAACTCCAACAAATTATTGGTGACTTTAAAGCTGCTGGTATTAATCTTCAAGATGAATTTCAAGTAGGGGTGATTGTTTCAAAACTTCCATCCTCTTGGAATGACTTTAAGAATAAAATTAATCATGATGAAAAGACTTATACTATGGAATCCCTTTTTTATCACCTTCGTATTGAAGATGATACTCATTTCGTGTAGGGGATTTCCATTTATTTACGATGGGATGCCCAATCTGAACCGTTAGATCGAAGATGTTCCAAATAGTCACGATCCAACGGCTGCTGAGTCACTACATGAAGAGCTGTGACTGTTGATGAACAGTCACAAAAATGGCTATAAAAAGAGTTTCAGGCCTCTATTTTGGACACCAAAATTTCTAATTTCTCCTCTCTCCGTCCTCTATATTTTGGCATTATCAAGTTACAAATTCAGAGTGTTCTCAGTTTGATCAAACCATACATAGTTTTAATCAAATAACTATTCATACACTGCATTGTATCCTGAAGGCAGATTCTACAAAACCCATAGTGTACTCGTGGTTCTGTCTCAACCGAATTGAGAGAAATTTTTCCTAAAAGAAAGCGTTCTAAGAACGTGCCTTGCAGCAAACTAATTAATATATTTTGTTCTTTCCATAACAAAACTCCAACAATACGGATATCGGAGGGATACGTCCAAGTCTTCAAAGTAATAATGACCCAAAAGATCACTGGGTAGATAAGGATAGACATTAGCTCCCTAGAGCTGGCAAAATGGAGCCCATTTCCACAATTCGACCGTATAAACCCATTAAGGGTTGAAGTTAAGCCCGACAGTATTTTTTGGGGGTTGAAATGGGTCAGATGGGTGGTTTATTACGGGTTGGAGACCAACCCGTTCCTAACCCACACTTCATATCTTCTCTTCTAGCTCTTTTTCTTCTCGCTCTCGCTCTATATTATCTATAACATACATATATACACATATATAATTGGGTAAGTGGTTTGACCCGAGCTCGTACCCGAGATAATATTCCTCTCAACCCGTTCCAACTCGCCTTTGTCCAACCCTCATCCATATGTAACCCGCCCAGAGGATCCATCCAATTGTCGGGCCTATCTCACATACAACCCAACAAGAGGATGTCTTATTCATCAATATTGAGAGATACCTTAGGACTCCATGTATTAGAGTTGTATGGAAACCGAATAACTTGTAATTATAAAAGAGGCCTACGATGAGCATAAAGCAAGGGATAATCATTGTAACATTAATACCTAGTTCTCAACTAGCATTTCTAGCACTCAAATATTTGTTATTTAATAAGTGCTCTCTCCCTCTCATCCATGTAGGCAAGTCGGACCTTACTAAACCATGTATGTCCTTGTGTCTCTTTGATCTTTAGCTTCTAATTCGTCGGTATTTTTGATAACTTACAATGTACCATATGTTATCATGTACAATTTTGGTGCCGAATATAGAAATGTTCTAGCAACTCCACAAATTTTCAATAAAACAATTATGTGAGTGCACATAAGTCCATACATACATCATTCATCTTAGCCTCGGGACAAATGGGGGTGAAGGATCATGTCAGAACTTCGTGGATGGTGACACAAAAGACCTTCTGTTAGCGCTTACATGACTCCATCTCGTCGCGATAGCCCTTCATTTAGAGGGCAATCATCTCATCATAGTGAATGATGCTACCACAAGTGCGGTCATCCCAAATTTCGCAGTATGGAGGTCCCAACCCAAGACCTTAAGGATCAGTCAATAAAAAGGTACAAGGATCGCCTACAAGCATAAGATGGTGAGATCTAAAGGGTTATTGATGAAAACACCAATTTAAGGCAAGAGTTTAATGGACGTTATGAGGACCAATGATCAAGTGCTTATAGTTTGTTGTAAGAGAAGTGAAACTTGTTTGGGTTTTATTCTTAAAACTATGTATGACATTTAATTATTAATAAAGGTGTATCAAGTTCATGAGAATCATATTTGTGAGAATGCCTTATGTCTATTTTAAAATATTATATAAATATGGGTCAATTGAACTTAGTGGGAATTCTCATGAGTTAGGTTCGACTTGATCATATAAGATCGAAATTCAGGTTCAAGTTCAATTGAAAAATTCACAGCCTAGCTGGGGATTTGACATATCATCCCTAAAGCTACGAGTACGATCTTAATAGTTTATCTTGACTACGGGAACTTATTGATAGTTTGGCAAAGTGATCGATAATTCAAACATGAACATTCTGGTACATCAATGTATTGAACGGAACAACAATGAGGTTTAAGTCTAGGTACTAACTAGATTAGACTTTCACAATCTCACATAGTTTGCAAAGGGTGCATAAATACTTAATCCCGATGACTATGAGGATTGGAATGTGTCTACAATTGTTGCTTTGATTATCATGGGTGCAATCTAATTTATTGAGTTTATATCTTTGCAATTTGGCAATCATTTTATGTACATGTATGAGATCATATTCCAGAGGAATCCGCATCTGAAAAATATTCTGGATTGTGATACACCCTTGACAAACTTATAAATTATTATTCTAGCATAAACCTCATTAGTGGATTATTTATAATTCGGTAAAGTATCAAATAAGTTAAGCTTGAGATAAAGAAATAAATAAGATGTTAGTGAAAATAAATTAGTGATGAATTGAATTTAACCAAGCGGGTAGTTTAGGCTTTACGTAGGGAATCATATTATGGACTATCTAACTTTGCATATAAATACCTCATTATTTAATTAATTATAGGATAATTAAATTGGAGGGCAATTAGAGTTATTTAGTGAAATTAATTATAATAAAACGGGAAAAAAATATATTAAGGTAAGTAATATGGGTTTTACATATTTTCATTTAGAAGCCAATTTAATGATCGATCTAGAGTCCTAGAATAGTCCATTACCCAAGTAGTAGGCCTAAACTCTCCGAATACCTTAATTGGCTCAAGCCCACTTTGTGTATCTATGTATATGGATCTAAGGTAACACATCCTAAGGATTATAGAGATAGATAGATAAATAGATAGATAGATAGATAGATAGATAGATAGATAGATAGATAGATAGATATATAGAGATAGATAGATAGATAGAGAGAGAGAGAGAGAAAAAAAATACTATTCACATTTTTATGAAGGGGTGAGGGGAAATGATTTCTTTCATATTTCATCTCTAGGGTGCCTACACACAAGAATTACTTTAGTGAGATCATATACTAGAGGATTCAAGGCTTTCAGGGAGTTCTAGCAAGCTCTTGGAGGGCAAAGAAAAACAACCTCTTCATCTTCTACAAATCATATTTCTCCTTATTCGAATTACCTCGTAATTCAAAACCCTAGGTTTCTGTTTTAAAATTCGATTGTTGTTCTTACTTTCTAATACATGATCATTCAAAAATTTTGGGCAACAAAGTTAGAACACCTCATATATTCTCACATGGAGTTTATCAGGACGACACGCTGAAGATAAGGCATGTTAATTGATATGACAAAGTATGACCTTGTCTTAGAACGAGTCCCTTTATCACCAGCAACCGAGCTTCCACAAGGAACTCGTAGGTTGTTTCCAAGACTCTTCCAGACTAGGGTCAGCCTCATTGCTCATAACCTCGGCCATCCAATAGGCCGAGACCTCAGGGGACAATAACAAGGACATGTCTCGTCCTCTGCCCCAGCTGACACTAGGAAATGGCCATCTTAATCCAACTCGACCTGAACTCTTTGACCGAGAACACACTTGACAGTTACCTACGTAGAGTTGTGCACTACATCAACAACCTCGTACTCGTCCACGCTGAAACCTTTGCAGACAACACCAAATAGTACGAGCAGTAGAAGGTTCCAAGGTGGCGTGTCCCATGTGGGTAATTTGGTCACAACCAAATTATCCCCTCACGTGAGGGGATATTGCATCATCATTAGTTACATGTGCTATGGACAGATGTCATCATCCTATTGGAAGCCTTCATCATCACATGCCTACTGTATGCTTAAGGGGTGCATTACACCCCGTGAGCACTATAAATACTTGTCTTTTACCTCTTGTAAAGAAGATAGAGGAAAAACCTTACTAAAACTCTGTCAAACTCACTATAAGAGAGAGAAAGCTTGAGCGATTGTATATTCAGGCCATTAGAGCCTCATTTAGTAGATTACACACAGTACATAGTGGACATAAGCCATAATTTGGCTGAACAACTTAATTCTGTTGTTCAATCCCTCTCTGCCTCATCTCATTCTCTTACTGTTGTATTACTTATTTTTTTCCATTATTATACTTGTTTGAGCTCATTACCATTGTGACCCAGTGGAACCATGTTTTGTATCATCACTAATCAATTTATATCATTCTCAGCATCAAGGGTATATACAAATGATAATAAATAAAAAATATTAGCGATATAATTATAAATGAAAACAATATAAATAATTGAACTAGGATAAAATAAAACTCTCCTTCATAACTGAATTCACTATAATAAATCTCCATAATAAAATAGTCTTAATTCTAAAATTTAAATAAATGGAACCATATAGGTTCAAACATAAACTCCTGAATACAATAACTACTGAAATGCCAACTGGAAAGAAATAATAACTCCCATAGTAAGGATGATGAATAGGATATCCAAGCATTATAACTTTGACTGCTCAATTATGCCTCTCCTATATAACAATAATAATACCTAGAGGGATTTTTTTTATAAATTTAGATCGAGGCCCGAAGTTGAAAGAAATATTTATATTGATTAATAGTATTTAATACGACCCATTTACGCCCCATGTCATCACCCGCCGACAGTCATGCAAAATATACCTTACCTTACCTCTATCCTCAAACAGTTTTAACTAACCATACCCTGTCCATACCTTACCATACTAGGGTTAATTTTCCACATAAGTAAAACGTTAATTATAAACTAATAGTCATAAAGCCCCACCACATCTCACTCCCAACCGTACGAAGTTTCTTACATGAAATGTCTCATAAAGGAAATCCAAACATAGAACCCATCTGGTACACTACTACTTAGCTTAGTTAGTCGTTAATATTTGTTGGCCCAATGACTCACACATCACTATGATATACACGTCATAAACCAATGATCTACCAAAAATTTGGTCCTAAGAATCTCAAACCCTAATTCTCCTAACTCCTGACCTAACTAGACTTCTATGTGGGACATCTTGCAAATGAAATCCAAATAAGGAACTCCCCCTCCCCCCGATAAACTTTTGTTTAGAGGAATCGTTCGCCTGAGATAATGGTAAGATACTCCCTAGGAAAATACTCCAAAATCTCAAATAACATCATGACCAATACCATCGAGCACTACATCGGCTCATGTGTTATCTAATTATCTACAAAGCATTAACCCAACTCATAAGTACCTTATACCAAGGGGTATAAAATCCAATATACATATATATACATATATATACTACAATATGTATATATTACATCGGCCCACAGTAATCAACTAACCCTGGACTAATCAGATAAAGAGCATTCACTTAACTTATATTGTCTATCATCCATACAGATGGACCAAAATAAAAATTATTTACCCAACTCATATCGATTATCATCTATACCGATAGACCAAAACATAGTCATCCAATGGCCATGCAATAACGCAACCCAAACCCCACATTAAAGCCATACAAAGAGTATCACTATTCTAAGTAAATACATCATTAAGATTATACCATAGCCATGTATTGTTAATCATTATTCATACTCATCATGATTAACCCAACCCCGATGTATTTTAACATTTATCATCCGGTTATGTACACTTCCTGAATTATGTTTTACATATAGCAACTTATCCCCAAACTAGCCTCATAGCAATAGTCGAATCCCATGTATACATATACGCATATGCAAATAAATGTACTAACTTTACCACAACACATATATCCAAATGTTAAACTACCCTCGAAAGCCAACATACAAGTATTTAACATTAATATACTTACATTGTCCTCATAACCAGACTAGATATATATATATATATATATATATATATATATGTGTGTGTGTGTGTGTGTGTGTGTGTGTGTGCGTGTGGATGGTAATTAGACAATGGGATTAGACAAGGTTATATGTATAACCTTGTCTAATCCCATAGTCTAATTACCATCCACACGCGCACACACACACACACACAAACAAACAAACACACACACACACACACAAATAAATATATATATATATATATATATAGTGAGGCGGAGAGAGAGAGAGAGAGAAGGAAAAAAGAACAAAAAAATGGTTAGACATTTGTTATGGTTAAAAGTTATGATAAATGCATTGGTCCTTTTTTTTTTTTTATAAAAACACTAGGAAACATAATTTGTCACAGCTTTTGACCATGAAAAATGTTGTCTATTTTCTCATTCATTTTAGAGAATTCTAATATGTATAAACAACGCATGTTGTACTCCACCCTAATAAAAATAACAGCACTAAAACTAACTCGTACTTCAACGTGTGGTCCAATCGAGTAACAAAACCCATCATGAACAATACATAAATTAAGTCACACATAATATATAACATATCACTAGTATACCTAAGTCTTGTCCAAATCCTCATACTGGATTATGCTAATAATTATACATTTAATATACTTTAACACACACACACACACACACACACACACACACACACACACACATATACACACCCAACTAGCCATCCTCAAAGAACCCCAAAATCGCAAAGCCCTAAAAATAACCCGACCACACAAAAGTCACAAGGTCGAATTGATTCAGACCTAGGTCGAATCTATCTGACAAGCCTAATCCTTCAAGATTCCCCCAAAAATTCTTTAATGGCAGCCCCAAAAAATCACAAACTCATCCAAAAGCATCTACAACAATCCAAAACCTTTCCTCCATACATAAATCACGGATTAATTTTTCCAAAAATATTTTTACAAGATTTAACGTGATTACAATAAAATTAAGGGTTCTGCGCGGGGTGGGAGTCAGGGGGGTGGTGGTGGTGTTATTCAACCACACCTAAGGAGGTGGCTCGTGCCCACTAGTCTTTTTAGCTATCATGATTTCAGAAGATAAGTACGATTGAAGCCGGTCAGCGTAAATATCTGAATTAGATACAACCAAGTATGTTTTGATTGTTATCTAAGGTTAAATATAACTTACGCCCCTGAAAAAGGGGCATGTAATATTTGTAGTTGACTGACTATTAATAAATAGAAGAGCAACACCAGTGGATATAAGCACATTATCAAACCACATAAATCTTGTTCTTGTGTGATTATGCATATTTTTACTCTGCTCGACTTTAATTGTTTTGAGTAAATAACAATAGGATTTTTACCACCTACAATTGGTGCCGCCCGTGGAAAATGATTTCTTTCTCTCAGCTAAGAAAAGCCAATGAGAAACCATGTCTCACTCACATAACGCATGTTTTTTCATCTTATGACAGACTATAAATGATCAAAACAACCTTGAGGCCACTAGAGTCATGTCTGAGGTCCACCTTAATAGGAGTCTCCACATCCCTAGCTCATGTTATTGTCCATGGGAAGACCAAACTGTGGAAAGCAACGAGTCAACACAATCGAACCAGACTTCACGGCTTGTAGATACCTATAGATAATAACTCCATCAACATGAGGATTCCACATGCCTTCAACAAGAGGAGAACATTGTAACAACCCTCGTAATTTTCGGGGTATTATTAAATTAATTTCAAAATATAGAGGAAAATAGAGTTTTTGATAAAATTATTTTTCTTGCTAAAAAATGTTGGATTTTATTTTTTTGAAAACGAGAAATTCAAATGGTTTTGAAAACGGAGTTAAAACGGATTTTTAAATGAATTTTAAATATTTTATCCCTTATAAAACTTTAAGGTGACAGAACTAAAAAAAATCTGGGTGATCGATCGATCAACGCCAGGGGGTCGATCGATCGGCCCCAACAGTTTTCGTGCGCAACAGGTTTTCTCAAGAGTTTTGTTTGTTTTAAATTCTTATCTTTTTGCCTTATAAAAAGGGGTCATGGGTGACCGTTTTTAAACCACCTTTTGTCACAAAAATATGCAAGAAACATATTTTCATTTCTCTTCTTTTTATATATACATAGACCCTTATATTTATGTGTTCAACCTTAGATTTGTAGGTATTCTTGGGGATGTTTTGGTGTTGGATCTTGGAAGAGTTTTGATAATCTTTGTGGGATGTTCTTGATGATTTAATCTGAGATTTCTGGGTAGATTCATATTGGTTACTTATGATGGTTTAAGGTATGGGGTTTTACACAATATGCTCTTAAATTTCTCGAGAGTTATTGTCTTTTGATTTAATGTGATTATTGAACTCATATTTGAATTGCTAAATTCATTTGGAATCTGAATATTATTGTTGGAATCTGATTTTGATTCATGTGGTATTATAATTGTGTTGATCATGTTGTCATGAGATTTTAATATGGCACGGATGTTGGGCACTCGCCAAAATTCCCGCTTCCCGGGCTATGGCTTAATAAAGCATATGCGGATAGGGTGAGGCCTAGTGTCCCATTGATGTGTAGTTGAAAAATTTATTGATAAATGCTTATGAGATTAGCATTTGATTTGAATATTCGTACTCGTATTGTTACGTTTTATTCACCGCTAATATATTTGTTGAGCATATTTCCTGTCATATTGTGTACTTCCCCATATTTTCTCTTAGTGGAATGTTATCGTTGATTTGAGCGCTACGGATTTGATTTGGAGAATGATCTTTAGCGTGGGTTATTTTTGGGAAGAATATTTCAATACAATTTGGAAGATTTGTATTATTTTTGTTGTATAGAGCATTGACGACTTATTTTATTTCGAGATAGATAGTTGTATTATTTCGAAAGATATTTGTTGTATTTAATTTGAAGAATTGAGATTAGTGGATTCTTCTATATATTATATTGTGTTTTTTTAGATGATCTATACCTTGTTGTTTGTGGATTTAGTTAGTTTTATCGAGTAGCGCTCCGCTCCGCTCTCCCCGGGTGGGCGGGGTGTTATAAACATCCTCCTTCAACGTCTCCTAGATATAATTGAGCAGGAACTATAAGGGGGAAAATGAAAACACCATGCCCGTACCCCTAACTCTTAGGCGAGTAAAACTTGCATCTAGGGAAGGAGTTCACACCGCGATCATGACCATTCCAAGCATAATAGATCTTTAGACATAAGGGACCATGAGGATCGCAGTAATCTCATCCAACGAGTGATGGACTAGCATTTTATTCATAGAGGGGACATATCCACCAAGGAACTAGCCAAAAGATCCCTAATTAATCAGATGAAGTTTCCTTTCTCCAGATCAATTGATGTTCCTGAACCTCCTAAGAAGTTCATCGTACCTCGGTTCAAGATCGATTATAGGAAGATTGATCTCATCGATCCAGTTCGACAGTATGGAAGGACATGAACTTCTGGAGAAATAATAAGTCCCTCATATACTACATCTTCCACACTATTTTAAGGTACATTGCGCATAAGTTGTTTAAAAAATTACCACACCGCTTAATAACCAATTTCAAGCAGCTTGTAGAGGCCTTTACTACCAGATTCATCACCAACAAATCCTCTATAAAAAGGATGAACTCACTTCTAACAATTATGAAGAAGCCACATGAGACCTTGTGCGAGTATTCTCGGTGATTTTAGGAAACCTATGGCGAAGTGGAATATGGACTTATTTAAGATCATCCCTCTGAGAAGTTCCATGTTGTAACAGTCCCATATTAAGGAAAAAAGACAACACTATAGATGATCCCATGTATAGATTTAAGAGTTTGTCAAAGTGAAAGACATTGTAGTTGGCACGTAACAGGATATTGGTCAGATAAAGACAAGAAAGAACGAGGATAAAGATACTGCTCCCAAGAAGGGGTAGGAATAAAAATGAAGGATTTGAGGTCGATGATAAGGAAAGTCTTAAAAAGGTCAATCGCGCCATTAACACTATTTTTAAAGAGTCGATCTATAAAATCTTCAATAAGATTAAAGATTTAAAATATTTCAAGTGGCCAAAGAATAAAAAAGGGTACCCATCAAAGAGGAACATCACCCTGAGATGTTCCCATAACAAGGAACACGTGAATAAAATGAAAAATTACAAGGCACTGAAGTCTCACTTACGTTATTTGGACAACTACATAGAGAAGAATAACATAAAGGATGTTATGGGACGCAATAAAAATCCTATTTATGCCCTATATAATGACGATATGGGACATGAGTTTGTGGTCCTCCATGGAACCTCAAGCCCAAATCAGATCTAAGGTAATGCCCTTCGTATGGAGCTAAAGAAAGTTACTGTAGTAATGGGGGATTTCTAAATTGACCCTGTTAAAAGTTCGAAAGGAAAAATTCACCTGCCAAAAGATATCTTACAATAAGAATATTATTTTCACCGAAGAAGGGATGGTTGGAGTTAGGAATCCAGATCATAACGTGCTAGTAATCACTCTCAGAATAGACAATTAGAATGTGGATAAGCTACTTGTGGACAAGGGGAGTTCCTCAAAAGTCATGTATCTAAAGATTTTTAACAACATAACCTCAAGATGGAGGCTCTAAAGGAAGCTACCATCCATTTTGTTTACTTTATCGATAGGATAAAAATGCCTCTAGGGAAGGTGGTTCTCCCAGTGCGAACTGAGAACATATCCAAGTTGATAGAGTTTCTAGCTGTTGATGTAAAAAATTAGATTACTCTAATAATTCAATCACAGATAAATAAATGAGAAAAAGGATTTTAAAGTGGTTCAGCCTTATATGAATGGCCTACGTCCACTGTTATGTTAATGCTGAGTGTTTGGGAATTCTCGATTAAGTTCTATCAAGAAATTCCGATCCCCCCGAATGAGGGTAATACAATGTATTTATAGCCTTGAGGCTATATTCTGAAAGGGTGATACATTAAATGATATACATATGAAAGGATAATTCATTCAATGCTCTTCAAGCGTGTGCGTCAAGATGATAAGCATTCAATGAATAGTTGAACTATTGATTATCTGGAAATTAATGCTGTGGTCGAGATGCAGCTCGAACCGCCTTAGTTGCTCGTCGTTCAAGAGTTCCTCGGAGCGCTGGAGTTCCTCGAAGGACTGGTATTCCTCGGAGTACACCTGTTGCTCGGAGTGAGTATGACTAGGTCGGGGGAATGAACTTCCTCGTTGCTATTGTGCCACGTAGATTGACACATGTCTTCTTATTATTTGTCCACATCAGCATACTAATTTTGGTATCAACAGAAGCCCCCAATGTTTCATATTTTGAACTTTGAGGAGTATGGAACATTCTTTCTCGGTATATGGCAATATTAAATGACCTTCCTGGGTTTTAGGAGCCTTTTCTTCGTATTTGAATTTCCTTCCAAATTCGCAGAATCCGCCTTTTTGCATTTTTATAAGCGCTTCGATGTTCGTGCAATTTTTGTCCTTTTAGCCGTCGGTAGCGTAATAGTTTCCTTTTTGTAATCATTTCTTTCACCGTTTCCCAAGGCAAAGTATTTAAACTTCATAGATAATATCTCCGTCTTCTACCTTTTCCAATTTCTGCTTTCGAGTTTTCCATAGCCTTTCTTTCTCTTGTGCGTTCATCCTTGTTTTCGTTCATTGTCAACAGATCTCCCTTTATTCCTGTAAGATCTTCTTCCTTCTTCTTTATTTCTTTTATTCACCATGGTTTATATTATTGAATCTCTTGAAAAGTTCCGTTCAGATTATTCCATTCCATCTTGGGTAACTTTGGAGGATCTTTCTAAGCCTTCAAATTACTTTCGTTTGGCCGAGGGACATTGGTTCCCCAGCCTCTTTATTGCTGAATGTGGATTTTCTTTTCCACCAAATCCCTTGTGTTTAGAGTTCTGTCAATATTTTGATGTTGTCCCTGTAAAAATAGCCCCCAACACATGGAGAATAGTTAATGGGGTGTATAGGTTAAATCAAACTCATGGAACTCGTATAGGAATTCCTGAGATTATGTACTGTTATAGATGGGTTGTTCTAGACAATGTTTATTATTTAAAAACTAGATTTTTGAATAGGGATTTAGTAGTCAATCTCCCTAATGCTAATAGGGATTATTTTGAACACGGGGTAGTTATCAAAAATTGGCAACATGCCCCTTTGGTTGGAGATGCAGTATATGAGGGTCCTAAATGCCCTCCATATGGCAATGGGATAGGTTATTTTCATTTTATTCTATTTCTAAAATTATGATTTCATTATGTTTGAATAAATGCATGATTGACATTTCAATATGTTTTTGTTTGCAGTTGACAGCAAGAGAAAAACTCCTAAAGAATCAGAAGTTAATATAAAGCATTTGAAACATATCTGGAGTTTACATCAGAAAGTTGCAGACGAGCACGTCAGGTCTGCTTCATACTTGTTGCAATACAAGAGCTATACATCGTCCTTTACTGCTCGTCCTGTGGTCAGCATTAGTGAACCATTGCCAGCTTCTGAGGATTCTTCACCAGACTCTCACATTCCTCTGAGTCAGAAGATGGGCAAAAGAAGAGTTCTTGCTATCTTCGAGGAGGCTTCCTCTGCTAGAGATGGAAAAAGAAGAAAGGCTGATGTCCCAAAGGGGACAAAGAAAGTGGATGTTTCTCCTTCTGTTGCTCCTCAGAAGACTGCCGAGAAGCCCCTAGTGGCTCCTGTGCAGAAGGATGCACCTGTGAAAGTAATCACCATCTCTCCAACCAAAAGTTATTCTTTGGTTGAGATTATTGAGAAGACACTGAGGAGACTGAAGAAATCCTCCTCGGTCAGTTTTTCTGAAGCCATTCCCCAGCTCCAAGCTAGTGGAGCTGGTGTTCCAACCATTATTTCCTCGAGTTCTGCAATGAGCTCGGTAAAGACTTGGACCATTCCTGAAGTCCAAGGAATCGAGGAAAACATGTCTAGGGATATGCTAACATCCCTAGCTACTCGTCACATTGCTTCAGTAAGTTTCTCTTATTCAGAATTTTTCTTTCTTTTAGTCAATATAAGTATCTCGGCACTGACTTATCATTATTTTCTTTTTCAGCTGGTGAGTTGCTTTAACACCATAGTGAAGAAAGATGAAGCAATCAAGGCTTCCAGCTCCTCATCTGGAGTAGAGGATGCTTTCTAGGGCTTGGCCCAATCTTTGAAGGAATCTCGTCAAAAATACGACGAGGATAGGGGTGAATGGGATAAGAAGTTGGCTGCGTCTGAAGCAGAGAAAGTACAATTGGGAAATAAGGTGAGAGACTTGGAGAGGGAGAATAAAAAATATGCTGAGAAGTTCACAAGCTTTGGGGAGCTTGAAAATAAGTTGAAATCGGCCGAGGAAGAGCTGACCCTTCTGCGAGAAGTAAATCGCTAGAAGGAGGAGGTGGAGGCCAAGTTAAAAACCACCGAGGATCTTCTATCCGAAAAGCTCTCCTCGGAGAAAATGAAAAGAAAGGTGGCTGTGAAAAAATCATTTCGAACTGGTTGGGACAAAGGATGGGATAGGGGGTAGCAGCAATGATGACCCAGGTGCAGTATGGGAGTTTGAAATACTTCCGAGATGGTAGGGTTGCTGCCCTTCAGGAACTGAAGGTTAGCAAAGACTCTGAACTATTTCAACAACATCTTCCTGGCCCCCCTCCTATAATTGAAGATGAGGAAGAAGACGAAGCTGCGTCCGAGGAGTCTTCAATTATAGTAGGTGATCAAGCCCTTGATCCATAACCCAATCAGACATCCACCGAGGAGATCTCGTCTTTGCCTGCTCCTCCTGAATAAGTCTCAACTTCTGCCAATCAACTCATTGTTCCCACCGAGCAACCAAGCTCCTCGTCCCAGCCTCCCGAAAAAGTCTTGGGAGACAAGGAAAATGTGTGAAGTTGTTCGGTATTCTCTTTCTGTTTTTCTTTTACTTGTACTCTGTATTTTGAACGCTGTACTCCTTTTGATGATGTAATAAAATTACCTTTTTTGTTCCTCTACATTGTTGATGCTCTGTCTGCTTTTTTATTAACTCTTGCCTTCTCTTCTTTATTAGTTTATGGCTAGAATGGAATTGCTATCTGCCAATGATAAAAAACTGATGCAGCAATGCCATGAATATTTTAAAGCTGGCCATACTGACCTGAGTGCATCAGAAATTGTTGATATCCTTAGTCATGATGCTTCAGATCAAGCAGTGGAAGCATATCAATACTTGAAATGTCTTCTTGATCGTGCTGTAGCCAACAATGTGGCTTATTACGAAATGATTGAAGACTTGCAAGGTACTCTCGATGAACTTTAGCAGCAATATAAAGAGTCTTCAGTTATTTTGCACGAAGGTTATGAGAAGAAACTCAAACAACTTAGTGCTGAAACAGGTTATGACAAGATGCTTGCTGGCTATGAAGTGAGAGAGAGAACCCTAAAGGGTGAAGTCGAAGCATGCAGACAGATCGCCGAGCTACTGGAGCAAGAGAATAACAATTTGCAGAAAAAGTTGGCACAATATAAATCTGTAGCTTCATCTTCCACTGCCTTGGTACCGGTCACCGATGAAGGATTCTCATTTTTAGAGGTTGAGAATGCCAAATTGAGGCAAGAATTAGAGACCTTAAGAAGAGTTGGGCCTTCTACTACTACTCGGGGACGAGGAAGAGGTTCTCGTGGACGAGGAAGAGTTGCACAGGATGTTGACGAGGAACAAAGTATTCAACCTGCTCGGGGACGACCAAGAGGTCTTTGTCGTTCTGTTGAAGAAGCTCGTACTCAATCAACATTGGAAACTCAAGCATTCCAATTGAATGCAAAAGATCGGGTTTTGTCTGAAATGTCCAAGAAAATCCAAACTCTGGAGGATCAACTTGCTTCGACAAAGTCTGCTCTGAATAATAAGGATGTTTTTGCCAGGAACCTTCATGAGCAGTTAGAGAGAATAACTTTCCAATTCCACAAACAACCTCGTGAGTTCTGGATGGCAGGCTACAATGAGGCCCTTTGTCACTTGGATGCTCGCTTTGAAAATGCCAATAATGAAGGTTATAAACATGGATGGTTGAACACCCTGGGTGTATTAAAACTAGAGCAGGGCCATTATTTATGGGATTATCATGCTCCTGGGCTACTAGACTTGCCTGTTCCCCCTTATAAATTGGACATGGAATGGATCCCAGCTCGTGCCATTCCTCGGAGCTTAATTTCAAAATACCTTGGTGACTACAATCTTCATTCTCAGATCGAGGTATCTCATTCCGAGCATCTACTGGACACACCTTCTGTGATGAACGTTAGGATGCTGAAGGACTTGAACTTTATTAACTCTCCTCAGACTTTAAATGATCCGCCTGCTGGCGAGGAACCTATTTCAAAAGCAGAGGGAAAGAAACCAATAGAGTAGGGATCTCAATGTAATAGTTAGTACACATATGTAACTTGTAATTCATTTTGAATTCTAATGAAAGATTTTCATTTTCTGTTTGCAAACATGTATTGCTATTGTCTTGTGCTTGTCAAACACTTTATATTTGTGCTTACATAACAATATTGTGTGGTTCATCGACCAACTTAGTAAAAAATTACAAGTATTAGTAATATTGCTCGATCACTTAATAATAAAGTAATGAGTATAAAAATGTTGAAAATTATTCCAACCAACCAAGGTTGTCAACTTGTGCTCATCGACCAATTATAGTTAGTGAGAGTTTTTATCCCCGACTAATTATACTTGGTAAATTTTTGTCTTTTTCGTAAAATGTGCCCGACCAACCAAGGTCGATGATTTTTCCTCGTCGACCAACTACATATAGTGGGTTTTTATCCCCGACCAACTATACTTGGTTCAGTTTGAAATATTTGTTCTCCGAGGAACTTTTATGTAATAAACTTACTTCCCGACCAACATAAGTTGGCATTTGAGAGCATATCTTGTTTCCTAACCAACTGAGATTGGCCTTTTTAGGAGTCTCGTGTTCTCGCTCTTTTACCAACCGGAGTTAGTCTGAGTTCTAACTATCATGTCCACTAGCTCTTTTACCAATCTAAGTTGGTCACGCTAGTGTACGCCTCCTAACCAAAGGAGTATAATTTGTTCTTGCCCTTTTACCAACCGGAGTTGGTCGTGGGTTTGAACTATCATGTCCACTAGATCTTTTACCAACCCGAGTTGGTCACTCTAGTGTACGCCTCCTAACCAAAGGAGTATAGTTTGTTCTCGCCCTTTTACCAACCGGAGTTGTTCGTGGGTTTGAACTATCGTCTTCTTTTTACTGCCGAGCAGCGTTGTGTGCCGAGCAGCGTAGTGTTAAACACACTAGTATTCCCCGAAAAACTTTCAATAAAAGGAGAGAAGATTGTGAAATATCATCATTTTATTCATATTGATGGAACTGCTTTACATTTTACATCACTGATAATACTTGCGTAGGTGTTCAGCATTCCATGCATTCTTAAATTCCTCTCCTTCTAGAGTTGCTATTCGGTAAGTTCCTGGTCGGACAACTGCAGTAACTCGGTAAGGTCCATGCCAGTTTGCTTCCAACTTATTGTGCTTCTGAATGACCTTCTTTAGCACGTAATCTCCTTCTTTTAAGTCGCATTTTTTCACCCTCTTGTTGTAGAACAGGGCTGTTCGCTGTTGATAAGGAGCATTCCTAATGGCTGCCTCTTCTCTAACTTCCTCGAGCATGTCCAAATCTAATCTCCTCATCAAGTCGCTGACTGGGGAATTGAAATTCATCACTCTGTGTGTTGGAAGACCCAACTCGGCAGGTATTACAGCCTCACTTCCAAATGCCAGCATATATGGTGATTCTCCAATTGCTGCTCGAGGAGTTGTTCGGTAAGCCCACAATACTGACTGTAGCTCATTAATCCAAATAGGCCTCACTTAGCCTCTTCTTCAAACCATTTAGTAATGTTCTGTTCGTCACTTCAGTCTGCCCATTGCTTTGAGGATGGCCTGGTGCTGAATGAACCTTCAAAATGTTTGACTGGTGACAATAGGCGGCAAACTCCTCGTTATCAAATTGTGTTCCATGGTCTGTGATGAAGGCATGAGGGAGACCATATCGGCAGATGATGTTCTTCCAAACAAATTGGTACACCTTCTCGTATGTCATATCAATCAGAGGCTCAGCTTCTACCCACTTAGTAAAATAATCCACTACGACGACGAAGTACTTGAATCTTCCTCGGGTCGTTGGCAGTGGTCCAACCAGATCCATTCCCCACATGGCGAAAGGCCGAGGGGAAGTTATGGGTGTCAACAATGCTTGTGTAGTTCGTCGAATGGAGGAAAAATATTTGCATTTATCACATCTCTTAGCATAGGCTATACAATCAGCCCTCATCGTTGGCCAGTAGTATCCTTGTGTCATCACCCTTTGCAAAAGTGTCCGACCTACTACATGGGCTCCACAGGACCCTTCATGGATCTCTTCAATAAATTCCTTCACCTCGAAGGGATGCACACATCTTTACAAACCTGTCATAATTCCTCGTCTATACAAAACGCCATTAGTTAGTACATACCGAGCAACTTTAAACTTCAATTTCTTAGCAGCGATCTTATCCTCTGGCAATTCTCCCTCCTCAATATATGCCCTGATGGGATCCATCCAATATGGTCCTAAATCAAGGGTAATAACATTCATCGTCAGGTCTTCATCTATGCTCCGAGATTCTAACACTTCAATTGGTATCGTTCTTCGCAGCTCGGTACGAGTAGCTGATGCTAGTCGGGCCAATGCGTCTACTTGTGCATTCTCCATTCTTAGTATTCTGATTAACGGAATGACATCAAATTCTGCCAACAACTCCATCGCCTTTACATGATACTTGACCATTAATTCTCCTTTAACTGCGTATGTTCCCATCATCTGATTCACAATTAATTGAGAATCACTGAATACCATCACTTGTTGTGCTTCCATAATCTTTGTTAAATTAAGACCTGCTATCAAGGCTTCATACTCAGCCTTATTATTGGAGGCTTTGAATTGGAATCGCAAGGCATATTCCATGTCAATATCGTCTGGGGTTTTCAAAACAATCCCTTCCCCATAACCTGTTATGCAAGATGACCCATCTACATATAATCTCCATGTAGGTAACTCGTCTTCAAATTTCTTATCTGACAGAGTTCCTCGGTGAAATATCTGCTGTTTCCTTTCATCCTCCCCTGGTATTTTTCGCTCTTCGTCGACCATCTCTTCTCGCCCTTTTACCAACCGGAGTTGGTCTGGGTTTGAGTTTGATGATCTTTCTATATCCACAAGCCCTTTTACCAACCAGAGTTGATCTGGACTTATGTCTATTGATCCTGTAACATCCACAGGTTGGTCAACGAGCAACTTTTGTTCCTCGGGGGTATCAGGATATGTAAATTCTGCTATAAAGTCGGCTACAGCCTGCCCTTTTAATGATGATCTGGGTTCATACACAATATCATATTCATCAAGCTCTATTGCCCAATACATCAGTCTCCCTGATTTTTCTGGCTTATGAAGGTCTTGTCTCAATGGCATGTCGGTATACACGACGATGGTATGGGCCTGGAAATAAGGCCTCATTCTTCTACTTGCTTCAATTAATGCCAATGCCAATTTTTCCAGCTTTGGGTACCTGATCTCTGCACCTCGGAAAGCCTTACTTGTGTAATAAATTGGCTTCTGCACTTCATTCTCCATTCTTATCAATGCCGAGCTGACTGCATTCTCTGATACTGCCAGGTACAAGTACAATTTTTCTCCCATTACTGGCCTGGACAACAGTGGAGGTGCTCCCAGATATTTCTTCAAGTCTTGAAAGGCTTTTTCACATTCATCATTCCACTCGAAAGTTTTCCGAAGTGTTTTGAAGAATGGGAGGCATCTATCAGTTGCTCGGGATACAAATCTGTTGAGCGCTGCAACTCGTCCTGTAAGACTCTGCACCTATTTCTTCGTCATTGGAGATCGCAACCCTATAAGAGATTTGATCTTTGCTGGATTTGCCTCAATGCCTCAATGCCTCGCTGGTTGACGATGTACCCGAGGAACATTCCTTCTCGTACTCCAAATATGCACTTCGTCGGATTGAGTTTCATTTGATATTTATCCAGTTGATCAAAGGTCTGACCTAAGTCAATTAGATGATCAGCAGCTTTCTTGCTCTTCGTTAGCATATCATCGACATAGACTTCCATATTGCAACTGATTTGTTCGGCAAAAACCTTGTTCATCAGCCGCTGGTATGTCGCTCCTTCATTTTTCAAACCAAAAGGCATAACATTATAACAATAAGTTCCCCTAGGGGTAATGAAAGAAGTACTTTCCCTGTCATCAGGTTTCATTTTGATCTGGTTGTAACCAGAGTAAGCATCCATGAAGCTGAGTAGCTCGTGTCCTGAGGTAGCATCCACTAGTTAATCAATTCTGGGCAATGGAAAATGATCCTTTGGGCATGCCTTGTTGAGATCGGTGAAATCAACACACATTCTCCATTTATTGTTTTTCTTCTTCACCATCACTACATTTGCCAACCAGTCTGGATACTTCACATCTTCAATGAATTGGGCTTTTTGGAGCTTCTCGACCTCCTCTTGTGTAGCTTGATTCTTCTCGGGACTAAATACTCTTCTTCTTTGCTTTACAGGCTTGATCTCCTTATTCACATTGAGCTCGTGACATAAGAAGTTTGGATCTATTCCTGGCATGTCTTCATGACTCCACGCAAAAGTTTTCTTCCTATTTCTCAAGAAAGTTATCAACTCCTGTTTTATTGAAGCATCTAACGACGAACCTATCTGGGTTACTCGTTCAGGATGCTCGTCGTCCAGAATAACATTTTCTGTAGATTCCACCACCTGTCCTTTTACAAGTTGGGATTCATCTCTAGGATCGAGTGTTTCGATTTCTGTACCCTCCTCCACCTGGTAGGTAGTAGTCTTTTTCCTTGACTCTTCAAGTTCCTCTTGCTCCACAGATGAATAATAGCATTCTCGAGCTACTTTTTTATCACCTTTCACAAATCCCACTCCGAAATTTGTTAGGAATTTTAAGCATTGATGTACTGTAGATGGAACTGCTTCGAACTTCTTCAAACCAACTCTTCCCATGATGATGTTGTAAGCTGATTGCACATTCTTATCCATCATAAAGCAGCGTATTCTCTCTATTCGACAAGCAGGCCAAGTTCAAATGAATATATCCAACTTGATCGTCCCAAGTGGAAAAACTTTCTCGCCAGCAAAACCCAATAGAGGTCTGTGATAAGGTTCCAATTGAGATAATTTCAAATTTAAACTGTCAAAGGATGAATAGTACATGATTTCTGCCGAACTACCATTATCTACCAGATCCCTTGAAATCACTACTTCTTTCATCCTCATTTTGATCACCAAAGGGTCGTCGTGAGGGTAAAGAACACCTGCCAGGTCGTTTTTTGAAAAGCCAATGACCAGCTTCTCTTTGTTTACCTTCCTCAGGCGTTCTTCCTCAGCCAAATTTATTCGCTGAATGTACGAGCAAGCTTGGGCCTCTCCGAGGTAAGCCTTTCTTTCTGCAGTAAGGTCTCCTCCTCTTGCATCTCCTCCTGTAATAACATTACAATAAAATGAACCAAAACGTATGGAAAATACCTCTCGTTCTGGCTGTCTTGGTTTCTTGGGAAGATCGGGGTCATCATCTGGATCATCTTCATGATTTCTCTTCTTTTCTCCTCTGCTCGACGAGGAGATCTAGACCTCTCTCTAGTTCGATCATTATTTCTTCTTTCACCTCCCCGATCAACATACTTTGCTAGCTTTCCTCTTCGGATGAGTGTTTCAATCTCGTTCTGAAGAGCTATGCAATTTTTGGTCATATGGCCATGATCCTTATGGAACTCGCAATATTTATCCCTATTCCTCGTATCAGGGTCTGACCTCAGCTTCTTCGGCCACTTTACTTCCTTGCTATTCTTGATTTCTTCCAAGACATGATTAATACCCATTTTCAAAGGAGTATAATTATCGAATTTCTTTAGGACTTCCCATGACATCTTATTATTCTTGGAATGCTTATCACCTCCATTGCCCTTATGCTATTTCTTCTTAGATTTGTCGACTTCCACCTTGGTCTCCTTATCCATATTTTTCTTCGCAGCCATAGCCTCCTCAGAATTCATGATTTTGGCTGCTTTTGCCATCAACTCTCACATAGTTGTAGGTGGGTCTTTGGCCAAAGTATAATACAACTTGTTAGGCAACAACCCACTCATCAGGGCAGTGATTGCTGTCTTTTCTTCATAATCTATGACTTCCATCTTCTCGTTATTGAAACGAGTTATGTAATCTCTAGTACTCTCACCAGATTTTTGTCCAACACTTAACAAGTGTGCTACTCATTTTACTGGCTTTGCTCCAAAATAGAAATTGCCAATGAACAACTCGGCCAACTGAAAGAAAGTTGAAATCTTACCCCGAGGAAGATTGTTGTACCATATCTGGGCAGATCCAGTAAGAGTTCCTGAGAATGCTCTGCATCTCATTTCGTCGGGGACGGTATAGATGTCGGCGGCAGCTTGATATTGCTCTATATGAAGAATAGGACATGTCTTTCCATCATATTTGGGGGTCACCACAGGTGCTTTAAACTTTGATGGAGTAGGAAAACCCACAATGGCCTGGACAAAAGGTATCCCTTGAACAAAAGTTCGTTGTAAAGGATTCTTCGCCTTAGCCATTTCTCCTAATCTGTCCTCCAACCGTTGAATGGAACCTTTCCACGCATCATTTCCCTCCTCGGGTTTGTTAGTTCGAGTAATTGATTGCTCTGAAGTGGCCTCCTGAGATCTATCTTGATGAGAAACTGGTCGTGATTGTGCTGATCCTTCTCTGAGATCTGATGGTTATCGAAAACTCCTCGACATGGTCTTAGGTAGACTCATATTCCTCCTAGGGCCTAATTGACTGAAAGGAGACATCCTACTCAGTCTTTCCAAGGCACTGGGTCTCTCCGAAGAGAGAGTTATACGTTGATCAGTATCTGTAGCCCTTATTGACGAAGTTCGCCCAGGTTGATAAGAGAAATCATCAGATTCCTCATTACGATATGACTCAGTACGCCTGGATCGTGAAGAAAGTAAATAGGTTTACCTTTGACCACTTCGTTGTCCCGAACGTGCAGGTGCACCGCCATGAAGGGTCTGTATGAGTTGTCGCATTGTTTCTTGCATGTCGGTTTGTCCTTGAGCCAGATTCGTCATAATCCCAGCCAGATCTGGAGGTGCAGAGGGATTTGGAGGGTTTCCAGCATTTCCAGCGTTTCGATTGCTAGATTCTGGATTGTCTGCCATTGATGATGAATAATTCTTGGTGAAAAACGATAACAACAGTCGTTTCCCACAGACGGTGCCAATCTGTTGATGTAAAAAATTAGATTACTCTAATAATTCAATCACAGATAAATAAATGAGACAAAGAATTTTAAAGTGGTTCAGCCTTATATGAATGGCCTACGTCCACTGTTATGTTATTGCTGAGTGTTTGGGAATTCTCGATTACAAGTTCTATCAAGAAATTCCGATCCCCCCGAATGAGGGTAATACAATGTATTTATAGCCTTGAGGCTATATTCTGAAAGGGTGATACATTAAATGATATACATATAAAAGGATAATTCATTCAATGCTCTTCAAGCGTGTGCGTCAAGATGATAAGCATTCAATGAATAGTTGAACTGTTGATTATCTGGCAATTAATGCTGTGGTCGAGATGCAGCTCGAACCGCCTTAGTTACTCGTCGTTCAAGAGTTCCTCGGAGGACTGGTATTCCTCGGAGTACACCTGTTGCTCGGAGTGAGTATGACTAGGTCAGGGGAATGAACTTCCTCGTTGCTATTGTGCCACATAGATTGACACGTGTCTTCTTATTATTCGTCCACATCAGCATAATAATTTTGGTATCAACACTAGCGTTGGACATCAATCCCCCTATAGTGCGATCTTAGGGTGAGGTTGGATCCACAATATGAAAGTAGTTCCATCCATTTACATCACAAGCTTAAATTCATTACCGAATCGGGGTAATGGAGATATGGGGTAACCAAAATATTTTTTAGTATTTATTTATCATTGTCATTAAACCTAAGAAAGAAAATAAATAGGAAAAGGTCATCATAGAATAAGCGATCATGAAGAGAGTCACCCCCTCCAAATATCACCTGAAGTATAGGAGATCGAGGGTGGACAAAATAAGGGTGGCCCATGCAAATAGAGACATGGAACTACTACACAAAGTTATGTTCGACGACTCTCACACAGAAATGAAATTTCTGATCACGAGAAAGAGGAATTATTATATTTTCTCGAGAAAAATCACGACGTGTTTTCCAGTAAACCTTATAACACTCCTAGAATGGACCCCAAAGTAATGTGATGCCAACTTCATGTAGACCAATCATTTCCATCGATCACATAGAAAGAAAGCCGAATAGCCCATGAAAAGGCTAAAGTAGTGGAAGATGAAGTAGGGAGACTTCGGGATGTAGGTTCCATTAAAGAAGTTAAATTACCCAAATGTCTCTTAAATCCATTCATAGTCAAGAAGATAAATCAAAAGTGGAGAGTTTTCATAGACTTCACAATCCTGAACAAAGCCTGCCCAAGGATAGCTTCCCCCGCCAAAGATCGACCAGTTAGGCGATACGACAACTAGCCATGATTAAATGAGCTTCTTATATGCTTACTCAGGATATCATTATATCCCTCTATTTGGGACCAATCAATAGAAGGGCTCCTTTATCATTACCCTTAGCTTGTATTGTTACAAGATTATGCCATTTGGACTCAAAAATTCAGCCCAAAAGAGAATTTGGTCACATTTAACTTCATTATGTTATAGCTGAGGACCTCGAATGACTTTTTCGGGTCCATCGGATAGTCATCTTTATATATACTCTTCACAAACTTGTCATCTATATAGACCTCTATGGTATCAACTAACTGATTCTTGATCATCTTGGTGATAAGCCGTTGATAGGTTGCTGTCTAACCCAAGAAGTTTTTTATCTACTTGGTCAGTCATATAGGAATTAAAACTAATCCAAACCAGATCAAAGAGATAAATAATATACAGTCACCCAAGATAGTTACGCATGCTCAAAAGCTAAATGGGAAGTTGGTGGCACTCAACTCCTTCATCTCTAGATCCTCTAAAAAATCACAAACATGGAATGAAGAATGTTCAAAGGAACTTAAATAATCAAGCTCTACCTAAGTTGAGCTCTTCTACTCCCTGTCCCAAATCTGGGTAATAAATTTCATCTATATATTATAGTGTACAACTATGTAGTAAGCTCGTACTTGGTATATAGGAAGAGGGTAAATAGGATCTTATATATTATATTACAAAGACATTGCTAGATTTTGAGAAACATTACCTTCCTATGGAAAAAGTAGCTTAGTCATTGCTAATTGCCTCACGAACGTTGAAGCACTACTTTGAGGCCCACTCTGTCCTTATTATCACTTTTTTCCACTAAAGATAGTCTATAGAAACTCCTACCTATCTGTACAGATGTCAAAATGGTTAGTGGAACTGGGGAGGTTCGAGATTAATTATCAACCTAGAATTTCTATCAAATGACAAGTATTGGAAGACTTCATTGCTGCATTCACTGAAGGGAATGAGCCCGGTGAAAAGGAACTCACATATAAAAAAACACTAAGAAACCCAATCAACCTAATAAATGGATGCTTTATATTTGCAAAGCATCCAACACAAAATGTTCAGGAGTTGGAATTTTCCTGGTAACTTAAGATCATATTGTGCACGACCAATAAATCAGACATATCTTTAAGGCATCTAATAACGAGGTCGAGTATGAGGCCCTCATTGATGGATTAAAGAAATATTTATCCCTTGGTGCTATTCACCTTGAAGTCTATGCGATTAAAGGTTTGTATCCCACTAGGTATCAGGAGACTATAATGTTAGTGATGAATCGTTATCAAAATATCTTTGGATCACTTAGGACTTGGTCAAAAAATTCAAATACATCAAAGTCCAATAGTTTCCTTAAGGAAATAACATTCATACAGATGCTTTATCTACTTTGACCTCACCTGTCGACTCTAATCTCAAAAATATAACCAAAGTAAAATTTGCGGACCAACTGATCATCGTGAAGAAAAACACTACTGAGCAAGTTTTCGATATCAAAAAGTCTTCTAGTTAGATTGATCCTATCATTACACATTTATGAAAAGACACATTGTCTGCAAGAAAAAAGAAGGCTCATCAGATTAAAGTCAAGGTTTCTTAACTTTACCTATCCCTGAGGGAAAGATTTATAGATGATCTTTTAATGTGGCGTACCTGAAATGTGTACGCCCTAACGATGTCGGCCAATTATATGTCATCTACATGAGAGGATATGCAGAAGCCTCACGGGATAAAGATCTTTAGCATTTGGGTACTGGTGGCTTTACATGGAGAAGGATGTGGTTTCATACGTAAGAAAGCGCAAGAAATCTCAAGTATTCTCACTTATGCTTCATCAGTCGTCTAGTGACCTCAAATCCTTGACCATCCCCTATCCTTTCACATAGTGGGGGTTATATATTGTAGTTTTTCTAGCTACAACACCTGGAAATTGGAAGTATCTCATGGTCGACATGGATTCCTTCACTAAGTGGGTAAAATTTTAACCTCTAGCGAACATAAGGATATTGACATGATCTAATTCATTTTGAGGAGCATCATGACTTGTTTCGGCGTACCAAAGACATTTGTCACCGATAATGGAAACAATTTGATAGCAGATCATTTCATGAATTTTTCAATAGCCACGACATCAAGTACTAATTCAATTTGGTGGATTATCCCCAACATAATGGATAAGTTGACGCATCCAACAAGATAGTGCTCGACGGGATAAAAAAGAAATTAGAAAATCCAAAGGTTCTTAGGTGGAGGAGTTTCTCCATGTCCCCTGGATATATTGAACAACGCCTAGAAGGTCGAATAGGGAAATTCCCTTTGCCTTCGCTTATGGGAATGAAAGCCATAATCCCATTGGAAGTAGGCTTGACGAACATAAAGATAATCATTTATGATCAAGTCATGAACATAGAAATCAAAAGGATTGAGCTTGACCTGGCTAGTGAAAGAAGAGAACAAGCCTTGATCAAGTTGGTGGCATATCAACAACAATTGGCCAAGAATTACAACAAAGGCGTTTATAGGAGGAAGTTCCAGATTAGAAATTATTGGTTAATGAAGGTTATATGCAACACGAGGAAGTCGTCATATGGAAAATTAGTCCCTAACATGAAAAAATCATTCAAAGTTATTCGGGATGACATACAAGGAGACTACCATTTGGAAGAAATGGAGGGCAGGGAGATACCTAGGCTTGGATGGGTCCAACCTTAGGAAATGTATTTCTTAAGTATTTATTGAGTGTTTAGATTTATGGAAGTTTTAATTTTGTCATCCCAACTTCTTAGATGTTTAAAGATTTAATTAATGCAATTAACCTTCTTATTGTTCCAAATAGTAGCCCAACGTCATTAGAAATCTATCCGACTAAATTATAATTATCATCATGGTAAGGCCATCATCATTGCAAATTTGTTCAAATTTGTCTGATCAAATTTTGTTCATCATTTTGAAGCCATAGTAAGATTACACTTAATCGTATTTTCAGGTTAAATTTTTCGTCACTAATGAATACGAAAGCATCAATAATTTCCCAGAAAATAAAAAGACCCATAGGGGATACCTAGGCACTAAGTGTTCCAACATTGGTCGAATAAAATCCTTAAAGGGTGGATAACCCAGCGACCAGGTGCTTTTATCCATAGCTAGGTTCTAGGACTAAGGGGGTGTGATGACATTATCCTATAAGCTAAGACGATTAATAACACATGCTCGTCATAAGATATGGGAAGATGAGAAAAAGAAATTGATTTATAATTTCAGTCATGAACATTCACTTAAGTAACTAAGTCGGCATAATTATAAGTGTGAGAATGTGTATATTAAATATAAGTGTTCTACTCTAATAAACCTAGAGGTGGGGTGAATTAGTTTTGACAAAATTTAACCAAAGTTTTTCCAAGTTTAATCTTATTCCAAATTCAAGCAACTTAGCACATTTAACAACTAGGAGAACACGTTTTAGGTTTGTGAATCGTGTAGGTCAACAAATTTTAGTAGAAATTTAGGAAATATAGGTAAAATTACTAAATGCTCAATTCCTAATTCAGAGTTTGTGAATTAAACAATATCTATGTGAGATATAGGTGCAGTGTGTGATGCAAACTAACGAAATAGAAAACACAACATACAAAAAATCCATAACTCATATTTTATGAGGAACCCACCACCACCACTACCACCAAGGGGTAAAAAATCTCAACGCACTCTGAACATATATTCAACTTGAAAAGGTTTTATACAATGCAAGGTTTCACTCATGCACTCACGGGTAGATACCTATGAAAGTTGAACTTCATCGGTATGATAAAAGATCCATAGTAAGCACCATAAGATGAACGAGGAAGTACAGTATCCTCCCTAGAATCGCATCAGACATCGATCTCTCTAACAAAACAAGACACCTCCCTTTTTAGATCAAGGAGTGTTCATTACTCATTTAAATGTTGAATGGTATGACGTAAACTCTGGCTATGTGTATCATAATCAAATCACTTCTAATTTTGTCTCAATTCATAGTCTAGCTTTTTTTTCACAATTCAGAGGGAAGCAGTGAGTTTGAAAATAGAGACATAATTAAAGCTTTCGACCTCAAAAATACTCTTTAAAATGTAAGTGACAACTGAGGAATTCAGATATTTTCAAAATTGAAGGAATCAAGACTTATTTGTAGAATTTTTAAAATTAAGTTTCGGTGTGTGCATGGCTTTGGCCAGTATGAAATGTAAGACAAAATTGCACATAGTCGTGCGCATGGGTTAAAATAATCCCGCGCGAACGGTTTTATGCGCACATGTCAAAACTGATCGTGAGAACTGTTTGAATCTATTTTATAAAAACTTCAAACAAAAGCAGTTTTGTAAATTTGGTATTTTCCTAAAAGTGTGCACAACCACATCTCATGAATCAAAATCACTTGTTCATCTTATAAAAACACATTTTGTAAAAAATGTTCAAGTGTGTGGATAGACAACGATGTTCAATCATAAAACCCTAAAATGATACATCTTTAATTTGGTAATGGAAGTCTTTTGAAGTAGAGAAGATTGGTAGATCTTAAGAGTTCCAATGTTCATGTAGTGTAAATGAACAAGCCACACTTTCCTCAGATTTTTCATCGTGTATTAAGCTTATGTAAATTAAATGGCTCACGACTCAATGCTTTGACACGAAATTAAGCTAACTTTTGTAGAATTACAAATGTTTACATTTTCAATCCCCCTTTGGATATTTTTTCCCAAAACCACCCCAACCCAAAATTTTCTTGATTACTCCTGCCAAACCCACTCCACATTATCCATATAATGAGTATAGCAGGAAGTAATGCACATAGAGTCCAAAAGATCACTAACGTATCAAAACTCGAATCTAAAAAGTGGGTAAGAGTCATATCAACATGACTATACTTGAAACACATGAAACAAAGATACAAAGATCACACACATAATAAAATGAACAGAGTAACTCCACTTCTTTGGGATTCCTTAAAAAAATAATGAGATTTATGGATGATATAAGTATGAAAACATATGCAGAGTGATAAGATCATCTAATATCAACAAGTAGAACAAGTAAGTGCCTCCCGTATGTAAGACATCTAAAAAATAATGTTTCTCCCCACAAAATAAATTTTATCCCCCTAAAATAAGAAACATGGGAATTCCCCCCGCCATAGACATTTCTGCCCCTTTTGACATGAAAAGTCAAATAGAAGTAGAAAGACATAGATGACAAGTATAACCTAGTAAATATCAGCAATCACAATGAATAAGAAAAACTAGCGAAGCAAGTATAGATAATCATGTGAAATAACCAATTTTATAAGAGAATACTCAATACATATCTCCATGAGTATGAGCTACAAACATGTTTAATACAATATGAATTTCAAGATAGAAACTGGTACATATGATATATCAATTAAGTAAGCATGTGAAGCAGGAAATACAATATAAATCAATCTAACTAATATAAAGTATGGATATAAAAAAGATGAGCATCAAAATATGGATAACCGCAAGAGAAATCCATAACAAACAACCCAAATTACCATCAACCATATAAAAGTACTCCACAACCAACAAAGGAGTAAAAGGTACAAATATCCATACAACCAAATACAAATAATCAAGTACCACGGAAAAGCTCTATAATGTCTTAACAAAAGAAACAAAAACATAGAGATAAATCCAAAAATATTTAATCTTCATCATTAGTCTTATCATCATACTCATCATAGTCACCATCACCCTCATCATCCATTGGAGGTACTGGAATAAGAGTAGGATTTGCTGCGAATGTAGGCGAGGGTGAAAGTGTAGAAGTAGATGATTCAAGCCCCGTATGTCTGAGATAACCAATAATGAACTGAACATTTGTCTTGAAGCTAGCCTTATCTTTATCCACTCAACCAAGACGATAGTCAAAATGATTATACATCCTCATTGTTTGAGAAGACAATGCATCAAACTTCCCTCTCATGAAATAAAATTGGTCATGCATATACTCTCGAGTACCCTGATGTGCACGATGTGCATGTGTGGGGGCTAGGATAGGTGAAAGTGTTGGATATTCTTCGAGATATATAGGTTGAGGTAGTGGTCGATGTGACTTTTTCCCAATAGAACGGGACATGCTTACACTAGAGATAGGTCATAATATTGCGACACCATCGTTAGTGTAAAGTATACAATACCTAACATATATAGGTATCCAATAATTAAGCGACCATAAAGTAAGGCCTACTGTTTAGTGTCAATACAAGATCTTCGTATAACCTCAATGATTATGTGGGGATAATCAGTTGACTCACTGTGAGCAATATCATATAAACCTCCCAATGGAAAATGGGAAATCTTGTTAGAGGCAACGATGCATCAAGTAACAAGAAAATAAAGTATGAAAAACATCTTCCTCATATCATCCTAAAGGAATAGATTCCTAACCCATGTTATTTGGTAACCATCTAGGATGAAAGAAACCTCATCATTATGTAACACCCCGCGTAAAACACGAGGCTCGACTATGATTAAAACTAAACTAATTCTCAAGAATTAGTATAAAGAATATATATTCAACAAAATAAATATAATGAATCCAAAATTTACACTTCCAAAATAATTACAATTAAATTTCACTAAAAAATAATACTAAGATCTCCAAAAAAATTACACTACGAAACTATACAAAAATAATAAATCCTCTAAACACCGTTCTCTAAAATCATCCAAAAATCCATAACATTCAAATGCACGCTAACCTGCCACTAAAAGAAAAATACGGGGAAGTACACAATATGACAAGAATAGATGCTAAAAAAATAACGGTGAATAAATGCAACAATACGAATCTGAATTCAAGTTCAATGTGACTTCCGAGAATTATACCAATTTAATTTTTTAATAATACATCAATAGATCACCAGGCCTCGCGTCACCTCACCTAAGCTTCGTAAAGCCTCATCCTGGATATTGAACTTTTGTACTATTGGCGGGCGACCATTCTCCGTGCCATATAAAAATTTCATGACACCATGCCCATAAACAAATACAATCGAATCAATATTTAGATTGCAATAAACATCTTGATATCAATAATATGAGTACAAATGAATGAGGAACAAAATGACGGATCTCTAGACAATCAATGAGCATATTGTGTAAACCCCATACCTTAAAATCATCACAAGAAACTCATAAGATTCTGCCTCAAATTTCTGATTATACCACTGCGTTCCTCTCGCGAAAATAATAAAAACTCGTTCTATTCCAAACTTGAGAAAACACCAAATAAGCCTTCAAATCATGGGTTAAATCTTATTAACTTTGGGGCCAGGGTTTGTAGGAGGAAGAAAATGAAAATTATAAGGGTCTACTTCTCTTAGAAGTTGTAAAAATATGTTTGGAAATTCCTAACCCCATATTAATTTAAGTGGAGAAAGATTAAAGAATTTAAGTGTCATTAGAATCCTATTAAAACTAAAACAGTCCGCCTGTTAGTCACGCTCCAGAATCATGACAAATAGTTAGTCACGGTTTAAGGTCGTGACAAATATCTAAAGCGGGATTTTTATTCTGGCCTTATTTTTTTTGCCTAGAGAGTTGTATGTTTTGAGGACTCTTCAAAACTACTGAAGAATTATATATACTTATATTAGGAGTCTTTGAAACTGGCTTTTCGAATTCCGAATTAATTTAATTAATTACCGAATAAAATTACGGGTTGTTACACATGAGTAATCTCATCATCAATAAAAGGAATATAACCAAGATTATCAATATCACCCTCAACTCCAAAATGAGAAGTTAAAACTTCCTCAGTTAACAAAATATGTATCCGTCTAATAAAAGAAGTCAAAATATAGGGGATGTATAGGTCATAAGCATGTTCACATAGAACTTGAGAACAAGTGTGGCATTCGACGGCGATTATGGACTAAGAAATCTCTTACCATATAGACGCTCAAGCAATGGAATTATAGACTAACCCTCCTCACAACGGTATAAATGCGACAAATAAACCTCTATCTTAGTCCTTGCGAGTCGTGACATAAAACTAGCATGGAAAAGGGAACCGTTTATCATGAATCTAATTCTAGACACATCAGTGGCAAGGTCTGGGATAGGAATAAAGGCACTTAGGTCTTGCGTATGAGAACGAGATATGCGAGGCGATAATGGCAAAGACTCTTTCCAACATGAAGTATCATTGGGACCATTTAAGGGTCTTAAAAATACTATTTTTCATACACGTGTCTTAGATCTAGCCATAATGTTAGAAATAGGGTGAAAAATAACACATAATCAAAGAACACAAATATTCAAAGAGTATATGGGATGAAAAAAGGTATGCAAACCTAAAATCCCATAAGACCAACAACAACCTCAAACTAAACACCTAAAGTAGTGAATTCAACCTAGATATACTCTAAAATAAGTAAATCAATAAAAAAAGACAGAAAAATGATGACTAACACGAGTAAAACCTAGAAGAAATCAAGTGGGTCTAAAAAACTAGGGCTTGATAGTGAAAAATCACCAAACAATTTTCAAATTTCTCTAGAAATAATCAAAGAGACATAAAATTTTGATTTTGTGTGAAAATAAGCTAAGGTTTATGTTCTGGAGTTTTTTAAATGTTAAATGAACAAATGAGCAAAAGATCTTGCTTCATATGCCGAAAATCGTGCGCATGGAGTAAGTTTTGTCGTGCAAACGGCCACATTTTATGTTGTGACTACAAAATTTCATAGTGTACCCAGTCAGGGATCAACAATCGAGAAAATACTAAGTATAAACCCCAAAACCCAATCTCTTAAAAATATGATAAATATGAATCCAAAGGCGTGTAAAATCATTCATGTAAGAGTTGTAAAGCACAATTTTGAGATAAAATGCACAAAATAGAAAACTCACACACACACACACACACACACACACACACACACACATATATATATCCAATCTCTAAAATGAAAATGTGTGATAATTTCCTTTGAATTTTAATTAATACTACATTTTAATAACACATTCAAATCAAATATTAATTGATTCAACATATAAGGTACAAAATTCCTAAAAAATAAAATCATGCAACAATTCATTTCAATCAAGGTATGATTTGTGACAAATATGGCTTACAAAATGAAATGAATACACATAACCAAGTCAAAAGAATTACAAATGATTCTTGAGTTTATGATCTCATCAAATGGTAGTTTCTAACACCAATCTCTCTCAAGCATATATTGTTTTAATTTTTTCAATGTCAAACTATAATAGCAATTTATTTTGAAAAGCAATACCCTATGGTTTTATTGTTGGTTAAGCACTTGGGTTGTGGCTCTTTCTAACATATTGCCTTTTTTCTGTGACTATCTTTTGACACACTAAGATAACACTTATCTAATGATACTCAAATTCAAATAGGGTGTAATCACTCTAATGTTAGCCGTATCAAAGCATATAAAATGGACCTTTTCAACTCCAACAAGTATGAAATCAAACAATTCTCACAAATGGACTATTAAAAAAAATTAACCAACAAGATATTTCAAGATTAAGATTAAGTCAATCTGTATGAGAAAACATATAACTATAATCATACCTATCAAGTGATAATGTGCATGAACCTATGAATTTTACCAGTTAAGAACCTAGAAGCTTGATTAGTGTAACCTTGCATCTTACACTAGGTACAATAATAAATTCCCATTCTTAAATTGTTCGTAGAATCATGATTTCTCTTCCCAGTTGTCCCATTATATAAAAGTAAAGAATCGTATGGCAAAGGTCTCGATTTACCATATTAATTTATAACTAACTTATTTCTTTTAAAGACATCTCCGGGGATAAAAAAAATTCTCCTTTCAAGATCGTAGAGATAAATCCATTTTTTGTTTAATTCTTTTCAATTTGCAGCAAAAATATTCAAGATGTCCTTCTGAGAAATAGTGAAAGAGAATTATTTTGGATGATATTTTCAAAGTTTTTAACCATTTCCCTTTTTCTTTTGAATGTTATCATTCTCTTTCACTTTTCTTTTCTTCTTATTTTTCTTCAAGATGAAATAATCGATATTCTTTGATTCATGTGACGAAGATGAACATTCACTCAAAGTGTCAACTTGAGAAGAAGATGGATTGGTTTTTAAATATTTAGACAAGTCAAATTCAATTTTCAAAAATTCAAATCTCTTCTTAAGTTCACTTTTTGAGTTCAAGAGTTAAATCACTCATTTCTTATTCAATAACCTTATGTAGTTTTAAATCAAATATTTTAAACTATCAAATTTTCCCAAATCCAAATTTTTTACACTCAAGGCATTGATATATTCTTCTAAAGCACAAGTCAAGTTTAATAAGTCAACCCTCTCTTTTTCAATCAATTTAAACTTTTGATTGGTTATTTGACTAAGTTTTTCAAACTCACTTTTAAAAGATTCTTTTTTTTATTCAAAGAGTTTAATTATCATAGCCAATTTAACATTTAACTTTTTATTTTGAGAAGTTGGGACATTAAATCTTCATTGTATTGACTCGATGATTTGACACTTTCAATTTCATTAAGTTCATTAAAGTCAACATCAATTGACTTTAATGTTTTCGAAGAATGAGAAGATTTCTTTTTCTTATTTTTAATTTTGGATTTCAAATGTTGTATCCTCTCACTAGGAATCAAAGGCATGGTACTATCTAAACTATACAAATTAGGGGAAATAAAATCCAACATCAATCATAAAACTAGATCTACTCATAAACACAATAGATTTATGAGTAATAAACATAAAAAAATAGATAACAATTGAAGGTCAAACTCTTAGCATGTGAATGTAAACAAGAGAAAACTATCTGATACCAATTGTGGATGTGTATATTCAATACAAGTGTTTAACTCTAATAAAACTAGAGGGGGTGAATAGGTTCTAAGATAATTAATCCTATTTTTTGCCAATTTCAATCTTATTTCCAATAAAGAAACATAGGACATGTAACAACTAGGTGAACCCATTTTAGACATGTGAATCATGTGGATAAACAAATTTGAGTACAAATTTAGGATATCTAGGTCAATTTACTATATACAAAAATCCTCATTCAAATTTTATGGATTGAACAAGATCAATGTGAGATCTAAGTGTAGTGTGTGATACGAGTGAACAAAATCGCAAAAAAGGCATACAAATAATCCATAACTCTAATTTTATAAGGAAAACCCCTTATAAGGGGTAAAAAACATCGACACGCTCTCATCTCTTTTTCAACTTGAAATAACGCAAGAAATTACCTCTCACTCAGGCGCTTATAAGTAGTTACCTAGGAACATTTCAGTTCTCCCCCCCCCCCCCCCCCCCCCCCCCCGGCTGATGATATGATATAAATCTTAAGCTCCATAAGATGGATGAGGAAGTACACTCTCCTCCTTCGAATCACATTACACCTCGATTTCCCTAATAGAATAAGAACCTCGCTTTTTAGATCTAGGAATGTTGATAACCGATTCAAATGTTGAATGATATGAATTGAAATTTACCATTATAGTTCTGAATCAAATCACTCTTAATTTCTTCTTGATCCATATATCAAATATAGATCTAGGCTTTTCTCATAATTTGGGGGGAACAAGTGAATTTGAAAACAAAGAGACAAAGTAAAAGAACTCAACCTAAAAAATACTCTCTAAGGATGTAAGTGAGTAATGTGGACTTCAGATATTTTGATAATGGAGGGAATCAATTTTCGTTTATAGAAAATTTTAAAGTTTAGCACTGCTATTAGCATGAGTAAAAATTTATCGTGCACACGATTTTAGTCGTTATGCAACCTAAGATAAAATCGTGTATGGTCTTGTACACTAGTCAAAACAAGACCATGTGAACGATTTGAAGTTATATAATAAACTTTCAACAATTTTTTTTATAAAAAATTGGTCTTTTTTCGAAGGTATACATAACACATCTCACTCAACCGATAAATGCACATTTTATAAAAGTGTAAAAGTATGTGCATAGCCAACGACGTTAAATCACAAATCCATATAAGGATACATATTCTATTTGGCAATGGAATTCTTATCAAGTAGAGAAGTTTTCTATATATTCAAAGCTCCAATGTTCATGTAGCCTAAATGAACGAGCCTCGCTCTATTCAAATGTCTCATCGCGTATCAAGCTTATGTATCTTGAATGACGCATGACTTAATGCTTTGACATGGAATTTAGCTAATTTAATGTAATTACAAATTTTTGGAATTTCAAAGTGAATAAATTACAAAGTTACAAAATGATAAAAGTGACTGTCATCTTCAGCGAGTTACAATCTCGGTTATGGCAGCTCAAAGACCATCATCAAGGTGTAGACAGATGTCATCATAACTGTCATGCTCAACGAGATTGTTCTTCACCAGTTGTATTGGGATTGCATTCGGTGGTATCCAGCACTCATCGCTCCTAAGGAGAGGAAACCGATTTTAAGGATAATACACTTGGTGCCATTACCAGAACTGGGAATCCTTGAATATATTTAACACCCAAAGAATTTAGACAACCATGGTTATTGGTGACCTTCATGGTTTTATCTAGGTATAGTGGGGCATCCATCCACCCTTCATTGTGGCCATCAACTCAGACTGGTCAAGTGTCATTCCAAAATTGATACCTCAAACACCTTATGCAGTTGACTTCCTAGGATTGTTTTTGAGTTTAAACTTTATAAATTTTTCATCTAGTTTGGATATTAAGACAAAAGTTTTATTTTTAGTGTTGATCACCTAAAATGGTTATTTATTTAATTACAAGAAGGTTCATGATTATCCTACTTCAATATTGCGTCTTCAATAAATTCAAAGTCTATCTCAAGTATGGTAAGAAGGTAAAACTCCACAAAAATTAGGACATTTCATGCATATTTAGTGTTTACATATTTTTTCTGAATTTTTATGATTTTTAAATAATTTTTACAAATTATTTGAATTATGAAATAAATATTTTTCCTTATATAAAACCTTTTTAGATGTGCTTTTAAAATAAATGTGGTGTTTTATTTTAGTTACCTACATAAGATTTAATGTGGCTTTATTATTAAGTTAGTGGGTTACACTTATCTTTTGTTGGTTGGTTTACTTTGTGTTTGTTGTGTCTTACATACTCGATCCCTTTTATCAACCATTAGATTACTTTTATCATTGTCTTAGAAAGAGCGGAGTTTGATCCATATGACATTCCTTTTAACCAATCTCTTTCCTTGACCTATTCACCTATTGCAACCGATTAGCTTACATAAGATAATTCTTTTATTACCGTGAGATTAACTCTCAACAGGTATTACTCATCTCAATCATTAATTGGGTAACTATTCTCCAGAACCTTCTACCTTCTGTATAAAAAACCCTATATCATCTTGTTATGTCAGCTTTTGGCTCCAATTTAAAGAGAAAGAGAAAGGGAATAGCAGAGGGTAGAGAAAGAAATCTCGAGAGAAATTTTTGAAAAGAATTTATCGAGAAAAATGAAGAAAATATCATTTTCTACCTTGGTTTTCTTTTAAAACACATGAGTGTTAAGTGTTACTGACTCTGGAGAGTTAAAATCATAGGGTTTTGTTCTCTTTAGAACAATTGTGTTTGTCCCTGGTTTTTAGATCTTTATTTTCTCAATACAATCAAACTCCCAAAACTTCGAGATATATTGCACACTTGAGTTTTGGTTTTTCGAAATATTAGTTTCAAAATAATTTTTGAAACGTCTGTTCATTTTATGTTATTTTGGAGTGGATATTTGTTTGATTATACTATTTTCTTTTAGATACATAAACTATTCGTTCAAAATAAGATATATTAAAATTCGTTAAAATATTTAGATCTCAAAACATTTGAGAAACTAACTTTATATCTTTTGAAATCTTTTTTCATGAAAATTTCCTTTATATCTATCTTATAATGATCTCAGAAGATCTAAACCATCTTAAAACGATTTATGATATAGTTTGTTTAGATATATTCATATAGTCATCTGTCCTAATTTGATAGGATTGTTTGTACTCCTAAGTGTGTGTGTGTTTGACTTTTATGTTTATAAAAAATAGTCATTTTTCACTAACATTATTTTCAAACACATCACATAGTTTGTGTGGTTGTTCTATAGAGAATAAGACTAATATTCGATGTAAAGACTTGTTGGATTTGTGGTTACATCAAACTTCTAGATCAAAAAGAGTACCTTAAGGTTTAGCTCAATAATTAGGTATATTTCCTTTCTATTCGATCTTATCGCATGTTTTTATTTGTAAACTATATTTCTTATTTTAGTGGATTTTATTTTGTGGCATAGCGGTCACCATGGATGCTTCCCCTAGGTTTGGGGTTTTACCACGTTAAAAACTAATGCTATGATTTTTTATGTGATCTTAACTCTTGCATTCTTATCTACTTGAATCTGGTCTAAGAGACTCTTTTTATTTGATTTAATTATTTTACTAAGACTTTCAAATTTAATTCTAATATAATTGTTTCTTGTTTTTACATACCCTGAGTTAAATCATTTTTATACAAATAAGAGTTTCCTCAAAAAGATGTTTTGAATTATCAACTTTAGCTTTTTACTTTCTTAAAAACATAAGGTTGATCTATTTTAAGTGGTATTATAGAAGTTTTAAAATTCATTTTGATCCCGAGCTTTTAAAATTGTTTTTGTTTTCAATATGGATGAAATTTTTGAAAAGCTTGGAAATCTGTCTCGATCCTGTATCTTTGATGGACATAATTTTCTTTACTAGAAAGTAAAGATGATTGCTTTCATCTAGGGTACCTTAGGGTATGAGGTTTTTGAAACTACAAAAAATGGTTATTCTCATCATAATAGACCAGTAGGTGAAGGAAACACTATAGGAATTAAGAAAATACTGAGTGAGTTCATTAAAGAAGAGAAACAACTGTCTCTGTATAATAGTAAGGGTAAAAAAAATGTATTTTTATGTATATGAATGATCATGAGTCAAAAGAATTTCTATATTCACTACTTTTAAAGACGCCTGGGACATAATGGTCACTTACCATGGAACTTCTCCACATGCACCTTATGGATATTTATCATTTTGTTATCCTTTATGGCAATTGTAACATCCTTGTTATTGTGGATGGCTTCATGTTTTTTACTTGGGGTTGCCTTTATGAAAAATAAATCGGATACATTTAGAGAATTTTTCAAAATCCTTTTAAAAATATAAAATGAAAATGATACCCAAATATCATGGATCTATGTTGGTCTTATCATTATCTTTTAAGTGTTCTTACTCTTATCCCAAAATTTTCCTCTTGCTCCTAGGTTTAAATTATAATGTATTATAATGTTTAACGAGGGTTATAAACCTATTTGAAACCCTAAACTCGCAAGTCTACTATGAGCCCACTTTTGGACTCCTAAATAAACCCAAAACACTAACTGGATACTTTTACAACTTGGTCCAAAGGTATACCTACCCCTGGGGCCCAATTTTGCCAAAATAAAAATACTATTCTAGGCCTTTATGCCTCCCCAGAGTCCAGTCTAATCAAACCAACCACAACATCAAATTAATTATAGTTGGATTAATATAATTACGAGTCGTACATACATTAATTAAAATTCTCATTCTAAATTTCGACTAATAATCTAAACTAATTGAACCTAATAAATTACCTGTTAATTAACCCAAGTAAGTATTAGTTATTAAGTAAATAATTATTAATATAATTTCCAAAAATACGGGGTATTACAAGAAGAGCCCGGGACTGTGGGGTTCCCGATCGTGACCATGGCTGGAAAAGGGGATTAAGGACGATTGAGATTTTTATATTTTAAATGGGACTCTACCTCTTAAACAACAACTTCGTGGTTGACTTTTCTTAAAAGGAGTTTTGACCCTAGAGGACTCCACTCAAATAAGAATTTTTAGCCATGATTGATGAGGACATTGTGTCCTTATTAATATATAATTGCTTGTGTTTGTGTTTAATTATATACTTATTATCTCATATTTAATGTTGCATATCTCAGTGAGTTGATTATTAATTTCATTTGGAACCAATTCTCATAGACAACATGAATATATAATTATAAGACCAACATAGATCACGATTTATCTAAAAAATCTAAAATTATTTATTGTTTCTAAAATTGAATTTAATCAGACAATAAATTAAAGATATAAACTAAATTGTGGTCTCAAAATTTTGTTTTACTTAAAATATTTTTATTTTGAAAAATTAAAATAGTGAGACCGGATAATTTAGTTTGTACAAAAAGTTGAAAAATTACCAGTAATTTAATTTGGGTGTTTAGAATTCAATAAATATTATTTTTTAAATTACCCTCCAGTTCAACATATTAATTGGGAGAGGGGTTTCATAAACCCCACAATCTCTATTGGTGTTTTCATAGTCTGAGTGATTAATTCCTCTCGTTATTATGGACTCAGAAGAAACCCCGAAAAAAGCCATCTTTCAAAACCTACACTAAAGTTTATGGTGTCAAAAACACCAAAGACCGAAGTATATAAGGCCAAAACGTAAATAAATAAAACCAAAAAATCCACTTAATCCATTAAAACAAACAACAAATAACCCTTCTGGGACCTTTGGACGATCGTCCAACAACGTCCCCTACAATAGTCGATCGGACAAAGACCATAGTCGATCGGTCAAAGCCCCATAAAAAATCAACATCTAAAGACCTTTAGCCGATCAACCATTCGATCCATCATAACCCCTACAAATATAGGTGTCTACCAACCTTAAAAAGGATCCCCAAACCAAATATTGATCCGATTTTCTAAGTTTCTTAATCCCGAGCGTCTTAGATACTTGAGATCCTTTCTAAAAAGTTACGAAGGGCTCGTACTTCAGAAAAGTTATTTTTTGAAAGGAAAATATGGTACTTTGGCGGAGCCACCCCAAAAATAGGTTCGTACTTCAAAAAAGTCACCTCATAATATAAAATTGAATCGAAACCCTACACAAATTCTACCAAAGTCGGCCTTCATAGCCGAAACTCTGCTTAACTGAAAAGCACCAAAAAAGCAGCGCGTTCTCAAGTCAAAAGGTAGACTTTACCTCTGCCCAAATTTTAGGGTATATATTGTCAGAAACTATACATAATAATATACCCTCTCTAACTCGGACACAATTTAGGGGATTGGGGATGCAATTAATAGCGTTTATATTTGTTTAAGGCTAGTTTTTTAACCCAAGACCTCCACTTATGTCATGAGTTGACATATTCTTACTCTAAATAATACAAATCAAATGCCATGATTCCAAAATAAAAATATGACAGCATACCTTTCAAAACACGTTCTGAAGAGAGTACCGTTAAGCTACATTCAGGGTAAAAATTTGTAGGCCAAAGGCTAAAATTAGGCTATACTCACCACTTCTCCAAGCGAACAAATCCCGTCTCTGCACAACACTCTGAATATGTATTTTCATTTTATACTTTCAAAAATTTGCATTTGATCAACGTATTATTTTAACATATTGATATATGAATCTAACATAACAAAAATGCTATATTAAGGACTAGGCTACATAAATATTGTGTTGTTGTACCTTGTCTATCGGTATCCCATTGCCTACACCTATAAATATACCCGCTTGAGTGAACTACATTGGCTTTTATCCCAAGTGTCCTTAGGCACATAAACTCTATACCGAGATAAATTCATGAAGCCCAAGCCTCAAAATACGTCTCTCGATATATTATTTCCTAAAGAATCTCCATTTCTACTCCTAACCTCTATATGTTACCCAACTCGTTTGAGTGAACTATGTTGGCTTTGATCCCAAATATCTTTGGGTACGTAGTTATTACACTGAGCTAAAGTCATGAATCCCAAGCCTCATAATACATTTACCAGTGTATTATTCTCTAGGAATGCGTCCATCTTTAGCAACAACCCTTATATATTATCCAACCTGTTTAACCGAACTACATAGGCTTTGATTCAAAGTCTTCTTGGGTATGTAGGCACAATACCGAGTCCTTCTCATGAGCTCGAGCCACAACAATATGTATCTTGATATATTTCCTCAATCGAGTTGCATCCATCTCTCGACTTTAATCCATTAAATCTAAGTAACTAAAACAATATATCAAACTATCTCAAAGTTACGACCTATTGCACATCCTTATATAAACGTGTAAAAATGTATACATTAGTCATGACAGAGGTGCACTCATCTCTCACCTTTGTATCTCTACTTAAACCTAGAATGATATATCAAACTATCTCAAAGTCGATCCTTCTCACACATCTACATTGATGGCACCCATTATACGAACACAAGCACGGAGTCATGCACAAGAAATTCGTTGTACTACACTCATTGAAGTGATGTTTCTGTACCTACCACTAATACAATTTTCCAATCTAAAGACTTTATCTACATTTTTGGAGAAACCCTAGCACTAAGGTCTCTAAACACATTCTAAAATAACGAAAAATTAATCAATTAATGTAAAGAGAAATAATAAGCATATACTTAAGGAAGCATATAGAAAATGTGGGGTGCCTAACACCTTCCCCACTCATAACTCGGCTCTCAAAATATAAACAATAATACGCAAACTTTAAAACTTCCCTTACGATTATCCCTAAAGGTCTAACCCTAAGCTTTTTATTTATTTTTATATAAAACAAAGAGGCGACTCTTAAAGCCTACAAAACAATTTTTTTCCTCATGAAAGACACACTCACCAAAGGGGTGCGAACCAAAACTAGACACGGTGTAAAACTACATCCATCGAGCCCAAACCTCAAACCAAAACCTAAACTTTGGAGGATGCGATGGAAGCATGAGACAAGCACTCCTCACATTCCCTCGGGTGGTGCACGCTCACTCAGGGACCACAACACCACAATAGTGACTCAGCTGGGGATAAAATCAAGAGATACGAATCTCTACATGCTTCCTTTAGACTGTGCTTAATACTACTATCCCGATTGTATTTTTATCCAAATTTATAACTGTTTAGCGACCTTAGTTTTAGGGTCCCTCACAACGTAGATACGTGCTTAGGTTCCCATGTACAAGATAATATATTTTACCAAACACATAGATACGTGCGAAGGACCTTACAATAAAACTAAACATAAAAGTATGTAAAAATTAAAGATTACATGTTTGAACCTCACACAAATCATATGGATTTTCATATTGTTTAAACCCTATGCCCTCGAGGCTCCCAAAAGAAATTAATCAAAAGAAATTAGTACTTTAGGAAAGTCACTTTATGAGACATAATGTTCGTACTTCAGAAAAGTTACATTTCCCTTAAGAGAGCTTCGTAATTTCGAGAAGTCACCGTACTGGATAAATAATTTACTTTCAAAAGGCGCTTCCCCAAAAATCTAGTCACCAATGAGTGTCCTCTTTCTTTCCGTCCACCCATCTTGTACATAGAAAAACTTCTATCTTGATTGCAATGTATTGGTGATAGGGAACATTTGAAGTTTTCTTAATACCGGGGTATATCGAATAGGCTTTCATAGCTATTCAGTAATAGGGTAAAGTGGTGGCACACATACCTTAAAAGTTTCTTTGTCCAAGTAGCCCGGTATAACGTGACCCATGGTAATGAAAAGAAATCCTCCGATAATCGGGTCACATTGCCTTTTTCCATATAGAATAAGCTCTAGTAATGCACCCTATCGGACAAAAAGAATAAGATACTTACGGGTCAATCGCTCTGACAAAATTTCTCAAAAATTGTCAAATGGCTGGAGGCTATTTCAAAACCCCTCAGATTCCATGATGAATGTCTTTACCTTAAATAAGGAGGATAAAGAGTATGAATCTGCAAGTCATCACCAAAATCAAGCTCCCTTATGTTGGATTCCCCTAAATGAATTTTTATTTTGGGGAAGTAATAGACCTTAGTTTATTATTTCATCGGTCCTCATTCTAAAAAAGCGACATCTCACCCTTGATCACCGAATCCATGGGATATTATTAAATTTATTATCCTTTGAAGATACTACCAAACGAAATAACTCAAAAAATAAAATATCATCCCAATACAATTAAAAATAGATAAATGAATTACATCAGATAAAGACATTACATATACGAGTCCTTATCCACCAATGTATTGCCATTCTATCAACAAAATTCGAAACAAAAATGCCTCGAATTTTTCTAATGTTAGCGTTATCAACAGGGAATTCCCACTAAGTTCTTATCCTGGAAACTCGAGTTCGTGCTCAGTGTAGTCATCTAGTTTTCTTCATTAAAATCCCTACCCAAGACTGTTAGGTTTGCACTGCCATACATTCTATGTCTATCGAATAAGAATAGGCTCCATTCGCAATGGATTAGGTTTTAGACAACTTGAGAACATCACTGTATCTCAAAACATTATGCAGTCGGAAATAAGGGCAATTGGCCAAGAACAAGTCCTCCTGCCAGATCCCTCTTCTATGACCTGAACCGGAGGGACTGTAGTCCCTCCCCATCCTCAACACTGGTACACCACCTGATGTGTATCCCTCTGGATTTGATTCCACAAATCCCATTATTGGCTCCCTATGCTAATTCTGACACCTCCACATCCAAGTACCTTTTTTCCCGCATGGATATTTTTAACCCTAGCATCAAATACCACCTTCCAAGGCCCCCCGCAAGCTGAGTCCATAGATCCTCCAGTAACTAATGATGCGTCCCTAAGTCTCTCATGAGGTTATCAAAATTTTATACCTCTTCCATAAGAGACACTTACAAATTAAGCCAATATGATAAGTAAAGACCATACTCGTATTTCGAATGAAACACCCACCCAAGATTTCTATGGGATTAGATTTATTATCTCGCATGAATCCTTTGAGTAAAAATAAAATTTACCCAAACTAAGCTTCTATATCTCTCCTCAGAGATCGTTGTCTATGAGAGACCGCCTCTCTTGAACATGCATCCCCTCTATATGTGCTTACCACACACCCACACAAAATTTCCCAAACCAAGCAAAGGACTCCCAAACCCACCACCAGTTGATGACTTTAAACCCCCTTCACCTGCAGAGCTTGTTATTCCTAAATTAACCAACGGCTTCCCAGTCCACCCCCATTTTAGGAGACTTGTCCAATTACGCACCCAACGCTTAAAACCTTATCTAAAAACTACGCACATCCAAGGTATTTATTAGAATTATCATCCATACTAGGGCTTACCCTAAACTCACGGATATTCGTAGTGGCTAATCGACAATTTTTCTACAAAAAAGAGAGATAGTGAGAGAAAAATGAAAAATGAAAAAAAAAAAAGCAAAATAGGAATAATGATCACTTGCGACATTTTTTAGTCAAACAAAATTTTGGAATCATCAATTCAAACCCCCTTAAAAAATCATAAATTACACATGGCATGTTAAATTCATGAAGCCTCCGCTCAACGAGTAAAGACATCTTTGCGTAGAACGAAAACAAAGTGTTCTTACATTATGATCAAAATTTTAAAAATAAAACTTATGCTCATTCAAAATGACAATGGATTTGAGAAAATGATCCAATCCTCATTAACCCCCCCCCCCCCCCCCCCCCTCAATGGGGCCTATTTATCGACAATTATCATTACTCATCACCACCAAGCCTACCATGTTTAAATAAACTAGTAACTTGTTAAGTCTACTTGATTGAAAACTATCTCTCCAAATCCCCCTAAAATTTGGACTTCTACAGGCTCTCTAAAGTTGTCTTTCCTCCTTTTGATGGCATGATAAGTAGTTTTTATAAGTAAACATTGTGTATTGTGTGTTCAATTGAATATTATAAATGAATCAAACGGCACACCTAGTAATGAGACTTCGTGGATCAAGGATACTTAAAATACCTCAAGAAGCTTAACAAAGATCAAAATGACTCTATAACTCCTATAAAGAGAGAGACACAAAATACACTAACGTGGAAAACCTCGAGTACACCAAACATATTTGTATGGGACCTTCCTCCAACCAATTACGCTTACATTAGACATCCAAGAGGATAACCTAAAACCCTTTTTAGACATTTCGAGGCGAGTTCATAACTAATAAGAGGGTCCCTACCTTCCAACCCAAACACCGGCAGGGCAATCACCTAGGTTTTCCTTGATCGGGTTATATGCTCTCAAACCTTTAACATCGACTCTTGAAAAAATAATTATCCCTAGCTATCTCCTAACTAGGGGTAAAAGATGATGGGAAAAAAAAGAAAAATATCCACAAAAGGAAAATGATACAAAAACACAAAGATAAACTTGGACAAAGCTTCAAATTCCATTAAGAATGATAGTTGGGACAAAAGAACAAAACACATATTAGATAAAAAGAGAAATGTTATATTCTTTTACATTCCTAGACCTACATAAAAAATCCAGTTGAGACACTCGTTTGAAGTCATCTAAACACTTTAGGCCCCCAACTATTTCAAATAACATAACTACGTGAACCTGATTCTCTGCTATATTTTTATTATAGACATTAAAAAACAAACGCATCATTGTCTTTGAATCAGAAATATATAGGCAACTCGTGATATCACTTCTGGTTCGGTAAAACATCAAACACTAAACACAAAGTCCAAATTGGTTTCCCAAGAAAAATGGTCTTTGCGTCTTAATTTAGAGAAACGTTATGTGGTCTAATGAATGAAGATAAGTAATAAAAGTCACTCTAAAGTGTTAGCACTTCGCAGTATCATTATTTAAAACATGACATAAAAGTCGATACCCTCGAACCAGAACTTATGAGGCCTGGCGGGAAAGAACATTCCCCTCAACTAATTTTCATTATAAAAAAAGCCTTGCCCTAAAGACAAGACCCTAAAAAACCACACACTACCAACATTCTGTCAAGGTACACTACAAGCCACCACACCATAGGAACTACATTTGATTGAATTCCTCTCACGGGATATGTAGGCAACCCACTTAAAGATTCTATCATACCATAAATTATATTCCACAGTCCTTCAAAAGCCCTTTAGACCAAAGGCAGTCTCTGTGATCAAATCCACAATCCTGGGAATCTTTAAATCCCAATGAATAATTTCACATCAGAGAATGAGGATAAAAAGTCTTTCAAAAATCTAACTTTAATGTAAGAGTTTAAAATGGTCTTCGGAGTTTCCATCTAGTTTATGATAAATTCATCCTCTTTACCCACGATTTCAAAAATCAAAACTCCTTATCGAATTTACATCAATCGATTACTCCTTTTTGTTAGAAAAAAGAAATGATCAATGACTCCTAATGAAAAAAATGGAAAAATGAAAAAATATCAAAGAACAACCATCTTAGGGCCTGCTCAAAAGTGCCCTTTTACCGCAGAACCCCATTTTACTTAGAAAGAGCAAGGACTTTATACATTATTGTTGTGTTAAATACACCACCTTTCCCTATAAATATATCATATAGGCATCAATCATTGATTACCTACATCTATACCACATTAATTCATTGACTCCAACCAAAATGAAGCATCACATTGAGCACGCCCAAGACTCGGACGCCACCTAAGCAAACAAAAGCCTCACTACCCTGAGCACCCCACCTAAGACACAATAAATTGATTTACAAAAGAACTATAAAGCCTCAAACTCCTATGATTAAACTTCTCTAAAGCCTTGTAATTCACTCGAGCAAAAAAAATCCTCACTACCCTCAGCACCCCGCCTAATCCTCACACACTGCTTGAGTAAAATATTGGAAAACCTCGGACACCACCCGAGGAAACCATTGCAAAGACTCAGTTTACTTTAATAAAACCTCTCCAAAGCCTCAGACTATAACTGAGCAAATAAAAAGCCTCACTACTATGAGAACCACACTTAAGCCTCAGACACTGCTTGAGAAAACCTCTATAAATCCTTGGACTCCACACAAGTAAAAACAATCCTTACTACCCTGAGCACCTCACATATTCCTCAGAGTCCTTTGAAAATACCTATTCAAATCCTACGACACGACCTGAATAAGCCATTCTAAAGCCTCGGACTCCACTCAAGCAAATAAAAGCCTCGCTATCTTGATCAACCTACTTAGGACTCAAACACCGGTTAAGGAAACCACTGCAAAGCCTTAGACATCGCCATAGCAAACCACTATAAAAGCTTAGACACAACCTGGGCAAACCATTACAAAGCCTCGAACACCACTTGAGCAAACCCTTTAAGTCTCAGATACTACCTAAAATAACCTCAAAAAGCCTCACTATCCTGAGCACCTCACTTAAAGCCTCAGACACCGCATGTGCACTTTGACGAAAAACTCAAAATCATTTGAGCAAACCATAACAAAGCTTCGAACTTCCTTGACCAATCTCACAAAATCCTCTAATCATCCAACAATACTCCCAAGATCCACCCTAGAAAAAAAATTAAAGCTTCACTCGAGCAAAACCAACGCAATATCCTCCTCTAACATGGTCCCCTAGGTGGCCTTAAATAGGGAGCCTTACGATCCAAACCAACTTGGTCCTCTGCGTTACTTAGAATAGGGAGCCCTATTCTCTAAAATAATTTGGTATCCTATGCGAACTAAAATAAAAAGTCCCATGGTTTAAATCACTATGTCCTCTACGTGACCTTAAATAAGGAGCCTTATGCTCCAAACCAACTCAGTCCCCTGCGCGACCTAAAATAGGGATCCCTATGCTCCAAATCAACTCAGTGCCCAACATGACCTTATAAATAAATCCATGTGCTTAAAATAATTGGGTCCCTTATATAACCTTAAATAGGAAGTTATATGCATCAAACTAACTCAGTCACCTACGCGACCTAAAATTGGAAGCCATGCACTTTTAGCCAACTTGGTCCCCTACGTGACCTAAAATAGGGAGCTCTAAGATCCAAACCAACTCGGTCCACTACATGACCTTAAATAGGAATCCCTACATTTTAAACCTATTTGTCCCACCATGTAACTTTAAATAGGAAGCCACGTGATTTAAACTACTCAGTCCCTTGTGTGACCTAAAATAAGAAGCCTTGCTCTTCGAACCAATTCGATCCCCTACGCGACATTAATTGGAAGCCCTATGCTTTAAATCACTCCATTATCTACGTGATCTTAAATAGGGATCCCTATGATCCAAACCAACTTGGTACCCTATGTGACCTTACATAAGGATCCTTATACTCCAATCTAACTCGATCCTCGACGTGACCTAATATAGTAAGCCTTGCTTTTTAAACCATCAAGTCCCCCATTTGACCTTAAATAGAATTCCCTACACTTCAAACAAACTCGTTCCTTCACGTAACCTTAAATAATAATCCTTGTGCTTTAAACACTTCGGTCCCCCATGTGACCTTAAATATGTAGCCACGAGCTTCAAGCCACTCGATCGCCTATGTGACCTTAAATGGGAAGCCCTGCACTTCAAACCACTCGGTCCCCCACGTGACCTTAAATAGAAAGCTTTATGATTCAAACCACTCAGTCCCCTACGTGACCTAAAATAGGAAGCCCGTGATTCAAACTAACATGGTTAGCTACGCAACCTAAAATAGTAATCCCTACACTTCAAACCATCTAGATCCCCATGTGACCTATGTAAGGACAAAATTTTCAATTGAGTCCATTGTAAGTATTTGACTTATTCCCAGAATAAAACATTATTTTTGAGTCATAGGTAGTTTTTTTACTATCACGATCTCACACAGTCTATGACATAAAGTTTATTGAAGACGTTTCAGCCAAGCTTCAAAGATTTATTATGTCGGGATTATTTTGGTTCATGTTTCACGTCTTCGTTGCATTCTGATCTCTCAGGTAAGAATGCGTAATATTTATGGGGCTCGAAATTTTTTTTAAGATGTTATTTTTATTTAAAAAATTATTTTAAAGTGTTTTAACTTTGTTTATTCTAAGATAAGGATTATTAAGAGTCCTGTGAATCCTTCCCTTGTGTTTAGAAGGATCAAACGGCATTCACAGTCTTTTAAATGACATGTGGAGTTCATTCAAACTATGTGGCTTTGTCGTTCAATCGAAATGGCTATTTCATTCAAACGACAACCTCATCTCGCTTGAACGACACGTCGACTTAACTTTTATTTTTAAGGCGTGTTTCACTCAGAATTTCGTAGGTTGCAGAACCAGAAAAATAGTTTACAAATAATATGTTTCTGCATAAGTTTTCTAAGGTTTTCAAAGTCTAAAAACATCCTTAGAGTTTCAAGATCCAAGCTTTCATACTCTTATGATATAGAGATATTGGTTTGCACCATTAGTTTGTTCTTCCATCATTGAAGAACTATTTTTTGGATTTTGCGGTGAATAAGCGAAGGAGTTCGTGTTCAACATCGTAGACGTTGCCAAGTTGTATCAGTGAACATCGAGGCATTTGTGGACGCATATGCTATTAGCAAGTATCGTAGAAGGACTTCTGCGTGGGCATTATGGAGGAGTGGTTGAAGGATCAAAGGAGTGTCAAGACTTGTGGGGGATCGAGTCATTGAGTAAGTCTGTCATCTATACTTTGTAATACCACATCATAGTGATTGTCTGGCTTGGGCCGTCCGAGATTTTTTCCCTTTGTGGTTTCTTCATACATCCGACATCGCCTTTGTGAACTTATTCATTTTACTTACTTTAATCACCTAGATGCATGTTTAGGATTAAAAGAGATAAAATTGGGCTTAACTAAAATTGATTCACATACTTGGTGCAATTAATTTGGAAAAGAGTTTTACAAAAATAAAGTTATTTTTGACATCCTTAAAAAAACATTAGGAAGAAAAAGGGGCCTACAAATTGTAATTAGAGCTAGAAATATATTCTTTGTATGTGTTGATCCCTTGTGTTTTTAAGGGTGAATTTTGGAAATTTTAAAAGTTTTAGAGCTCCAATTTTTTATGGCACTAACTATGCTTATTGGAAAATGCGAATGAGAATAATGATGCTTAAAATTGAAAGCTAAGTTAAATGATCTTTTTATAGAGAATAATGATGCTTTGATTGAGGATCTTAGGGCATGGAAGAAGACTCTTAGGGAGAAGCTAGAATATGTTGAGAAAGAGAGAGATAGTCTTTGTGGTTTGATGGAGGCTTTGAAGAAGGATATTCTAGAGTTTAAGGAGTCTAGTCGTGTCCTTTAGTCTAAGATTAGTGAGTTAGAGGAGAGATTGAGAGATGTGAGCAAGGTGAAGTTTGATTTGGAGCCAAGGTCAGAGAAGTTGTATACGATGTTAGGCACCATCCAAATCAAGGGTGTGACAGGTTTGGTATAGGCTATGATGATAGTGTTGTTCCCATTACCAAAGCTAATACCAATAGTGTGAGAGAACCCACTAGGAACATTAAGAGAAGTAGAAATTTTGGTAATCATTCGAGCTGTGTTTTTACTTGCACTCATTGAGGTAGGAAAGGTCTGCTTAGATTTTTTTGCTATGACCTTTGGAATGCTCCTAGGAAGTTTATTAATAAAGTCCTTTAAGTTCCCAAAACCCCATGCATAATTTCACACCTACTTGGTCAGGAAATTGTGACACCCCGCCTAATAAAATACCGGGTGATCAGTCCTATACCAAATTAAAATAGGAATCCCAGTTGGATCATCCTTAGCATCACTGTCGAAAACTTTTTAAGACTTACTAACCACCTAGTATTCCAAAAGCTGGTGCCAATTTTAACTTTTTAATTAAACCAAAACTGTACATGCGGAATTAAAATATAAACCATTCACACAACTGAATGAAAATAAACTGAATCATAATTACACAACATGCCGAATAAATCACCGGCCACCAAAGAAATAATCCAAATACCAATATTCAACACCTGAATAAATTACACCTGGAAACTGTACCGAGAAGTCTGGGCGACAAGACCTAAATAAAACCGAAACTGATACAAGATTCCTTCTCTAGGAATGAATGAATGATGCGTCTAATCCAAACTCCTGCTAGCATCCACATATGCCGCAGCTCCGTGTCCCTGGAAAAGAATATCAATCCTGGCGTCCCTGTGGCTGGACACCTAAAAGGTTTTGAAAATAGTTTTATAGCAAGGGTTAGAGCCCAAAACATTTTGAAAATATTTAGCAAGTGAATTAACTGCAGTAATTTAAAATGCATAAATGCGCTTCATATTTAAGTTAGTGTCGCACTCCCTTGAGGACATTCTCACCTCTCCACTATTGTGCACACCTACCGGTTACCTTAACCCCACCTAGTTGTACTACCCCATCCAACGAGTCCTGGTATAACCTTCCCTTGCTGTAGTACTCTAACCCGAGTATAATGATTCTTGAATTATAAGTTATCTCACAATTTACTTAATTAATTCCTCTTAAATAGTAATATATAACCGTATCACAAGTTATATAAAGTAAATACATCACACACTGTATTATTCCCACAAATGATTAACTTAATAAATTTCTCATTAATTAACAGCATATAACTGTAACCCGAGTTATATAAGGTAATTACATCACACACTATATTATCACATGCATATAATATTTACTACCATATTATACGTATCGTTACTAACATCCACACATATATCATACGTGTATCCATCCTTTCGGGTATACCCTCACCGGATGATTCCCTCTAAAATGCTATCTCACTAGGAGTGTGCTCACAAAACCTAGTTTCCCCAAGTTGGAATTTCTCACCAACTTGGACCAAAATATAAACGAAGTGGAGGCGGTCATATTCCTTCCCTGAAAGTGAGATAAATCCCTCACCCATATATACCGGACGCTATGACCTGTGGATATACTCTCCCTACTCCTCAACCTAGGGGATTCACCCACATCGCGCAACCTCCCTTGATAGCATTAGAGTATTTAAATTGAATAAATATCTAGTCGCTGATATTTAATATCACACATAATATAAACACGTATATATATACTATCACTGTACCGTATATATATATAATATAAACCCCAGCTTTACCGTGTACTCAAAATCTCATACACTGTCTGTAATATCACACATAATATATATATATATATATATATACTATCACTACACCGTATATATATATTATAAACCCTGGCTTTACCGTGTACTAAATATCCCGTACACTGCCTGAAATTTCCTGAGTCTGTGGCCCGACTCAACGTAGTTAATTTTTTCACTTAATAATTTATCGTTTTTTCGAGTCTATGGTCCGACTCAAATATATTCAACTCATACCTCAATTTATATATTATTTTCCCCGAGTCTATGGTCCGAATGCAATTAAATTAATTAACATACTTATTAATTTAATACATCCCCGAGTCTATCGTCCGACTCTAATTAAATTAATTAACATACATATTAATTTAATACTTACCCGAGTCTACAATCCGACTCTTATTTAATTAATTTACACATTAATTAATCAACACAAATCCGAGTCTGCAATCCGACTCTAATTAAATTAATTATCACATTTATTAATTTAATCCTACCCGAGTCTATAATCCGACTCTAATTAAATTAATTATCACACCCATTAATTTAATAACTTGGTGTCACCCAACCATTATCCCCGGACTCGCTCACTTGGCCCGTACCTCAATATTTCCCGAGTCAATGTTCTGACTCCAAATTAATTACTTTCTCTCAATAATAAATTTACTACTTTGATGCCACTTAACCAATATCTCCGGACTCGGTCACTCGGTCCATTTTACATCTCATAATTTCATTCTCACATTTTCACCCACAATGTGTTGTAACACCCCGTACTTTTGTGCATTTAATATTTAATTAATTCGGGATTTTAAATTACTGGTGTGTTGTAATTTTAATTGAATTAATTATGACAATATATATATTTAAATATTAATCGAGGAGTAAATGGTTAATGTTTAGGGAAATTTATTTACTAAGTGAATAGTAATAATTTAATTACGTCATTTCGGGTATTAATGACGGGGTATGCACTTATTCCAGCCGGGAGTCGGTATAGACTTAATGGGGTGTGAGATAAGGATTTTTTATAAATTAATTCGGATGCCAATTCTGAGTGTGCGGTTGAGTCCGGATGGGTCGAGATAGTCATAAAAGAGTACCCGGGGGTAGTAATTGGGTCTCGGGGTATTTTTGGGCATAGCCGGGCCCACACGGGGTGAGTTGGCCCACTTTAATTAAGCCCATTAGGTGAAAAACGGGATTAAGGGTTTTTAACCTAATGGGAGATTAGGAAATCAACAGCCAACACAACTCCAAACCTAGGGTTTGAGAGGGGATTTGGGGGAAAGCAAATCAAGAACAAATTGGGAGCTTTTGGAGCCAAATTGAGGGACTCCGCCAACGGAATCAGACACTACGAACACTTTCAGGCAAGTGGTTAACTGTTTTTACTCCTAAATTGTGATATCCAATTCATATTTTAGTGATGTGTAACTAAAATTTATTTTGGGGATAAATGGGTACAAAATGGGGTTTTGTTAATGGAATCTTTATGAGTTCTTGGATGAAGAACATGAATCTTGAATGACTTAGGGTTTATTTGATGAACACAAGAGGTCAATCTGCCAGAATTTTTGATACAACTTTAAACGTATGCCATTTGAGTTGTACTTCGAATTAGAGTGTGAACCATACATGCCTGGAAAGGTATTTCTCTTAGATATCCAATGAACTTGGAATCAGATCAATAGGAGTTCTGTAGAGGGAGTAATCGACCTTTTACTAGAGGGTGTTTGATATGTCAACATAGTAATCTGCCAGACTTTAAACGTGACTTTAAACGTGTGAGATTTGAATTTTACTTCGAATTAGAGTGTGAGCCATACATTACTGGAAAGGTATTTCTCTTAGCTATCCAATGAACGTGGAATCAGGTCAATCGGAGTTATGTAGAGGGAGAAATCGAAATTTTACTAGAGGGTGTTTAATCTGTCAGAAAATTTGAGATTTTTCTTTTTAAGCCTCAAATGTCTAAAATTTTATCGGGGAAGTGTTTGGGACCTTGATGAAAAATATTGATGGAATAATGATATGGAAGTAGGTCTATGATTGAGTGTTGGACTTTAATTTTGTGAGAGAGTTAAAGTGGAGATTCATAGGCTTGATTGTGACGTACTCTAATTCGAGATGATAAGAATATAATTACGAAAAAAGCATGAGCGAGCTTAAATTCGTTAGGTCAGTGGGTTAACAAGGGTAACTACTGAATTGATATAACAAGGGGTAACTAGGACCCTTAGAGTTGTGTGAATACTTGAATTAATACGAAAGTGAGATAAATTCGTAAAGCAAACAAGTACGGTGAATATTAGAGAGAAATATATTACATACAAGTATGAAGAATTGGGTTGTGTAAATACCTACTGTTTTATAGGATTACTTGGGTTGTGAATGCATATTGTGTGTTCCCTTGTGATAGGAACAAAGACTCGGCAAATATTAAGTTCCGGGCTATGTATGTGAGTCCGAGGACTATGGTTGAGTGACACCAAGTTATTAAATTAATAAATGCGATAATTAATTTAATTAAAGTCGGTTTGTAGACTCGGGTATGATTAAATTAATGGGTGGAATAATTAGTTTAATCAGGATCGGATTGTAGACTCGTGAAGGGTACTTATTAATTAATGTGATAATTAATTATATTAGAGTCGGACCACAGACTCGGAATTTGGGTTGATTAATTAATTTGTTAGCTAATTTGATTAGAGTCTGGCGATAGACTCGGGGAGGTATTAAATTAAAATGTGTGTTAATTAATTTAAGGAGAGTTGGACCATAGACTCGGGGAAAGTATTATATTAATTAAGGTGTGAATTAATTATATTAGAGTCGGACCATAGACTCGGGAAGAGGATAAGTTATTAAGTGAGAAAATTAATTACATTTGAGTCGGGCCACAGACTCAGAAACTTACAGGCAGTGTATGGGATTTTGAGTACACGGTAAAGCCGGGGTTATTAATATATATATATATATATATATATATACGGTGTAGTGGTAGTATATATATATACTTGTATGTATTGTGTGTGACATTAAATTACAGGCAGTGTGCGGGAGTTTGAGTACACGGTAAAAACCAGGGGTTCATAATATATATATACGGGTAGTGATAGTATGTATATATATGTGTATATATTGTGTGTGATAGTAAATATCAGTGACTAGATATTTATTCAATTTAAATACTCTAATGCTATCAAGGGAGGTTGCGCGATGTGGGTGAATCCCCTAGCTTGAGGAGTAGGGCGAGTATATCCCCAGGTCATAGCGTCCGGTATATATGGGTGAGAGATTTATCTCACTTTTAGGGAAGGAATATGACCGCCTCCACTTCGTTATATTTTAGTCCAAGTTGGTGAGCGATTCTAACTTGGGGAAACTAGGTTTTGCGAGCACACCTAGTGAGATAGCATTTTAGAGGGAATCATCCGATGGGGGTATACTCGGAAGGATGGATACGCGTATGATATATGTGTGGATGTTAGTAAAGGTACGTATAATATAGTAGTAAATATTATATGTAGGTGATAATACAGTGCGTGATGTATTTACCTTATATAACTCGGGTTACAGTTATATGTTGTTAATTAATGAGAAATTAATTAAGTTAATTATTGGTGGAAATAATACAGTGTTTGACGTATGTACTTTATATAACTTGTGACACGATTATATGTTATTATTTAAGAGGAATTAATTAAGTTAATGGGGAAATAACTTAAAATTCAAGAATCATTATACTCGGGTTAGAGTTGTATGGCAAGGGAAGGTTATACCAAGACTAGTTGGACGGGGTAGCACAACTAGGAGGGGTTAAGCTAACCGGTAGGTGTGCACAATAGTGGAGGGGTGAGAATGTCCACGAGGGAGTGCGACACTAACTTAAATATGAAGCGCATTCATGCATTTTAAATTACTGCAGTTAATTCACTTGCTAAATATTTTCAAAATGTTTTGGGTTCTAACCCTTGCTATAAAACTATTTTCAAAAGGTGTCCAGCCACAGGGACGCCAGGATTGATATTCTATTCCAGGGACACGGAGCTGCGGCATATGTGGATGCTAGCAGGAGTTTGGATTAGACGCATCATTCATTCATTCCTAGAGTAGGAATCTTGTATCAGTTTCAGTTTTATTTAGGTCTTGTCGCCCAGACTTCTCGGTACAGTTTTCAGATGTTGAATAATTGTATTTGGATTATTTCTTTGGTGGCCGGAGATTTATTCGGCATGTTGTGTATTTATGATTCAGTTCTTTTTCATTCAGTTGTGAGAATGGTTTATATATTCCGCATGTACTGTTTTGGTTTTATTAAAAAGTTAAAATTGGCACCAGTTTTTGGAATACTAGGTGGTTAGTAAGTTTTAAAAAGTTTTCGACAGTGATGCTAAGGATGATCCAACTGGGATTCCTGTTTTAATTTGGTATAGGACTGATCACCCGGTATTTTATTAGGCGGGGTGTCACAGATGGTATCAGAGCATCAGGTTCTAGTGTCCTTAGGATCTGTGCGGCTTTTCACGTTTCGGCTTAGCAATATTTGATATAGAGCCCTATCATAGGATTGTTGTATTCTCATACGTATGCGCATATACGTTCTTCTGCGAAATTTATATTTGAAAGTGAACTCATACCAATTCGGTTCTCATTCCAGATGACGCCCAGGAGAGAGAAGCTAGGGCAACAGGGGAGGTGAGACGGGGGAGGCTCGTTAGGAGCAAGAGCTACCACAGCAACGGTAGGTCACTGAAATAGTGGCACAGGCAGTTGGAGCAACGGTGGTCACAACGGCAAGGTACTTGACACGGGATCAGCTACAAGTGTTAGTGGCGCCGGATGTTCAGACTCACGCGGAGTCGTCAGGGTGGAAGCAAGAAAGAGAGGTTATTTTAGCAGGAACCCACCAGAGTTGCGAAGGGGTTCAGGTATAGTACTAGCGTGTCAAGGAAGGGAGGTATCCAGCGTCACCTACGCATGGGAGATTGCGATGGGGTACGAAAGTAAATGCTAACCACTTTTAGTTAGTGGGAGCGGTGCTACAGTGGTGGGAGTCTATCACCACAGTTGAGGAAAGGGACACACTAACTACTGCAGAGTTTTGAGTGCGGTTCGGCCGCAAGTAATTTTTGCTTCAACGGTCGAGATCAAAATGAGGAGAAAATTTTGTGAAGAGACTCAAAGGGAGACCATTCAGTGGTCGATTACGAGGAAGATTTCACTCGTTGGCAAAACTTTTACCGGATGATGGTAAGCTAGGAAAAGAGAAAGAAAGCAAAGTTTATGGATGGGTTAGTCTGGAGAATCAGACAACATTTAATTGAAAATTCCGCATTAGTAGATTATACTGATGTCATTAACGCAACACTCCGGCACTGTCGGGAATATCGCTTCCACGCGAAAGAAAGCGGGAGGGGAGTGGGGATTAGCCAATCGGATGAGGCAGAAAGGAACAATGCCAGTGGGGTATCCCAGCAGCAGACTGGGGGAGATCAAGGGCAGGATTTCCGGCAGGGGAATTATGCCACACGATCTAGAACTAGAGGCTACCGACGGGATGGCCAGGAATTTCAACAAGGTTAGCATGGAAGGGATCAGTGGCAAGGTGAGCATATTAGAAAATATTTCGTTTGGGGAAAAGCGAGACACATGAAGAGATATTGCCTTAAGCAAGGCGGGAGTCAACTACAGGACGAGGTCCTGGATGTACAACCACTAAACCAAATCATGGGTGCATTCGGGCAGGGAGAAGCTGCTCCGAAAATCGAGAACCAGCCGTTGCAACTGGAGTATAGAAGTAATTATTTTACCCTAGGGGCATGGGGTATATTGTTTAGTGACAAAGAGGATGTCACAGTATAAGACTTATTTTTACTAGAATTCGCAAGTGAGTCGAACTTAGTGGGTGCGTTGGCGGTAGCAGCCATAGCATGTGGGTAAACTTTTCCGTAGGGTAGCGGAGTTCCTTAGTGTCCTTCATGAGAGAGTGGCGGCGTACACTGAGTGATTGGTTGAATTAGGCAAGGAAATTCTACTTTCGAGAATCATGGGAGTATGGTTGATAATACTTTTAAACATCGGCTGGATAGCGATGGAATTTAACTATTGTGAATAGTGGAGTTAAATTTTGGTGTTCGCGACACCAGGGTATGATTGGTACTAGGTATCACCTGAGAGGGCGTATAGCCTATATATACGTGGGTATATATGTTGTATTCTGTGGTGCAATAGCACATAGTGAGGTTTGGTGTTCTCACATTTTATCCCGGTAAATGGGGATGTGTACTGAAGTGAATCAGGGTGGTTAAATTTATTTTCGAGCAAAGAGCGATAGCTCGGGGTTTATTTTGCGTAAGGACTAGTGGTAGTAAGGGCGCGGTATTTCATGTTGTCTTCGGTAGCATAAGGGTAAGCGTATATACTTTTACGTTGAGAGACAAGTATTTATGGGGAGATGGTTGGACGTAGCATGGGTGGAGTACCCGGGCAGTAACTATATAGGTATATATATATATAGGTAATATGATTACGGGTTCGAAGTTATATTACGGGTTACGACTAGCACAGTCGGGTAACTTTCGTGCGGTACAGCGCGGGGATAGGGTGTATGGACACCCGGGTTAATTAAGGCAAAAATTTTGTGCTGTTAAGCACGGGTATAGGGTGTATGGGTGCCCTGACAAGGTTTAAATGCATGCTTGTCTAACGTATGTTTAGAGGCGGATGTGATAGATATAGCAGGCTTGGAGGCACTTGACTAGTGAGTAATATGTGAATACTGGATCACTACGTTTATCTTAATTTCGAGGACGAAATTCCTTTGTAAGGGGGGGAGTATGTAACACCCCGTACTTTTGTGCATTTAATATTTAATTAATTCGGGATTTTAAATTACTGGTGTGTTGTAATTTTAATTGAATTAATTATGACAATATATATATTTAAATATTAATCGAGGAGTAAATGGTTAATGTTTAGGGAAATTTGTTTACTAAGTGAATAGTAATAATTTAATTACGTCATTTCGGGTATTAATGACGGGGTATGCACTTATTCCAGCCGGGAGTCGGTATAGACTTAATGGGGTGTGAGATAAGGATTTTTTATAAATTAATTCGGATGCCAATTCTGAGTGCGCGGTTGAGTCCGGATGGGTCGAGATAGTCAGAAAAGAGTACCCAGGGGGTAGTAATTGGGTCTCGGGGTATTTTTCGGCATAGCCGGGCCCACACGGGGTGAGTTGGCCCACTTTAATTAAGCCCATTAGGTGAAAAACGGGATTAAGGGTTTTTAACCTAATGGGAGATTAGGAAATCAGCAGCCAACACAACTCCAAACCTAGGGTTTGAGAGGGGCTTTGGGGGAAAGCAAATCAAGAACAAATTGGGAGCTTTTGGAGCCAAATTGAGGGACTCCGCCAACGGAATCAGACACTACGAACACTTTCAGGCAAGTGGTTAACTGTTTTTACTCCTAAATTGTGATATCCAATTCATATTTTAGTGATGTGTAACTAAAATTTATTTTGGGGATAAATGGGTACAAAAATGGGGTTTTGTTAATGGAATCTTTATGAGTTCTTGGATGAAGAACATGAATCTTGAATGACTTAGGGTTTATTTGATGAACACAAGAGGTCAATCTGCCAGAATTTCTGATACAACTTTAAACGTATACCATTTGAGTTGTACTTTGCATTAGAGTGTGAACCATACATGCCTGGAAAGGTATTTCTCTTAACTATCCAATGAACTTGGAATCAGATCAATAGGAGTTCTGTAGAGGGAGTAATCGACCTTTTACTAGAGGGTGTTTGATATGTCAACATAGTAATCTGCCAGACTTTTAACGTGACTTTAAACGTGTGCGATTTTAATTTTACTTCGAATTAGAGTGTGAGCCATACATTACTGGAAAGGTATTTCTCTTAGCTATCCAATGAACGTGGAATCAGGTCAATCGGAGTTATGTAGAGGGAGAAATCGAAATTTTACTAGAGGGTGTTTAATCTGTCAGAAAATTTGAGATTTTTCTTTTTAAGCCTCAAATGTCTAAAATTTTATCGGGGAAGTGTTTGGGACCTTGATGAAAAATATTGATGGAATAATGATATGGAAGTAGGTCTATGATTGATTGTTGGACTTTAATTTTGTGAGAGAGTTAAAGTGGAGATTCATAGGCTTGATTGTGACGTACTCTAATTCGAGATGATAAGAATATAATTACGAAAAAAGCATGAGCGAGCTTAAATTCGTTAGGTCAGTGGGTTAACAAGGGTAACTACTGAATTGATATAACAAGGGGTAACTAGGACCCTTAGAGTTGTGTGAATACTTGAATTAATACGAAAGTGAGATAAATTCGTAAAGCAAACAAGTACGGTGAATATTAGAGAGAAATATATTACATACAAGTATGAAGAATTGGATTGTGTAAATACCTACTGTTTTATAGGATTACTTGGGTTGTGAATTAGCTTGGGGGAATTATAAGTAGTATTCAAAATAAGGGTGAAAATATTAAATCTTGAATTGGTTGGCTGATGATGAGTAAAGAAGAACAAAAAGTTTCCTTAATTTGTGTAGAAAATTTCTCTTTTTGAAAAAGAATTCTTTTATTTATTCATTCAATTAATTCTTTGTATAAAGACACTACGGACAAAGATTTATTAAATGAGGGCATGTGATGGTTGATGGGAAAAATATGAGTGAGGAACAAAAAATGTGGCTTATTTTAGAAATGAAAATGATAAATAATAAAGAAAATGGTAAATAATAAATAAATAAAAAAGAAATAAAGTTTTGGGGTAAAAAGTGAAAAAAACAACTTTTGGAGGGGGGGACCGCTCACGAGGGGTGGGCGTGCCAGGTCGCATAATACATGCTTGTCTTTTTTTCTTTTCTTTTTCCTTTCCTTTTTCTTTTTCCTTTTTCTTTTCCTTCAAAAAGGAAAATGTGAAGACTCGAACATGAGTTCCCCCCCCCCCCCAAGGCCACCAACCACGTCGGTTGTAATTGGTACGAACTGGACTATAGGTATCTCAAGTATGTGGATACTAACACTTTATGGTTCTATTCCTTACACCGGACCATGACAGTAACATTATGATCATTTTCTATTTGTATCCTTCAATTGTAATTTTATATTATCTGACACAATTCATGTTTTATTTCAACAATCTATATTGGACACCATCTTGTAAGAAAGGGACTTATCATCGGAGTACATATGAAGACCTTTGAGAAAGATAAGCTTTAGAATGCTGAACTCCGGGACAAAATATCCGACTTGGAGAAAAGGTTGATGGTTGCATAGGAGAAGGTGGTGGATGATGGCACCCATGAGGTTGAGTTGAAAGACAAGAGGGATGAAGATACAACCTTTATCTAGAAGATGAGGGTGGACTTGGATAAGGCCCGCAATGCTACGGTTGTCTAATAAAAGGCTTCTTCATAATTCACCATGGAAAAGATGGTGTATTTCACTGATGGATATGATGAGTTGAAAAATAAGAGTGTCGAAGCACGGTTCAAATATTTTTGAGGTCATTAAAACTTATGAGGGTGATGGTAATATTACATTTGCCGAGGTCAAAGAGATGGATATTGATCCTTCTATTGCTCAAGATATAACCAACACTAATGATACAACCATAGTCCAAAACTTAGATGTCATTCATCTAGCCACAACACAAGCCTCAAATGTTGTTCATCCCCTAACTACTACTTCATTTAAGACCTGAATGTTTGTGAAGCCTTGTTTAAACCTATTTTATAACCTCTCCCTTTAAGGGGATTTTTCTAAACTCTAAATAATATTGTTAAGGCCCTTGTTCCTTTGAATGAATTTTTCATTTCTACACTTGGTTATTTGCCTTGATTTTCTATCTTTTATACTGCATGTTATAGTATTTCATCAATATATTATTATTCTAGTAGAATGAATTACATGTGTGTATGAGGAATTTTAATCCTCATACGCTTTGTGTTTGAGATATCTTTTTAGGGACGATTCAATGCATTAGTCATTTGTTGGCCCTTAGGTAGGATTTTGGACCACCGAACCTTGTGAGTAGACTAGATACCAGAGGAAAAAACTATTTTATTCTCTGATATCCCATAGGGGTGAGATTTTTAATAAATTTTATCCTTGTGAGATTTTTCTTAAGTTAGAAATCACTTAGCTCATGAGCTTCATCACACTTGGATTTCCCTTATCATTTCGTTCCTATACACTATCCTTGGCCGAGGCGGGGAACTTTAAATTAGTCATCTTACCTTACAATTGAATATTGCTAACTTAGAGGGTTGGGCATCAGTTCGTATCCCATGGCATGTTTCCCACTTAAGGTGTGATACTCTAAGTTGGGTAATTATTTCTAGCCTTTTAGAGATGTCTTCGACCTATAACCTTTCTCATCTTCTGAGGCTACATCTTTAACAAGTTATTATAAATAAAGATAACTAAATAATAATACTTTTTAAGGAGAATAAATGCATTTTCATTGATACTCAAATTTTCTCTTATTACATTCTTAATTTTTGCTACATCATACCAAACCACTCGTGATAATATTTTCTCAAGTGCTCAGCATTCCATGGATTTTTAAGGCTTTTCCCTCAAGCATTCGATTTGATAAGTCCTTGGTCATACCGAACTAATCTTGTTTGACCCATGTTAGTTGGCCTCTAGATTAATTCCTTTTTGAGTGACCTTAGGCATCACAAGATCCCCCCTTTTGATGTCCTCATACTGATCCTCTTATTATAATAATGAGTCCTCCTTTATTGGTACCACAACCTTGGATCCAAATTCTAGCATGAAAGGAGTGTCTCCAGCGAGGGTTCTTGGAGTTGTTCGATATGCCTAGAGGAGATTATGGAGCTCATTGATCCAGTTGAATTTCACATTTTAGAGTCGTTTCTTAATCCTATCAAGAATGGTATTATTGATAACCTTTATATATTCATAGCATTATGGGTAGCTAGTGGAGTGAAAACACTTGATATGGTATCCAATGTATTAATTATTGAACCACTTATTATCAAACTATGTTACGTGGTCCATGACAAAATAGTTCCAAACACCACACTTGTAGATGATGTTCTTACAGACGAGCTGGATTGTCTTGGGATGATCGATCTCAATTATCAGCTCCGCCTCTACACACTTGGTAAAGTAGTTAACTATAACCACTAGGAATCTGAAACTTCCCTTAGTCTTAGGCAATGAACCTATAAAATCTATTCCCCATTATGAGAAAGGCCAAGGGAAATGATTGAATTCAAGGATTCCACTGGTCGAAACCCCATCACGATGTGTCGTTGACACATCAAATTTATTCGCATATTCATCACAATCTTCATTCATAGTTGGCCAATAATAATGTTGCATTACTATCCTCTTCACCAATGATCTCATGGTGGCATGATCTCCATATTATCCCCTCATGCACTTCTTTGATCAGAGTTTGCACTTCACTAGGTGGATACATTAGATAAATGGTCGTTTAAAACCTCTTTTTGAATAATACACCACCATCGATCATATGTCACTTTTTAGTGCATTTTCCTAAATTCTTTGGGTCATTTATTACTTCCCCATTTGCAAGATGACCCTAATTCCAACTCCATGACCTGTACCTTCTCCTTGTCTTATGATTAAGTATATGTGAATCTCCACTGGCACTATCCTCCGTATCTTGTCTCGGGTAGATGATTCCAAATGAGCCAGCATACCTGCCCTCGAGTTTTTGGTTTGAGCTATTCTGACCATTTACACCATAATGACCACTTAAATCTGTTTAACAAATATTTGGTAGGCTTCTCCTACATTCTTAACCCAAAGAGCATACCGTTGTAGCATTATATCCCCTTTCCTGTGATGAACAAGTCTTATATATGTCACTAGCCTTCATAGTGATCTGATTATAGCCCAAATAGGCACTAACAAAATTGAGAAACTCATGTTCGACTATTTCATCCACTAGTTGGTCAATCTTAGTTAATGGATAGTGGTGTTTAAGACGTCATTTGTTTAAATCCGTGAACTTCATTCACATCTGCCACTTCCATTTGGATTCGTGACCATCACCATTACGGAAGCCAAGTTGGGTACTTCATGTCTTCAATAACTTTTCTTTTCAAATCTTGTCACTTCAGTTTCTATAGCCATATTCCTCTTCTCAATGAAGACTCTCCTCTTCTTCTTAACATATTTAGTCTCTTTTAAGACATTGAGTTCATGATACAGGACCTCTAGGTTGATGCTTAATATATCCTTTTGTCTCCATGTTAACACATCACATCGCTACCTAAGGAAATACCCCATCTCTTTCTTGAGTTTTAGCTCTAGAGACAAACTGATCTGAATAACCCACTCTGGGTGTTCATCATCCAAAATAATGGGATTAATTTCTTTAGATGCCTTATCGATTATTACTTTCACCTTAACCTATGGGTCCAACATCTCTATTTAGAATGCGGTTGTCACTTTTTCCATCCATTCGTGCAGGGAAGTAACATTCCCTGGAGACCACTTGATTACCCTTGACTTCACCTACACCAGAGTAAGTTAAAAATTTCATTACTTGGTAAACAATTGAATCTAAAAACTTAAGTTTCTTCAACCCCACGTGACCGAATATGATTTTACAAGACGAAGCTACATTCTGATCAAAGATGAATAATCTCATTATCTTAGTGTTACAGGTCATCCATGTCCTCGTTATTACCTTTAATTCTATTATCCCTAAGGGTAATACTTTCTCCCCCTATAAAATAATCATGGGGTGGTAATAGGCCTGAAACTTTCTTTCTTATAGTATTAACCTCTTAAAATAGTCATAGAATAACACATCAGTAAAGCTTCCATTATCTACCAATCCTTTGCACTGTATGCTAATGCACCATTAGGTTCATCCCTAGGGGATCTCCATATAGGTAGAGGAGGCCATTCAGTTTGACCTTTGAAAAAACTACGATCAGACGATCTTGATTTTCTTTGTGGGGTCAAATTTTTACTGCCTCAGCCAGATTGAATTTGGCCCGGCTATTATCCACACATGCGTTAGCCTCATTCAAGTACGCTTTTCTTTCGATCGAGTCATATCCTCCCTTGGTAACACCCAAAAATTAAATTTACGCCAAATGGGATCATATTGATTATCTTTTTGGTTCCTTTGGCCTATTAGGGAGATCGTATGTTATTCTTTTATTGAAGTCATTATTGTCTTGCCCATTCTTTGCCCCTTTATCATTTCCTTTTACATGTGACTTTGATCGTCATCTCAACTTTGGTTCACCTCTTGTCTCAGTTCTTTGTTCCAATAAATCTATAGACTTCTTTATATTTCCCTTTAGTATTACAGCCTCAATTTCATCCTTCGGCGTTATATAGTTATCGGTGGTATGACTATGGCCTTTGTGGAATTCATACCACTATTTTTGTTTCTCTTTTCAGGCGGTGTCTTAAGCTTCTCTAGACACCTTAGGTTTTTTTTGTAGCGGATCTCGTCGAGGATGTGGTGGATCCCTATAGTGAATGGGGAGTTTAAACATTATGGTTGGGGCTTCCTTGGCTAAATCCTAATATAATTTTCTTAGTTGCAAACCACTCATTATGGCTATGATGGCAATCATCTCATCATAGTCAATGACATATAACTTCTCATTGTTTAACCTCATAATATACTCTCTGGTGGTTTCATCCTTTTTTCCTAACACGAAAAAAGTGAGCTACCCTCTTTTCCAATCTTATATTTAAGAAAAAATTACTTATGAATAGGTCAGCCAACTACTTGAATGTTATAATGCACATTTGTGGGATCCCCGTGTACTACACATGAAACGATTCGATTAAAGTACTAGAGAATTATCAAAAATACATATCATATGGAATGAAGAAGATATCTAAGGTTTCTTAATAATGTTCAATTTGATGCATGGGATTTGTCTTCCTATCATATCTAGTTGAGATGATCGACAAATTGAATTTAGTTATGGTGGGATAGATCAATATTTACACAACAAATGGTGACCCTTCTATTGGGTTTTTTATTCTTAAAAGTATGTTTATGATTTTTTTGTACTCTTCAGTAATGAAGGTTCATCATAACCCATTTGGAAAAGGAAATCATGATTATAAAAAAATCCTTTCGATTTATTTATAATGTATGTTAATTATTCTTAGTAGTAGTTCTGGTATTGGCACATAAAATCAAAATTTTGGTTCTCGCATGACTGTATATTTCACAACCTACATAGGAGGGTTAACATCCTATCGATAAGGCTGCGAGTATAATACTAGTAGTTTATCTTGACCACGGGAACCTGTTTGATAATTCAAGAAATTATTTGATAAATCAAAGAAGATTTTGTCGATATTTTAAAAAAGTATTGAACAGGAACGATGATGAGATTCGAGTCTTGAAACTGACTTGATATGACTTGCACAATCTCATGGTTTTCATAGGGCTCATAGATTCTTAATCTCGAGGGATATGAGGATCGGAGTATTCGAATTGTCATTATTTTTATTTGTTGATGGGTGTGATTCAGTTTTATACTGGGCTAATAAACCCAGTAAATTGGGAAGTTATCGTGCTAGTTTATCCAAGATCGTGTTTTAGAGAAATCTAAATCCATGAATTATCCTAAAATGTTATACCCCCTTGATAAACTTATAGGTTTTGACTGTAAACCCGACTGGTGGAATTTATAATCTGATAGAGATGTCAAATAAGTTAAGTTTGAGATAAAGGAATGTTTATAATATGTTGGTGAATATCAATTAGCAACAAATGGATTTCACAAAGAGGTTATTGTACACTTTATGCGGAGAATCATATTATGTGCCATCCAACTGTTCAAGCATTAGGCATCTCTATTGTGGTGGAGTGTAGTCGTAATCATTTAGTGGAATTAATTATGATTAAATAGAAAAGGAAATAAACAATGGGAGAATAACTTGGAATTTCATTTTTATACTTAGACGCCAATTTTTGTTATAAGCCTTGGGTTCCCGAGATCTGTGAGCCATGTTTTGTCAGTTTCTTCTTACACCCTTAGTTGTTCTTAATCCCCTTTAAGTAGGAATCTTAAGGAGGACTCTTATAAGTTTTATGACTTAGTATACCATGAAATTAATGTGGGAGGTTGAGAGGAGTCATCTAAGAGTGGGTTAGAGGAGAGAGAAACATATGTAGTGGAGAGAGAGAAAGAGGAAAAGAGAAAAAATTCTTTAAAAATTATTCAGGACCTTCCATGGACTAATAAGGACACTCTTGTTCACATAAAAGGATCATATATTGGAAAAGAAAGGTATGTTTTAGATTAGAATCTACATTAACTCGGCTCCGCATCCAGTATCGATAATAAGATCCATAAAGGTATGGACTCACAAACCCTAGTTTTCATGTTTAAATTGTTTATACATTTGGCTGGTTTTGATTCACTCAACGTTGATCAAGAAATTCGGGAAAAAAAATTCAAAGGTTAGTCCCATCAATTGGTATTAGATCACTTGGTTTAGGGATCAAGCTTAATTGAATCAGATTGCGTTTGTTCATATGAATAACCATAGTTTGTATAAAATAGCATGTAAATGTGGTTTTTTCTACTCATTTTTTTTATACGGTTCTTCTGATATTTTCCCTTTTATCATGGTCATTTATTTTGGTTATATAATGCATGGATCCTACGATTAATCGTAGTTACTCATATAAGATTCGATTAGGTTATATAATTAGGTTTTTTCCTTCTTTTCTTTGATCGATCTATATATATATGAGTATTGGTACGGTGTATGTATGGTTTTGTGGTCGTTTTTCTTTTTATTTGGTCGATTATCATCAACCATAACAAGATCAAGATCCAGAAAGTCAAAGATGAAAGAAAGATTTTTCCCGCCCGCATTCATTCTTACAGTGTTCTTTGTTCTAGGATGAATTTTGCATGATAGGAAGGATTGTACACGGATCCCTTCACATGCCTCATTCAAACATATCATTATTATCTCCTTCGAATGCCACTGTTTGCACAGACCTTTTTCCAACCGTTAGAACGTCCCAAACTGAATTTTGTCCAAATTCGTGAGGGGATTTTTCTAGGTTCTGAACTTGAGATTTCATACTTCAGTGGACACTAGAAGTTGTGGGATAGGCATATCGTGATCAGATTAGGATGGGTAGAGGTATCCCATTGTGATTCCACATCTTCTAGTTTAGGACACGATGGATTGGGAATTTGTTTGCTTCTTATTTTATATTGAATGTTTTTATGATTTCTTTATAATTCTTCCATCTAATTAATTGTGTTGATAATTGTATATGGTAGTTTATCTCATTAATTAGGAACCCGCATTAATTATTAACAACACGGCAATTAATTGTGTGACCTGGCTTAAATCACATTTTTATGGAAAGTCAAAAAAAAATTTATTCCTTTCAAAATTAAATTAAATTATGTAATTAATTTATCATGGAATTAATTTTGGTCTCGAATTTTATTTCAAATAGTGAAGTGATTTCTCGTTGTGTTAGCTTTAAATTTCCTCCACAACAGTGGGAGTTTATCACAGTATCATAGTGTTTTTAAATAATAATATTGGTATACGATTTATTTTAAATAGAGATGTGATTTATTCCCCGTGTTGGCATAGGCTTTCCTCCACAATGGAAGGAATTTATCACAATATCACGAAACTTTAAAAATTAATATAGTGAGACCGGGTATTTTAATTCAAACAATATATTAGGATATCATCATTGGTTTATTTTGACAAATTTGAATTAGATAGTTATTTTGTAATACTTGTTTTACCATAAAATTGAAGTATGACATGGACCAGTGAAATTGTGACACCCGTCATCATAAAATACTCATTTGGGCTTTATCAGCACATCATTAGTTTGGTTGGATCTATTTTCTCTCTTGGTCGTCTAGATGGTTGACGATTAGAGATTACGACTACCAAGGCATACGTGTAAGCTAAACGTGGGAATATGTACAGTCTCCTTATATATATTCACGTAGGTCAATCCTCTCAACTACCTACGGTTAGATCATCATTGGTTGTCATAAAAAAAGGTATACTTGCCTAACTTATAAAGGCATTGTACCTCTTTTTGTTCTCACACCCACTATAATTGGAACCCGATATCATATAGCTGGGACATGAAGAAAATGGCATATACCAAACCCTAAAGACATACTTGAGAGCTTATACCCGTTTCTAATACAAAATAGCATTGCACTTGTGGATGTATTCACCTCATTGGGTTGAACAACGTTAAATCCTTTGTCTCATTCTCTATCTCTCATCTCTCTCAAGTTCAAACTATTTTCTTTTATATTTGTAATAGTATATTATTGTTATTTACTAGCTAAGACCTAAAAACACCCTATTACCAGTCTTAGACAATAGCAGATTGGCGTTGTCTGTGGAAATGACTAGATAAAATATTTATTATTTCCTATTCAAGTTCATTCAATACACCTATCAGCTCCTTTATTGTCAAAATGGGGGACAATCCAGAAAGTAGTCAAGTGAATGAAACCATTCCTCCTTTCAACCCTGCGGGAATGGGGGATCTATAAGGAATTTTGATCAGCATAACCAAAGGCCAAGAGGAAATGCAGGAGATGATAAAACAACATACTTAGACTCTCAGGGCCAATCATAATAGGCCTGGATTATACCGCATCATGCCATGTGAAAGAGAACTCTATGATATGAGAGATGAATATTGCCTCATACCCTATAGAGATAAGCAACTAACCCATCACTAATAGGTGCTGCAAAACCCTACAATGATGAATTATGGATCACAAAATAAAAGATGCAGATCTAGACACTCCAGATCCCAAGATAACACGTCATGTCACCCAAGAGCCACCTCATCCCTCAAGAAAACTTATTAATATGACAAGCAATCATTCTCTGAGGAGAGGCCAAGCATGTTGGAGAGGCTGAGCAGGGGGTCAACACTTGATCGGCTAGGTCCCCGAGCAATGATGGGACATTATCACAAAGAGCACAGAGGATCCATAGAACGCTAAAAAGGTTATGTCAAATCAAGGATGAGTGTATGGGGTTAAGTAGATATCAAGCAGACTTCTTGGGAAGAGAGTTTAGTCCAAAATAGTGACCAAGTAGACAAAACCATCTTGGCCAAGGATATTTCAGATGACTAGCCATAGAAGGGCTGAATCCACTGAATGGAGGATTGTTTCAGTGGGATAGACAAATAAAAAAATCCCATACACAAGAGTTTTATGAAAGGTTCACCATTCACAACTTCAATTGTGAATTACCCCACACCTGCTAAGTTCAAGCCACTTGTGGTGACTTCAAAATATGATGGCAAAACTGATATGGTGTACCAATCAGTCATCGACATCTATTTAGTCCCTGGTGAGATGCATTGCCGAGCATTCTCCCGTACGATTATTAGGTCGGCTCAGATCTGGTACAATAATTTTCCACGAGTAAAAATCTCCATCTTTTAACAATTGGATGATTTTTTTGTCAGCAACTTCTGCGTTGGAGTCAAGTCAGCCAAAAGGTTAACTCAATTGCTAAATATTCACAAAAAAATTGGCGAGACTACTTGTGAATACATCACCGATTTAATAGTGAGAAACTAGAGGTCATTGACTACGATAAGAAGACTGTGATCATCACATTAATGAGTGTCTTACTACTTGAGAAATTATATTAAGCATTGGATGAGGAGTCACGCAAGACTAGAATTGAACTGCTAGCCAAAGCAGGCAAAATTATGAATGCCGAGGAGGCTATCGCTACTAAAGACACCATCAGCTCCAAGATTGATGACAATAATAGCTCATTGAAGAGAAAAATGATAGAAAGTTATGGAAACCAAAGAGACATGATGAATACACCGTCTGACCATTGGCATCCACCATATTCTGGAAGTGATTCGTGGAAGTAGAGACCTGAAATGGCCTAAAAAATTAAAATCTCCTCCAAACCGAAGAGATAAAGTAAGTACTGCGAGTTCCATAAAGATTATGGTCATAACATTGACAACTGTATACCCCTAAAGAATGAGATACAGAATGTAATTCAACGAGGAAAATTGTCAAAGTTCGTGGAAAAAGGAAGTCGAACAGATCATAGGGATGAGTAAAAGCCCAGAAAATAGTTAGAATCCCCTTATCGATGACAAGAAAGAGGTAGAGATGATGACTCCAAAAATCAATCGATCATTCTGAGAAGACCTAAGAATCTTGTGCATGAGGTAAACATGATCTCCTTTGGATGAACTTTATTGCAGGTCGAAACGCTAGCTAAGGAGATGAAAAAACGGAGATAAAATCCTACCTCAATGAAACAAAGTCTCGCGCTTACATAAGCAAATTAACTTAACCATTGATGTAGATACTCACTCAAGGAAAGTAAATAAAGATAATTTGGTGGTTTGGTTCTCCAAAGATGATATTTTAGGAGTGTTTTATGCTCATGATGGACTCCTGGTTGTCACAATGATAATACATAAATGAAAGGCGGGTAGAGTTTTAATTGACAACGGTTGTTGAGCCAACGACCTATTCTATATTTGCTTCAAAGGTTTAGGACTACGAGATAAAAAACTTGAGGCCTACCACAAGCCCCTCATTATTTTCTCAGGATAAAAGGTTTATCCTTTAGGAACAACTAGTTTGGAAGTTATGGTTGGTGATTGGTCAACCTGTCGAATTGAGAAGATCCATTTCTTTATCCTAGACAAGAATGTCAACTCAGCATATAATATTATCTTTTGTATAGTGGGGTTGAAGAAATTCGAAGTGGTGCATTCTACCATGTATCAATGTTTGAAGTTCCTCACTCATTATGGGGTCGGCGTGGTTAAAGGGAACCAAATTAAAGCTAGAGAATGCTACTATAGTTCAGTCGACCAGGAAGAGATGAAGAAACTGACCATTACCTACTAGATCAAAACATACGATCTACGTGAAGAGGCATAGATAGTCAAAGGGAAATGCATGAAAGCGATAGAATCAAATAGCCCAGATCGGCTCATTACTGGAACCTACTATCATAAAGGAGTTGTTTGATTTTCTCAAGCAAGGAAAGAATTTTTTTTTCTTGGAGTTATGAGGATATGCCAAGAATTGATCCAGAGTTTATGTGTCATAAACTTAAAATAGTCAAGGATGCAAAGCCATTCAAATAAAAGTGAAGTGTCTTTAGCTAAGAAAAGAATATGGCCATACAGGAAGAATTAAAAAAGTTACAAAAAGCAGACTTCATTGAGGATGTAAAGTACTAAGATTGACTTTCTAACGTAGTGATGGAAGGAAAGAAGAATTAAAAATAGCGTATGTGTGTTGACTTTACTGATTTGAACAAAGCTTGTCTGAAGGATTGATTAATTAGTCTATTCTAATGCCGGACATGAGTTACTCAGTTTCATGGATGCTTACTCAGACTATAATCAAATCAAGATAAAATAGAAGGATAAGGAAAAGACTTCGTTTATAACCAGTTAAGGTATTTGTTATTGCAACATCGTGCCTTTTAGGCTCAAGAATGCTGGGCACCATACTAAAGGCTGGTAAACAAAGTGTCTAAAGAACATATCGTAAGGAACATTAAGGTTTACGTCGATGACATGTACACCAAGAGTAAGATAGTCTCTGACCATATCAAATACTTGGGTCAGACGTTTGATCAGCTAGAAAAATACATAATGAAACTTAATCTATCGAAATGTGTATTTAGAGTACTAGAAGGAATGTTCCTCGGCTTCATTGTAAACCAAATAGGCATTGAAGAAAATACAGACAAGATCCAACCAATGATTAATGTACAGTCTTCAATGAGTAAGAAAGAAGTACAAAAGTTAGCATGCGGGGTAGCCGTGCTAAACCGATTCCTTTCATGATCTACTAATAAATGTCTTCCCTTTTTTTATAATGTTGCAAAAATTATTTGGATAAAATGATGAATATGAAATTACCTTCTTGGAATCGAAGAACTATATATGATGTCCACCCTTGCTCTCAAGGCCTGTCTTAGGATAAAAACTTTTCTTGTACTTAGTCTTATCCGAATCAATAGTTAGCTCGGTGTTGGTTTGAGTAGATAATGGAGTGAAAAAACTATTTATTATACAAGCGAAGCTACTGAGGAGTGGAGATCCGATATCCGCGGTCGGAGAAAGTAGCTTTAGCCTAATTGAGACTTCTCGAAAAATAAAGACATACTTCCAAGCTCACACCATTGTAGTCTATAAAGATCTGTCATTATGACCAGCTATTCATAAACCTAGGAAATCAGGTAGACTGGTGGATTGGGCTGTAGAAGTAGGAGAGTATGACGTACAATCTGAACCAAGAACGATAATAAAAGACCAAGCTATGACATAATCCATTATTGAATTCACATAAGAAAAAAACCCACCGAGCAGACTTCTTCGAAAGTGAGATCCATGATGGAAAGGACAAAGAAGAATTCTTTGAAAGATAGCTCCTCTCCACATGTCGAGTAGAATTTTTCAAAATAGAGATCACCAGTTCAATGAAACGCATAAACTACAAAGGGAGATGGATCGACCATACGCCCGATCAACCAGAACACGGATGTACCAGAATCATCGGCTAAACTAGAGGAACCTCCTCGTAACTTGGAGTAGTAAAAAAAGTTGTTTAATTATGAGACCTTAGTTAAAGGGTATTTCAAAGAAGACCCTCTATATGGAAAATGTTCGTAAACATTTCATCATGTGTTTCTGGTTGCGGAGTAGGCTTGATAATTACCACGCCTGATAATATTGACGTTGAATATGCCCCCTAGTTCCCATTTGATGTTTCTAATAATAAGTCGGAGTACGAAGCACTTATAGCGGGATTTGGCCTAGCTTCCTCTCTCGGTGCCAAGCAAATATAGGCACATAGTGATTATCAAATAATAGTGAATCAGGTACTGGGAGTTTATGGATCAAGAGAGGAGTCCATGTAAAATACCTGGCTAAAACACAAAGGATGATAAAAAAATATTTTCAACAGTTAGAGTGATAAGGATCCCTAGGGACGATAATTCCTTAGCAAACTCACTTACTAGACTTTCTGTTGCCACCACAATAGAGCTAAGAAGAAGAATTTCAGTGGAAATCCTTACACATCGGAGCATAGATGAGGCGAGTGCGAACATAATTGAATAGACTTGGGACCCTCATAGATGGATCTGACGTGATATTACCTAGAGAAAAGCATTATGCCAAGAGATCCTAAAGAAGCCAAGAGACTTTGATACAAAGCAACGAGCTATGTCTTGGAAGTGGAACTCCTACACAGGAGAGGATTTTTTATTTATTTACTCCGATATATAAATCCAACTGAGGTTAGAAACTTAATAAAGGAATTACATGAAGGTTCCTATGGAGACCACTCACGAGGAAGTCTTTAGTCAAGTGAGAAGCCACACAAGGCTACTACTGGCTCACCATGAAAGCAGATTATACAAACTATGCAAAAAGATGTGATAAGTGCTAGAAATACACCACAATCCACAAAACATTGGGGGTTTCACTCACACTGATCATATACCCATGGCCATTTTCCATGTGGGGTATTGACTTGGTCGGCCCTCTACTAAAAATAATAGGGAAGTTCAACTATCTAGTCATTGTAGTTAATTACTTCACGAAATGGGTGAAGGCTGAACCCCTGGTAGAAAGTCATATGAAAAGGTCTCCTATTTCATTTGGACGAATATGGTTTTCCATTATGTAGTTCCATGTGACTTCATCACCGACTATAGCATTCAATTTGATAACCAGTAATTTGAAGACCACCACATTCGTTCCATAATCCAAAAACTACATTATGAACCTGGTCAACCATAGTGTAACGGGTCAGTGGAAGTAACAAACAAATCTTTGATCGATGTAATGAAGAAGGGGTTGGACGATGTAAAATGAAACTAGATCAATGAGCTCCAAAGTGTGCTATGGCATACAGAATAATATCGAGGAAATCCACTAGAGAGACCCCTTACATGTTAGCCTTCGAAACAGAGGTAGTGGTTCCAATGAAAATTGGTCTGCAAGTCACCATATACTCAATTTTAACTTGTCAAAGAGAGACCTCATGAGAATGTTAGATTTAAACCTGGCGGAAGATATCAGAGAGCATGCAGCACTTAGGGTGGTAACATAGCAACAAAGAGCTGCTCGGTTTTACAACAAAAGAGTAAAGCCTAGAACTTTAAAGGAGGGATACTACATGTTGAAAAATTACTTCAAAAAGGGTATAAGATGGAGCCAAATCGGCATGATCCATATCAAATTTCTACCATTTTCCAACCAGGGACCTATAGAATTGAAACACTAGAAGGGGAACAATTCAAGAACCCCTAGAATGCAGAACATTTGAGGAGGTATTATAAATAGTCAAAAGAAATCTAAATTCTTTCAAAAGTTTTTTCAACTCCCTGTATTACATTTTGAGTGATTAATAAAGATTGTTTATTCCCAGTGGATATTATGACTCATTTTCTTTATGTTTTTTATGGTGTGGGAGGTGTCCTAAAAATTCCAAAATGAAGACATCTTAGCGCAAACCCAAATATAAACTTCGTGTATGACTTCACAAGTTCAAGAACAATAATTCCCAATAAAAACTTCATATATGACCTCATAAGGTCAAGAACAAGAAGTACTTAATAAAAATTTCATAAATGACCTCAAAAGGTTAAGAATAAGAAGTTTACCAAACCAAATTAAAGAAATCCATTGCAATCAGCCATATGGATAATGAAGACCATCCATAATTTGCTAAATGCAAGGATATATCCTAAAACAACTGGTCACCTTTAGTAACTAACATCTACACTTGGTCAAGATGATAAGATTCATTTGTACGACCAATAAACAAGTTAGTAGGACCTAAGGTAGGACAACCTAAGTTCGTCCAACATTGGTGATTAGTAAGGAAGATAAGTTGGGTAACAATCAACCACATACTTATAAGGATTAACTACTAGTAAACCCCTTTTTCTAAATAAATAACAATCAATAAGTTGATGCAGAAAAGAAAACGATGTAAATTCTCATTATGAATCATAGAGAAGTATTACAAACCAAATAAAAATGACTTTTAGATGGAACGAGGTTTCTCGTTTGATTCTCTCTCAAAGCCAGTAGGAGGATAGTCTAATGCATAAGGAGTAACAATTGTCCTCAGATCTCTAAGTCGAGTCTGACTACTAGAACTTGCCTTGTATGTAAAGTGAAGTGGTCGGATAAAATCATTATCTCCATAAAGGTCATAATATTTGAGATACCTTTTTATTAAACTTATAGGGATAACATTCGAAAGAATTCATGATACATCTAGTTTGAAAGGAGGGTTTGGAAGTTCGTATCACCCGAGGTCATGATAATATCATAATTCATTATCATCCAACAACTTCATGACAGTCAGGGCATTGAGCCAATTATTTTTGTAGTCAACCTTGTAGGCATGATCCAGTTTTGCACTCATGTGAGAAAGGGATTTGTCATAACCATCCATTTACACTGTTCGAGGTTGCTTATGAAACTAATAAGTGAGGTGACTCACCCTCTCATTCAGTATCTTAATGATCACTAATTGATTCTTCATAATGGTGGACTAGTCGGACAGAGTCTTCTAGATTCGCTCTACCTCCACTCACTGAGAGAATTGACCATTGCCCTTAAATTTCTTCATTGCTCCAACTCTTCCATGAAATGGGAATTCTCTTATTCCAGGAAAGAAGCACCTTCATTCTAGACGATGATAGATTCTTAAGGCCTACAAACTTAATACATAAAGAATTACTCTCTTGCTCGAGTATCTTGGTGACCTCCCTGGAACTCTTTATTTATGAGTTGAGGATAAACTCTTTCTTATAATAAGTCGAAGATAAAGAAAGCAGTCTGATCAAATTTATTTTTTAACTACAAGCACACCAATCTCTTATCATAGTCAGCATCAAGACTTGATTCAGTTTCCTTGTGGCTTTGCTAAAGGTTGAGAATATTTGTATAATAAGCAGCATTGTTTGCCACTATTTGATGAAAAAGGTGATGCAAATTCAGATTTTTTTCCTTGACTTGGGCAAACATGTCACGACCATCCAACTTCATAAGATCATCCTCGTCTATCTCTTCATATTCATCACCAAACAGTTGATTACTTTTTTCTTGAAGATCGCTTTGGACGGTGACCAAATATGCCATCCTAATGTTAAATTGAAAAATAGGTGGTCTGATATAAGTATTTACAGAGAAAAGAGACTTGAAAGAATTTAATCAAGTCAATAATATGGGGAATAAAACCTTATTTTATTAAAACAAAAATAGGATTTACATCAAGATATTACATTTCAGGAAGCAAATAAAATAAGATAAAGTAAAAAACTCCTATGCTACTAGGATCCATCTCCCACCTTGTCCTTATCGGCCACAACCTCATCCTTCACTTGGCCGATAACCACAAGTTGCTCATTGGACAAAAACTCACCAAACTCCTCATCATCATCCATCTCCTATTTGATTTGAGGAGGAGTACTATGATTGTGAAAGAGAAAGATCTCTCACCCCTCTACAATGTCGACCTTGGTGAGGGTATTATCCCAACCATCCTTGTAGGATGACTTCTTGAGATACTCAATCTGTATAGCAGTATTGGAGAATACCTTATCCCAACTCCTGGTGAAGGCATCCTCCCTATCCTTAGCAGTCTTGGTCTTAGCCTCTGCCACCTGAATTTTTTCCTAGTTAGCAACTCTCTTTGCATCCTTGGCCTATTTTTTTATCGTAGCTTCATCCTCTGAGAGATTCTCCTCCTCTAGCAACTTAACTTTATTTTTTAGCCTCTCTATCTCGCCCTCATGAGCGTAACCAACTGCTTCGAAAGACTTTCATATTGAAGGTTGCCTCCACACTAGAAAAATACGCTTTCAGTTTGTTGTTCTTTTTCAGAATCCTATCGTAGTCAATCAAGAATTTCAATATAAACATTTTGTTATGGAAGTTAGAAAAAATAATGGAAGAAATATAGTAACAATTATATAACAAACAATCCACTGACAAGGAAAAAATTATGATTTATCTGATCAACCAACCTTGAGTGAGGGAAAGAAGATACAACCGCTTCATTGTCTAGGAGAACTCCAACACCTATTAGATCGCGAGCAAGTTTAGGGTTGACTGCGATAGACTGAGAAGTACCCTTGCCTTTATTAGTAGGCTCCTTTCTAACCACCCCTACGAAATAATTTGGACCCTTCCTTAACCTTTTAAACAGGGGATCATAACCCCTGGTTAGAGATATATCTAAGAGGACAGGATGACTGGAACCCCCAATTTTGGGCTTTTTTCTCGTTGGGGGAGGTAACCTAGTACCGGTGAGGAGGTTGGGAATTTTTTGCTTCACTATGTTTGTAAAAGGAATGTTTCTCGTCACAAGAGTGACGTCTAGATACTCAAAAGATGAATATGTACTCTTTGTTAAGAAATTACCCTCTACTTTGAGAGAATACTTCGAACCAGGTCCTGAGGTATCAGAAGAGGAGGGAACAGGGTCGTTCAAATAAATGGGGGATGAGGATATCTCCTCAGTTGGTCTGGCTATAAAGGAAGTACTAAAACTCCAGTAGACGAGCAAGAATGAAGTCGACCTGTGATGATCTTTAGCACTAATTCTCTACTAAATCAACCAAATAACTTCCAAATCGATAAAATTAACTTCGAAAATACGGGGTATTTTCTTCTTATTCTTATCTATAAAATAGGAAACATGGATATATAGTTAGCTATAGAAAAAAAGAATAAGACAAAAGTAAAAACATCCAAAATGTGTGTGCATGTATCGACCTATTCCTTAGCCTTCCTAGTGGCATCTCTGGACATTGTAAGCAATACCCATAGGAAGATGGGAAAATTACCAACCCTTTATGATTTGACCATGATCCCAATAATCCTTATTGGAATTAGTTAAATTCATGATTAGAGACTTGTTGGACTGTCTCGTCTTCAAGAAATATATGTTCTCGTTTGTGGTACCATAGTAGTAGCAGTACATCAACTCCTTTTATTATAATGTTTGCCTCATATTACTCATTAGTGTTGTCATCCCCATTAATGATCCTACAAGTACTTGGGAAAACATGGGCAGGAACTACATCAAATTATTGACGAAATTCCAAAAATAAGCAATTGGGGGGGGGGGGGGGGAAAGTGATCCCACATTCAGCAATAAAAATTGTGGGTAACAATGGCCCTCAGCTAAAGCACAAAGGTCACAAGGCCTAGTTAATAACTTGGTTTACACCCACGAAATGGATTCTATGGGTAAACCTAAAAAAACTCTTATGAACTATCATCAATAGCTTAAACCATATTTTGAGTAAGTAATTACAAAATAAGTACAAAGGAGAAGGAATGATTACATCAAAAATGGAAGAACACAACTCTCATGAATGGTAGAAAAAGCTTAGAGAAGAAGAAAGAGATTTTAAATTAATGGTAAAGTGAACAAATAAGGGAAATAACACTGTATAAGATTAGTGACGTCTCTCTAGTTGCACAGAGTCATTTCATTTTGATAACGGTTCATTACCCAATGTGCTTTATTACCAGCGTAACCGCAGATGATTTACAATTTTTTCTCTTATTTACAAAATTACGACTGCATTAAGAAGTAAAATCATTTCCCCTAAATGCCAAGTTTTAGAGATCGAGTTCGACCAAGCGCCTCAATAGACCAAAGCCACAAATAAAGGCTTACAACCAAGTTTCCATGGAACCCACCACCACTTACCGGTTAATACTCCATCCCTTCACTCCACAGTCCACTACTCGCTCCAGTCATGAATGAAGTATTAGGGGATTTTATTGTACCATAAAATTGAATTATGACACGGACCAATGAAATTATGACACATGTCATAATAAAATACTCATTTGGGTATTTTCAGCACGTCATTACTTTGGTCGTCTCAGTGTTCCATCTTGGTCGACGGGGTAGTTGACAATTAGCGATTAAGACTATCAAGGCATACGTATGAGATACACTTGGGAATATGTACAGCCTCTTTATATATATATATTCAAGTGGGTCAATCCTTTTAACAACCTACGGTTAGCTTATCATTGTTTGTCATCAAGAATGTAAAAAGTGTAATTGCCTAACTTATAAAGACATTCCACTTCATCTTCTTCTCACTCCCACTATAAATGGAACCCCAAATCACATAGCCGCGACATGAAAAAAAATGGCATACACTAAATCCTAGAGAGATCATTGATAGCTTGTACCCATTCCAAATACAAAATATCATTACACTTGTCGATGTAGGCACCCCATTGGGATGAACCATGTAAAATCATTTTTCTTTTTCTCTATCTCTAATCTCTTTCAAGTTCAAATTGTTTTCTTTTATATTTGTTATTGTTTATTATTGGTATTTACGAGCAAAGACCTAAAAATGCCCTAATACCAGTTTTAGAAAATAACAATACCCTCAAGTTTTAAATGTTAAGTAAGATAAGGGTCTACAAACAAACCATGCACTCTCCATCGGTATTTTAAAATTATAATGTGATTGTTCCTCATGTTAGCATTACAGGCTTTCCTTTCCAATGGAGTATCATGCATCACTGGGATTTTAAAATTCTTAAGTGATAATTATCTAAAATTTATATTGATTATGTTCATTCTTTCCAACGAAGAAGTTCTATACAAGTTTAAATTAAAATTGAATGAACCGATGATTATCACTTAAACGTAGGTAATGATATCCTCCCCAACGAAGTAACTGTCATTAATTATAGGTCCAAAAGTTGTCGACTATTTAATTATTTTGTAAAAAAGAGTTCCTAGACTGTACGAATAATATAATTAAAAGACGTAAGGTCTGTCTAATTTAAGGTGAAACAATTTAAGCCACCAATAAGGAATTTTACTTTCATAAGAAATTAGGATGCCAGAAGGATTATGTTAAAATAGCAGTAGAGGGAAGTAATTTAAATTCAATCAAAAGGTTACTTTCTACATATTTAATTTAAAGTCCTTTTTCAATGATGATGATTATATTTCCATATGGGTCAACCATTCAACCATATATGTTAGTCTTAATGGCATTAATAAATGGAATAAATTTCAAATATTGAAGATGTAATTGGACATTGTTCCAATTTAAGGGGATAATAAATTTGTTTAACCATCAATTCTCATCAATATTTTAAAACTGTTATGAGATTCATTACTCATGTACTCTTAATTTAGCCCCCATTGGATGGTTTTAATATCGAAATCATGGTATTTTAAAATACATGGCAATTCTTTGTTATATGTATTCGCTCCCCCCAATGAGAAAGTTCTACATGGACTCTTATTAATAGACCAGCGAAAATTTGTTGACACTGTTGGTGTTAGTTATTTGAGAAGAGATTTAATTCTCCCATGAAATAGAGGTATGGGGGTAAGGATAAGTCTAAAGTACAACAATTTGGGTTAAGCACAGTCCATATTCCTCCGTATTAATGAAATAGTTGAAAGGTAGGTTTTCTCACTACAAGTAGTTAGAACATTTATAAAACCATCGTAAAGTTTTCCTATATTAATAAGGAAAATGGGCTAGGGTAATAGCTTTGTATCCTTAAAGTAAAAGCACGATATATGGTCTGATCTTCCATAACCTAGTATGTAGATTCAGAAACCATAAATTAGGATTGCAACTTGCTAAAAAGATTCCAAGTAACCAAAAAATTACTTAAAAGAGAGATGTTTCTAATAATGAGTAATTAAAATACAACAACAGTATTAAGCAGCAAGTTATCTACTTTAGATATTTGATGAAGACGAAAAGATAATATCAAAACATTATTGAATATGTGTGTTTTTTAAAAATAAATTATTATTTTTTAAAATTTGGTTAGAATAGATATTAGATTAATTTTGAAAAATCATTTTATCTAAATTGGAATATCTTTTATTGGTTCTAGTACATTTGAAAATAATTTACTTATTATAAATTTTTCTCACCATTACTTCTAAGTGATGACATGAATATTTTTAATGGATAATTGTTAAAAGAGAAAGTTTTCTTCTACGCTAAACCAAACACAAGTTTGGCACTTATGCTTAGGACATTTTATTCCAATAAGAATTCAATGTCTGGTCTAAAATAAACATTTATGCTCATTGGAAGTGAAGGCCCTTCCATCTTGTGAATTAGAAGGTAAAATGGTCGAGTATCCCTTTACGGGCATAGGCTAAAAAGCTACAAATGTGTTCGGAATGGTTTGTTCTAATTTTGTGGCTCTATAACAGCTTGGTCAAGAGGTAATGAGTATTTCATCGATTTCATTGATGATTACTCGAGGCATGTATAAGTTTACCTTATGCACCATATGTTTGAAGTCTTTGATAAGTTCAAAGTATACATGGATAAGATGGAGCATAAGGATGGTAAACTAATCCAAACCTTACGATTTGATCGTCTGGGAGTGTACCTCATGGGAATGTTATGGAATCATTTATTGGAGGTTGGGATTACATCCCAATTGCCTACACCAAGAACTCTAGTGTGGGATGGGCAACTTTAAGAAAGGTAAAAGCTCTATTAGGTATGATAAGGTCTGTGGTGGGTTATTCAGGACTGCAAATTTATTTTTAGGATTTTATATAAGGAATGCTATATTCCATTTGAATATGTCTCTTCAACTATGATGGAACATCAGAATGGACGTAAGTCTAGTCTAAGGCATGTTTTGTTTTGAGAGTACCCATCACTGGTGTTGAGGTGGGAGCCAAGGTAGTTGGAATTAAGCACGAAAGTATGTATCTAGGTTTAATATATCAAAGGTTCTTCAAGTAGTTTATATTATAATCCTAATGATAAGAAGTTCATTATTATTACGATATCTGGTTCTTAAAAAAGGATTATATGATAAAAAAAACATACCTAGGAGTAAGTTAGACTTATAAGTTATTATAAAGGAACATCATAAAACTGATGTTGTTAGATAACTAGTATGGGAAGGTATGCAACCTAATATCGATAATACATTACCTTATGGCAGTGGAAGTATTACCAAGGATTAGGTTTCATATGTCACCCATATTAGAACACAAGTAGAGCCATGTCGTAGTAAGAGCATCAGGAGTCTTCTTGAAAAGTAAATATTTTGGGTTAACACTTTGGTGAAGTCCTAAGGAAACACAAATTAAATCTTAAAAAGTACAATGAGGCACTCATATTCAAAGACTAATTGCTTTGACTTAAGGTTATGGATAAAAAGCATTTTCATTTATTCTAATCATGTTTGGTATATTTTATAATTACTTATGGTATCAAACCCATTGTGTGCAACTAGACCTACAAGAAGAAAAATATGTATAGATGGGAAGGTGCAAACCTTCAAGGAAAGGCTTGTTATAAAAAGTTTACTTAGAAAGATAAGGGATTGACTATGAGTGAATCTTCTCACCAGTAGCCATGCTGAAGTCTATTGGGATTTATTTTCATGGAAATAAGTCATTAAACCAAAGTGAATAAGCATAAGAGATTCATTTATGGACATAAGTAAGCATCATTGTCATGGGGCATCCAGTTTTATGAAGAAATTTATTATTCTCATTTTTATCAAAGCCCTAGATATAACTTGTGTGTAAAAGAATTATGGTGGAGATGTGATGGTTTTTCTGGTACGTTAAGTGGATAATATTCTCTTAATAGGGAACGAGGTGAGTGTATTATCTTGCATAAGGGTGTGATTATCCAAGTGATTGATATTAAGGATTTAGGATAAGCCAGTCACATTCTGAGGATTAATATTTTGCTATATCACGGATATATAGGATGTTCAACTTATACCAAGATACTTATATCAAATTTTATGTTCATGAAGTTTAGTAACTTAGATTTCAAGAAAAGGTTTATCCTTTTTAGGCATGGAATCTTGCTATCTAGGTATCAATGCTCTATGACACTTAATTAGATAAAGAATATAAGGAATATGCATATTGCTTCGGTTGTGGGCAATCTCATGAATGCTATGTTGTATATAGTCTAGTACCTTCACGGTATGTATACTAGGGTTTTTAGTTAGATAAGGTTTTTGAGGATTCTACTTTTAAAAAAGTGATAAATTTTGAGAAGTGTAGACATTATATGGAGGAGTTTCATGCAATCATGTATTACTGATTCCACCATTGGAGCCAAATGTGTTGCAAAATTATATACAATAAAGAAGTTTGTATAGCTAGGGAGCTTCATAAAAGACACCATAGTGGTTATTTTTTTTAAGGTTCCAAGACCATAAGGGAGTAAGGAACATAAAAATATAGGTTTCACCTGTTATGATAGATTGTAGGGAAAGATGATCACTTGTATAACCTTTATACGTCAAGGACTCTGTCCTACATGTAGATAGATTAGGTTTTAAGTGTTTAGACACATGGGATTAGGACTACGTGGGAGATTATTAAGCGTTTTATTCATAATACCATGTTTATGATGTTTATGTACTCTTCAATCATGAAGTTTCATCATAACCTATTTGAAATAGAAAATTATGATTGTAGGGATGATTTATATTTATTTGTATATATATCATAATGTCGGTCAATTATTCTTAGTAGTAATTCTGGTGTGGGAATGGAACATTATAATTCTAGTTATAGCCTAATTAAATAATTCACAAACTAGATAGGATGGTTGACGTCCAATTGGTAAGGTTGTAAGTACAATAGTAGTAGTTTATCTTAACTATAGGAATCTGTCTGATGGTTTAGGAACTTGTTCGCTAGTTCAAGGAATATTGTATTGGCACTTCAGGAGAGTATTTAATAGGACCAAGAATGATATTTGAGTCTTGGTGATAATTTGATAAGACTTGCACAATATCATGGTTTCCATAGGGTGCATAGATTCTTAATCCCCAGGAATATAAGGATCGGAGTATTCGCATCATCATTGCTTTGATCTATTATTGGGTGCAATTTAGTTTTATACTGTGCTAATAAACTCTGTAAGTTAGGAAATGATTGTTTCGGTATACCCGATATCATGTTTCAAAGGAATCCTTATCTAGAAAGTATCCTATAATGTGATACCCTCTTGATAAACTTATAGGTTTTGACTCTATTAGTAAACCCGACTGGTGGATTTTATAATTAGGTAAAGATATTAAATAAGTTAAGTTTGAGATCAAGGAATGTTTATAAGATGCTGGTGAATATCAATTAGGGACAAGTTGGTTTCACTAAGAGGGTATTGTACGCGTTATGCAGGGAATCATATTATGTGCCATCCAACTGCGCAAACATTATGCCTCTCTATTGTGGTAATTTTGAGTAAATAAAATTAGAGTGCAGCCGTAATCATTTGGTGTAATTAATTAAGATTAAATGAAAAAATACATCATGGGAGAGTAATTTGGAAACTAGCTTTTCTATTTGGAAGCCGGTTTTAATTATTAGTTGTGGCTCCCTGATATAGTCCTTCTTTATCTGTGAGTCACGTTTTGTCAGTTTCCTCTTATACCCTTTGACGCGGCTACAAATGTTTATCTAATGTTCGTGTTGATATAGGCACAAGTGCAAGCCTGTGGCGTTAGTAATAAACCCAGTAAGTCGGGATCGTCTCCTCAGGGAAATATGAAGAACGAAGTCATAACGACGTTGGAAAGATTGAGAACCCTAACTCGACTCTAAAAAGAACGAAAAGATGATTATGGGAGATGGACTAATCTATATGCAGAAATAATAAGAAAATTACCTATAAAATTTAGAATTAAACTAAAAGCTTTTTTAATGACTTAAGAAAATTAAAACTGTAGTGAAAAGTGCAAGTGAGAAAAACGAGTCAGGATACACTCCTCCAACCCTAGTTCATTGATCAATGTTAAAACTTAACTTGAAATTGAAATATCTGAGTAAACCCAGTCTTTAGTACTCCTAAGCATTACATATATGAGGGATCGTAGTTCGCATCATACATAATCAAGAGACGAGTAAAGCAGTGTCGTTGTGGTTACACGCGCGTTACACTCTTAAGCATCCCGATTACTTAAGGTAAATCCTAAAACGGTTGTGATCACCATACTACACGATTAACTCAGTTATTTAATTCAAAATCAACTTTTTACGCATTCATCAAGAACATCGGGTTGGATTCATGCATCCCGGCCCTTAGGAAATTAGCCGGACATAGTAAAACAAGAAGAAATCATGATTTTAATAAAAGAAGACATCTTAACGAGTAACTTATAATTATTAAGAATGAAATTATAAACTAATCAATTAACTAAAGCAATTATGAAAGAAAAAATGGAATGAATTTACTTGAATTGAAGAATCTTGAATCAAATCCTTACAACAAACTTTTTAAATGAAAACTAGGGTTTTTTATTGTTCTCTCTTTAAAACTAAGTAAAAAGCTCCTCTAAAACTAATTAGAAGCTATTTTAATGTCTGGGAGGACATTGAAATATATACACAACGAAAAATATAAGATTTGGAGTCACGAAAGACTCTAGATTGAAGAAGATAATTACAAATCTCGAACCCTAGATCGATCCGGTGGTAATATTTCGGATTGGTCCGCTGGATGACCGGATCTATCTTTTTTTAATGAAGACCGGATCGATCTGTTAAATATGCCTTATGCAGTGAACTTTGGGGGCCGGATCGATCCTTTTTTATGCAGACCGGATCGATCTGGTAAATGTATCCTTATACCGTGGCTTTTAGTGTCTGGATCGATCCTTTTGTTAGGCCATCCGGATCGATCCAGATTTCCTTATCAATTTTTCTTCATTTTTTCTTCAATTTCTCATGATTATCTCATATCTTTAGATCTTCATAGCTTCAACTCCAAATCTAGAATTGATACGCCGTTTCTTCCTACACACTCGTAGATCGAGATATTTGACTTTTATTTTGGGTCCTTGATCGGATTCCTAGTGGAAATTACACTTTTGTCCTTTTGATTCATCTTCTTTCTTCTCTCTTGCTTCTTCTAGTTTCTTTCTTTCTTTCTTTCATATATTAAATACCTGCAAAATCAATAAGAAATACATGAAACTTGGGATACTTATTACACGAATCCATTAGAAATGATATGAGATAAATCAACTCATTTTACATTGTTCGATGTAATAAAAGCCTCTAAATTAAGGGAAAAAATTTGGAAGAATTTATGCCTAATCAAACCCCCTAACTTTGAACTTGATTGTCCCAAGAAATGTAAAAGAATCAAATCATGATCCAACTTTAAAATGGGATGGCATACCTCTTTCGCGGGCGAGCGATTGCATTTAGCGTATGCAACAAGTCTTTAAACCTCTAGGTTACCCTAGTAGGACGAGTTGTGTCTCGTGAGGATTTGCAGTGAATATACCCACAAAATTCGTTATTAACCTAAAGAAAAAATCAAAATACTTAAAATTTGTATAATTTAAACTCCCCCAAATCTGGTCACTATAAAATCATATTCACGAGTCTCAAGCCATAGTGTGTGTGTGCGAAGCCAAAAATCGAACTGCTAATTTCCATCGATTGATCATTACTTTACTGTTCGAAAATTCACTTTGATTTCAAAATCTCACTGAATACACTTATAAACGAATCACTCAGGAGTGTGACTATTCTCTCGGTGTGCGTGATACGAGGAGTAAATATGATGGACACAAATTCACGCACACTATTTTGAAAGACGAAATTTTTATGGTTAAAAGATATCTTCATCGGAATACGGTCATAGGGAAACGGGAAACATCATCTCTTACTCATGCCATGTAATCTCTTTTATTATCTTTTGTGCCTTAGCTCTCCACGCGGTAGACACTTTTGCAATTTGAACTCGATTAGGACTTTCTTGGGTTTAAGGTGTAACTGGGTAACATGGAAATGGTTAGGAAATCTGGGATTGGAAAATTTTCTTATGATGTCTGTTAGTGCTTTTTCGGACTTTTGCTAATTTTTTCTTCTTTTTTTTATTTTTTTTCTTTTCATTTTTCTATATATCACACTTTTCTTTTCTTGCTATTTTTTTTGAGCATCTTCTATTTTTCTTTTCTTGCCCCCTTTTATGCACTTTCCGGACTTTATTTATGAATTTTTGCTTTTCACAATTCCGGGCCAATGTAGGTTTTTCGGGTTGTCAAACGAAAGGAAAAATTATTCGTCTTAAATTTGGGTTACAAAAGGGATCATTTTTCACATCTTTTTCTGGCCAATATTTTTGGGTGGCAAACGAGGGCCTACTTCATTGTCCAAATGCGAGTTGTTTTACCGTATGCGTCTCGAGATTAATTAAGTTTAGAGATATGTTAGCGCACTTTTTGAGACAACACCACACATGTTTCCCGTAACCGATCAAAACAATGAAATATAAATCATTAACGAATTTTTAACATATCGAAAATAACTTTGAATTAACCATTAACTCAGATTGATTTATAAACTCAGAAAAATGATAGGCTCGAAATCTCACCGGATTTGTCAATCTCCGCACTTATTCGTAAAGTCGTTAATTTTCGTTCAATTTCCATCTTTGGTCAATTTTGTCTTTGTGCATTTGATTTTTACAACTTGAGACAAAATATTTGTGACATTTTGGAAGCTTTTAAATTCCAATCTTTATTTATTTTGAAGAAAAATAATTTTGGATTTTTTAATTTTTTTTAAAAAAATTTTGGGCATTTTTGAAAATTTGTGGAGTTTTAGAAAGACACACTTGTGACCCCTACCCCTAACTTAGATTTTTGCATTATCCTCAAGCAAGAAGGACCAAAATCTAACTCAAAGAGAATTAAAAGTGCGAAGAAATAAAACGAACAAATACTAAAAATGCAGAATTTTATATAGAATGACCAATATAAGTTACAAGGGAAAGGGAGACAAGCAACCAACTGTTATAATAACCAACAACTACACAACCAAACTGCAGAAATGGCATCACTGGGGCGGGGCATGGGATCCACCGGGCGCATTAGGGTCATATGGGTCATATAAATATGGTGGTGGTGGTGTACCCATAGTCATCCGATACATCTCTGCTTGGAGATGGTCCATCATACTGATGTCGCGCTGATAAGACTTTTGGTCGGCCACCCTGTCAGCGTTGTATTGGTTTATGAACCCATCGAGTCGTGTTTCCACTGCCAAAATACGTCGATTAATTTCTGTATTTTCTGGAGAAAAATCAGAGTCCTCGTCACTATCATACTCCTCATCACCTTCACAGATCTCGATATCCTCCTCTTCTTCCTCGCTGCTTTCATCATCATCACTCGCGTCCTCTTATTCATCATTATCCTCCTGTTCTAGTTTGGATTGGATTTTTACCTGTTGGCTTTCATGTTTAGTCCGGGTGGTTGCCCCAAAAGGAGTTGGGAGGCGAGGGAAATCCTATGGGGGAATTCCGACGTACGCTAGCATGGACGTGATAAGACAGGCATTAGGGAGAGGAGTTTTTCCCTTTTTATCCATGGCTGCGAAGAATATGTCCTTATAAATGCAGGGAGCCAGGTTGATGGGGGTGTTGTAGTCGAAGAGGTGATATACGAGGGTGGCTTGGTGTGGGCGCATTGCCGAGTTATTTCCCGTTGGGAGAATGTTCGTGCATATGATCTTAAAAGTGAGGCTCGCTTTCTCACTTAGCTGGCCCACCAAAAATGTCTCAGTGACCCAATTAGCATTGGGGTCAATGCGGGACATGCACACGTCTTTGTTAAGTGGGAAAGAGGGTTGGGGTATGTGTATGGATGGGGGCTTGGGACATCTTTGGCATCCAACTTCTGGAGCAGAAGTTCCAAAGAGAACAGGACGCGAATGCCACCTACATATGCTTCAGCCTCATTGTGCCCGGTGCGAACAAGTGAGCCACAGAATGCTCGCACTTTGTTTGGACACATCATGTCATGAGACTCATTTAAGAAATGACACCAACCCCGTGCCATAAAAACTGCAGTGATGGAGTTTGCCCAAAGAAACGCTCACACCAAACTTATTCTTAAAGGGAATGGTAGTCGGAGGCCTCATCACCGAGAATTTGGATGGACTCGTATTTTTGGGGAAGTGGTTGGTTGGCCATGGTATTTGGAGGTAGTATAATTGCTGGACATAAATAGAGAAAGGGATAAAGAGAGTGAGTAGTGGTGGTAAAAATGTGGTGGAGAGGGTGTGGTTTTATAGGTGGTGAGGGAAGAGTGTATGGTAGGTTTTGAAGGAAAAAGGGGGAAGTATTTGGGAGGGAAAAGGTGGTTGGGAAGGGAGGTGGACAAAATTGGAGGGAAAGAAATTGATTGGGGAGAAGGGGTGGTGAACCTTGGGAATGTAAATGGATACATAAACCCGATCGATCCGGGTTCCTAGGACCGGATCGATCCGAACCCTTTTTATTTCAATTTTTTCACAAAATGGACTGATCCGGGTCCCGGATCAGCTCTAGTGCCCTTTGTGATGGTGTACTCTTATCTCATGACTTTCTAATGCTCCTACTAATGATCCTACACACGTTTGACTTTGAAAACCTCTGACCTTGACAATGTGGCCCTAAATATTCGCCTTGTAATGTGTGCTGGTGCTCGAATTCCTCTCCTTTCATGGTGTGAAACTACAGACTCTACTACCCTAACCTATGTCCAACTACTATACATAATAATTCACCCCATACACGTCGGGGGTGTGATGACCTCTCAATTTCAGCTCATTCTACCCCATAAACGGGGTCCCGATCTCTTCTATGAACGCCTCGACATATGGCTTTAGGCGTTGTCCATTGACTTTGAACGTGTTCCCCCCTTTTGGATCTTCCAATTCCACTGCTCCGTGGGGGAATACGCTTTTCATAACAAACGGACCAGTCAACCAAGACCGCAATTTTCCTAGAAATAGATGAAGCCAGGAGTTATAGAGGAGTATGTTTCGTCCAGGTTAAAACTCTTTTCGTTGAATAATATTATAATATGCGAGTTTCATCCGTGCTTTTGAAATCTTGGCATTCTTATACGCATCATTGCGTATCTCCTCTAACTCATTCAGTTGAAGTTTACGAGCTTCACCGGCTTTGTCCATAACATAATTTACCCTCTTAATGGCCTAATACACTTTGTGCTCCAAGTCAATGGGAAGATGGAAAGTTTTCCATACACAAAGCGGAATGGAGACATTCTGAGTGGGTTCTTATATGCGGTAAGATAGGCCCATAGTGAATCGTTCAATCGAAGGGACTAATCTTTCCGGTTAGGATCGACGGTCTTCTCTAGTATGTTTTTATATCATGATTTGCCAACTCCTCCTGCCCATTCGTTTATAGGTGATAGGCCATTCCAACCTTGTGAACGACACCATACTTTCTCATAAACTTCTCAAACGGCTTGTTGCAAAAGTGCGTGCCATTATCATTAATTATCGTTTTCGGTGCATCGAAGCGAGAAAGTATGTGTTCCTGTAGAAACCTAATCACCACTTTGTTGTCATTAGTCTTGGTAGCTATAGCTTCCACCCATTTAAAAACATAGTCTACCACGACTAGGATGTATAGGTAGCTAAAGTACGGGGGAAACGAGCCCATAAAGTCAATACCCCAGCAGTAAAAAACATTAATGATGAGAATCGGGGTTAATGGCATCATGTTTCGTCGGGTTATCACCCCCATCCGTTGACACTTATCACAAGATTTGCAATAATTGTTTACATCCCGGAATATTATGGGCTAATACAAGCCGGTTTGGAGAATCTTAGCGGTTGTCTTTTTCACAAAAAAATGGCTTCCACATGCTTTCGAATGACAGAATTGGATGACCTTTAGGATCTCGTCATCTGGTATGCATCGTCAGATGATTTGATCGGGGAAATATTTAAAAAGAAGTGGATTGTCATAGACAAATATGCGCGACCAAGTAATGAACCTCTTCTTATCTTGCGGTGTCCAATCGGGAGGGACGGCTCCCGTGACAAGATAGTTCACTATATCCGCAAACTAGGGCAAAGAAGAGGTGGCAAAGAGTTGCTCATCTGAGAAGTACTCGTCTATAGGTGTAGGATCACTAGGTATGTCGGACGAAAGCCGTGATAAGTGATCGGCAATGACATTTTTTACTCCTTTTTATCTTTAATGGAGAGATTAAACTCTTATAGGAGTAGGATCCACCTTAAGAGGCGTGGCTTTGCATCTTTCTTTGCAAGGAGATATTTTAAAGCTGCGTGGTCGGTGAAACAGGTGATAGGGGAAACCAATGAGATAGGACCGAAATTTATCTAGAGCAAAAAATACCGCTAAAAATTCCTTCTCCGTGGTAGAGTAGTTGAGTTGTGGTCCGGTAAGAGCCCGGCTAGCGTATTAGATGACGTGAGCTTTTTTATCTTTCCTTTGGCCCAAAACAACCCCTATCGCATAATCGCTAGCATCACACATAAGCTCGAATGGCAAGGACCAATCTAGAGCTTACATGATGGGAGCGGACACAAGCATGTTTTTTAATTTTTCAAAAGCACTTTCGCATGCTTCAGTCCACTTGAATGGGGTTTCCTTCATGAGAAGGTTGTTTAAGGGTCTAGTGATGGTGCTAAAGTCCTTAATGAACCTTATATAAAACCCCGCTTGGCCCAAGAAAGAGAGCACGTCTTTTAGCGATTTAAGTGGGGTTAGGTTAGCTATGACATCGATTTTTACTCTATCAACCTCGATCCCTTTGTATGACACTATGTGGCTAAGAACTATGCCCTTGGTTACCATGAAATGGCATTTCTCCTAATTTAGTACTAAGTTCTTCTTCACACATCGGGCTAGTACTTTCTTAATATTGGCTAAATATAGATCGAAAGAGGGTGAATCCGTCCATAAACACCTCTAGCCCTCTCTCAACCATGTCACTGAATAAGCTTAACATGCACCTTTGAAAGGTTGTGGGTGCATTACACAAGCCGAACGACATACATTTGTAGGCAAACGTACCAAAGGGACAAGTGAAGGTCGTCTTCTCTTGATTAAGTACATCTACCTCAATCTAGTTATATCCAGAATAACCATCTAGTAAACAATAATAAGGGTGGCCCACTACTCTTTCAAGCATTTGATCAATAAATGGCAAAGGGAAATGGTCTTTCTTAGTTTATGCATTGAGTTTCTGGTAATCAATGCAAAGGCGCCACCCAGTAGTGGTACGTTGGGGAACTAGATCTCCCTTGGAATTTTCAATCATTGTCATGCCCGAATTCTTCTGGACGACTTGAATGGGGCTCACCCACTTGCTAGTCGAGATTGGGTAGATAATCCCGGCATCCAATAATTTTATGATTTCTGCCCTCACCACTTCTTTCATGGTTGGGTTCAACCTTCTTTGCATTTTCCTCGAGGGCTTTACATCCTCCTTGAGGTGAATTTTGTGAGTGCAAATTATAGGGCTTATCCCCTTTAGATCCTCTATACACCAACCAAAATCACTTTGGTGCTTTCTCAAGATTTTTAATAGCTTACCCTCCCGCTCTTCATCTAAGCTAGAGGAGACAATAACAGGAAATGTCTCACTTTCACATAGGAAAGCATATTTAATGTTGGAGGGTAGTTTCTTCAAATCGAGAGTCAGGAATGTGTCGCTAGATGGCACCATGCGTGCCTCTCTTGGCAGTAGCTCTTCGAATTGAGAAACCCAACTAACATCTCTTGTGTCCTCGTCTGACGCTCTCTCATCAAGAAGCTCTCTTAACTCCTTAACCTCTCTCTCAAACTCGATATAAGCTCCCTCGCTCTCATGACTAGACACTAGGCAAGCTTCTAAGGCATCTCCATAGAAATTTTCCTCAATATGCTCTTCTACGATCTCATTAATTAAGCTCACCACATGAAGATCATCTTCTTCCCCTGCTTGTTGGGCTATATTGAAGATGTTTGTTTATAATGTCGTGTTCCCATAAGTGAGTTGCATACGCCCATTTAGAGTATTGATAAGTGCGTTATCCGTAGATAAGAATGGGCATCCAAGAATGATGGAAACATGATTCTTCAAGGAAAAGGAGGGCTTCGTGTCCTAAATGATAAAATCTACTAGGAAGTAAAAAGTGTCCACTTGGACTATCATGTCCTCAACTATACCTCTCGGTATCTTCATGGTTCGATCCGCCAATTGGAGAGTGATCTTTGTGGGCTTAAGGTCACCCAGATCAAGCTGCCTATAAATTGAATATGGGAGGATATTAACACTTGCCCCCAAGTCGAGTAAGGCCCTCTTAATTTTGTTCTCTCCAATGGTGCAGGAATTGGTAGGTGCACCGGGATCCTTATATTTAGGTGGGAGATCATTAAGAATAACGAAGCTCGCTTTCTGTGCCAGGAACACATTTTTCTTTACCTCTATCCTCCACTTGACAGTCAATAAATCTTTAATGACTTTTGCATAAGCTAGAATTTACTTTTTTGCATAGAGGAAAGGTAAGTTCAATTTCACGATTTTAAGCACCTCTAGCACTTCATCACTTATGGTCCCTTTGTGGGAAGGAACCAATCTTTGAGGAAATGGCGCAACGGAGGGTGTCTTTACAACTACCTCAAGCTCACTAGTGTTTTCCTTTTCACTCTCGTTCAAGGGGATATCTTTGGCCTCTTTCATGACGGGCGAATTCTCCTTGACTTTTTAAGAGTCATGTGGGGGAGGTGATAAATCAATAACTCTCCCACTGCGAAAGGTGGTTATCTCTTGGCAATTCTCCCGCTGTTGTGTAGAGGTGGAGATAACACTAGGTTGACCTTGGGGAGGTCTTTGGCCCTGGGCAGGAAACTTGCCCTTCTCTTGGATACTCAATGATGATTGAAACTTGGAGATGTTCGCATTCATGTCGGCGAACATGCGATCATATCTAGAATTAGTTGCACTTTGAGAGTTGATGAACTGGTTTATTGTATCCTCAAGGTTCCTCTATGGTGGAGTAATATACGGAGCTGGAGGAGGTGGTGCTTGATGAAATTGAGTAGGTGGTGGAAGTGGGACAACCTGTGAATGTGGGTTCATCGCAACTTGTGGTTGTCCGTAATTAAAACCGGGATGGTTTCTCCACGAATGGTTGTACAAGTTCCCATATGGGGCTTTAAAATTTCCCTAAATCCTCCTATAGCATCAACCTTCTCGTTGTGCATGGCCTTGTAGGCAGAAATCCTTGGGCATGCCTTTGTGGAATGACCCACCTCACAGATAGCACACACCTTTTCTTTCGAAACATGGTTGGATTCGAAGATATCTCTCAACCGGCTATCAAGCAAATCTCTCACATCTCTCTGAAACTGATCGAATCGACGGTCTATTAAGGTATTACTATCCAAATGGTATAGACCGGATGCAGTCGGAGTGATAGATTCTTGTCTAGACCGGGCTTGGGTATTAGGATCATATATGTCCCATGCTTGAGTAGTCTCTGCGACATACTAAATATGGGCCTCGGCATCGCTGGAGTCTAACTCCCAAAAATTTCTTTCACACATTGTTTGCACAAGTTATTTGGAAGCCACTGTCAACTCATTATGGAAGAAAAAGATCAAATGGTGTTTTTCAAAACCACGATGAGGGCATGCGCTTACCAACTCTTAGAAACGTTCCCAACACTTGTCAAAAGGCTCATTATCTTGTTGTCAAAAACCTTATATTTGAGTCTTAGTAGAGTTGGTCTTATGCTGTGGGTAGAATTTTGAGATAAATTTGGATTGCATATCCCTCCAGGAAATCACGAAGTTTGGGGTTAGAGACCATAGCCAGGTCTTGGTTTTATCCTTTAACGAAAAAGGAAAAAAGCTTTAGGCGAATGACATCTTGCATGCAAGCTTGGTCACTAAATGTGTTGCCTGCCTCTTCGAACTCTCTTATGTGAAGGTATGGTTTCTCCGAATCCATGCCATGGAAAGTAGGGAGAATCTGTATCATCCCATTGCGGAAGTGGAACTGACCGACATTATACGGGAGTAAAATGCAACCATGGGTGACAGTTCATTCAGGAAAGAGTAAGTCTTTCATGGGATGATAGGGTGGATTTACCTCTCCAGTGCCAAAACTAGCGGCGTCAGACATTGCTCCTTCTTCAAATGGCTCGGAATACTCACTCGGTGTCCTAGATGTGTTACTCGAGGTTTGACTGAGGGTGTAACTAGCAATAGAGTGCTCAGAGGTAGGAGGTGGAACCCAAAACTGTGGAACGCGAGGTGTGTGGGGACTGTCCGAGTTATGCTCAACGATTGGATTTTCGTGAATTCGGGTTGGAGTATTTTAAAGAGTTTGAGTTTGTTCAATATTTTGCATTAAAGGCTTTTGAGAGATGATTTTTTTTTTGAATTTTTGATCAAGTGGAAAAACTGAGCATACGTGTAAATATTCTAATTGTTGTTATCAGCTTCCGACCACAATACAAAAAACATAAACCTTAACTACACTCTTATGGAATATAGTGGCTAGTATAGATATCGAATCCACATGGAATAGGACGTGTGCATGTGACGACAAAGAGTAGGAAGACTAATCTTAAGGCTGACTCTAAAAGAAAAGAAAAGAAAAGATGATGAATTTTGGGGTGTATGTTTGCTAACTAAATGAAATTTAAATTAAACTACTAAATAAAACTACGTGAGCAAAAATAAACGAATATAATTATCTAAATATGAATCAGAACAATAAGTTGGAATACAATCCCCCGAGCCCTAGTGTGTTTATTGGATATAAAACTACTCATAAATTAAATAATTAATTAAACCCGTTCTTTATTAATCTCAAGCATTACATATATGAGGGTACAAGCTCTCATCATACATAATGAAGGGTAAGAATAAAGCAGTGTGGACATAAGTAATATGTGCATCGCACTCTTAAACACCTCGGTTACCTAGGATCAACCGAGGTAAAAAGATCTACGACGGTTATGATAACTAATCAACACGATTCGATCAGTATTTAATTAATGAAACTAATTTTCTATTCATGCAAACCACATCGCATTGGTTTCATCGATCCCAACCCTTAAAAATCTAGCCTAACATGGTGAAATTAATGAAACTGCATTATTTAGGTTGCATGGACTTATAATTTCTTGGAAAGAGAGATTAAACATGAGAAATAATAAGAAAAGTGTTGGAAATAAAGGTTACCAATATTGAATAATAAGAACATGCAAGAAGAAATAAAATATTGAAGAAAAATAAAAAAAGCTCTTGAATTAAAGGTGCAAAATATGTAAATTTTTCTCCTCGATGTTCCTATTTGTTATGGAGCTTTTACATGAATGAAATCTTCATAAAAGAGTCCTAATGACTAAATATATAGGTTATAAGTTGTTTAGAAGAGTTCCCAAAACATAAAACTCTTTTGGCGGACAAAATAAAAATCACGCATCTGGAAATTTATCACACTTAGAAAGCGTGACTAATGTTGTAACGGATCTGGAGCGTGACAAATGAGCAAACCGGTTCGGGACAAATGGGTGAACCGGTTCGGATTTCCAGAATGGTCAAGCCTTGGTCGCCTCTTTTTTATTTGGATTTTGGGATTTCTTTCTCAATCTTCAAATGAGCATAACTTCTTCACCGTAGCTCGGATTGGGGTGCGTCTTTTCCAGTGTTCTTGTAATTTAAATCTCTTCAATTTTCCAATTGGCCCCATCTCCGGATTAAGTCTGAAAAATTATGAAAATACCCTTCAACTCCCCATTTCTTAGTTTCTTTCACTATTTTGAGTTATCTTTTCCTTCTTTCTTGCATGAAATACCTGTAAAACACATAAAAGATATACAAAACACAAAATACTTGCAAAAAGGGGGTACTAGCATAAATATAAGACAAATCCAAGCTATTTACACCGCACGGGATCATAAAAATACCAAAATGAAGGGGATAAATGTGAAGAATTTATGCCTAATCACCCTTAGCTATTCATAAGTCCCTTTAATTATAAAGATTACAGAGGACTCTTATAAAACTTATGAAGTAGTCTACCACAAAATTAAGGTCAGAGGTTAAGAGGAGTTGTCTTGGAGTGGATTAGAGGAGAGGAAAACATGTGTGGTGGAGAGAGAGGAAAAATGAAAAAATATTTGGAACTTCTTCAAGATCCTCCCTGAACAAAGAAAACCGCTCTTTATCTCACATCAAAGGATCATATATTAGAAGATAAAGGGTTGTTTTAGAACATAATCTAAAATAACTTGGCCCTGCTTCATGGATCAATACCAAGATCATCAAATGTATGGACTCACAAATCTTAGTTTTCATGTATACAATTTTCTATGCATTTTGTTAGTTATGATTCACGCCAGATTGATCAAGAAACTTGGGATTTTTTTTAAAGATCAGTCCCATCACCTTCAACATAAACCCTTTTTTATCAATGAGATCCCCTATCTTGTCCTTAAGCCTCTAAATATATCCCTTCCAGACCTGGTCTGCTCAGATTTTACAATCTCCCTAGCATTATTCATGTTTTTGTTGTTGCTCGATTCTAGCAGACCGTTGGACACTTTGCCTAGACTTATCCTAGGGATGACAGTAGTTTCCGGCATGTAGGGTTCTAAATCCACCTCGACCCTAATGGAATGGTTTTAAAATCTGATTTGAAAATTAGGAGCGAATATGGGTTAAAAAAATTGTTAATTGAATAGGGTGGGCTCGGTTTAGTATATATAGGTATGACCCGCCGCGCCCCACTCCAGTTATTTATCTATTTACCTAAACAACCTTTTTAGTATTATTATTACACCCCACCCCACCCCCTAAACACACACATAAATTTATAATAACATTTATAAAACAAAACCCTAGGCACTTACAAAAAATAAACAAGCCACCACTCTCTCTCAATCACACCACAACCTCCCTCTTCCCTCTCTCAGAACTCACCCCGTCCTCCCCTTCTTTTCCAGTTGGCCTCCTTCCTCACCCTCATATCACAACACAGCTAACCCCGACCTCTCTTACATCATATTTCACCTAAGAAGCACCCTTTTCTCCCTCTCATAACGGTAGCAGTGATAGGTATTTCTCCACTTCCTCTCTAATTAACGTTTATTTCAGTTTTCAATTCCAATTTCAAATCTAATCCTTTTTCAAAGTGTTACCCTTTATTGTTTTAGTTTTCTATTCCATTTTATTTTCCCATCATCGGGTATATTCTATATTATCTCAATATTCCTTGTAATTATAAATATATTTATGATTTTTATTGTTGAATGTGTAATAATTTTTTTGTTTTGTTTTTTTTGTCTTTGTTTAAAAATAGTTACAACTTTAACATTTATGTTAAAAAAAATACTGTGTTTGGGAAACCAAATGACTCAACCTCCACATGGAGCCCCACCCCATCCACACAAGCACATGGTGATGGTGTTCACTCAGTTTCTTCATCACCATCTTTCCCTTGGAAAAGAAAATACACATTTTCTGTTTGGTGTGATTTTGATAGGGCCAAAAAATATGCAGCGACGTTTATAATATGTCATCATTGTCATTAAAAACTTAAAGCTGAAAGTAGAAATGGAACTAATCATTTGAACATGCACTTGAAAAGGGCTAAAGAATATGGAAATGTTGATATTCGTGATCAATTTCAAATTCATACTAAAAAAATCTTATGGAAATGTGCAATTTGGTGATTTTATCTTTGACTAAGATGTATATAGAAAAGAACTTGAATTGTAATTATTTTACACGAATATCCCCTTAGTATTGTCGAGCATGTCGAATTTAGAAAGTTTGTTAGTAGCCTCCAACACCTTTTTAAAAATGGATCTCAAAACACCATAAAAGGAAATATTTTTAGAATGTACCAATCGAAGAAATAAATAGGTTACATGATATTTGATAATCTTTCTTCTTACATTGGTATCTCCACGGACATGTGGTCATTGAGAGAAAAGAGAGGCTACATTTCTATAACGACACATTTTGTTGCTGAATGTTGGTGCTTGAGAAGTATGATAATATAGGATGCTTTATTTTATGCTTCATCACAATTTGATATTCTTATTTTAATTATTTAATCACAGGTTTGTTTATATACTTGCGCCACATACGAAAGATATTGTTTGTGACGTGTTGATGTATTGTTTATTAGATAGGAATTTGGATAGGAAATTGTTTACTATTACTCTAGATAATTATTCCACTAATGATGCAATGATAGGTAGTCTTGTGGATAAGTTTGTTGTTAATGATTCAATTTTTGGGGGATGAAAATTGATCCACGTGCATTATGCATCCCATGTATTAATCTAGTGGTTAAGGATGGTTTAGATACAATAGGAGCAGTATTTGGTAAAATTTGTGATAGTGTAGACTTTTGGACAACCACTCAAAGTAGGGAAGAAAATTTTGAGGAGGCTTCCCGTCAATTAAAATTCTCATGCACTTAGATTGAAAAATGTGGGACTCCTCATATTATTGTCTGAGACAACAAATTGTTATAAGAATGTTTTTCCGTATTTGAAACAACCTAAAAGACATCACACATCTTTACCTACGGATCACGAGTGCTGATTAGCCAAAAAAATGTGGATGGTTAAAGATTTTTTTTCCATCACTGAAGTATTTTCTAGAATTAAATTTCCAATTGCAAATTAATTGATTTCAAAAGTTTTTTAGATTAAATTGGTGTTATGTAGTTGTTGTGGCTATAAAATGAGGTGATTAAAATGATGTGAATAAGTATATTAGACAAATTTTAAAAGCACTTAGGGTGAGTGTCACTTGGTTGGTGGTATAAATATGTTTGGATCCAAAGTACAAAATAATTTTTTAGAGGACGTTCTTCCAAAAATGTATGGTGAGGAGTGTGATTCTCATATTGAGAGTTTACAAGAAACTTGTTATAACTTATTAAATGAGTACATATGCAAGGTGTAAGTGATAAATGATACAAAAAGTGAGAGTGGGGTAAGTGGGTTTACATCCGTAGGTTGCCCAGAATTCGTGAGTCAAGAGTGAAATGTTGATATATTTGTAGAATATGATCAACGTGTTAGTCCTATTTCTGGACATATAAATGTTAAATCAGAGATAGATTACTATTTGGAGGAAAGTATTTCCACGAACTCCAGATTTTGACATTAGAAATTGGTAAAAAAAATGAAAGGTGTTCAATATCCCACATTGCAACTTATTGCTTGAGATATATTGGCTATTCTGGTATCAATTGTGGCCTTCGAATCGGCATTTAGCACAAGTGGTCGAATGATACCATAATCGAAATAGCTCAGCTATTTTAGATGCATGTATGTGTATCTACAATTGGCTATGAAATGAGATTAAAGGTATTATTTATGAATAACTTTTTATCCAAGAATTTGTAAGAATTTTTCCATGAATTGAATATCTAATTTTGAATATTTTTAAAATTCCTCTAGAAGATACTTCTATCGTTGCTTCGATCCCAACAATTTATGATGAGGAATTTGATGTAGTTTTAATGATATGATGACAAGGTAACACTATTCTGTTTAAAAAAAACTATTTTAAAATTCATATTAAAATTAGTTTTAAAAAATCTGTTATAAAAATCTATTTAAAATATGTTTTAGAAAAATATTTTAAAATAAATTTATTTTAAAACCTATTTAAAGTCCGTTTAAAAAAATCCACTTAAAATTTGTTTTGGGAAAGTTGTTTTAAAATCTATTTTTTACACATTTTGGGTATATGGTTTAATAATGTCTTTTTTCATGTTTAACTAGAGTTATAAGGATGTTACAGTGCAGATAAATTTCCCAACCTAGTTGGACAATTAGATTGTGTTAATTTGCAATAGATGGCACTTGGAGGACACTTGAATTTGAGACATTTTAGTTATTTTGTTGTATGTACTGGTTTTGTTGCTTAATGAGGACTTGTTATTTCAGACATTTTAGTTATGTTTTATTAATACTTGATGTAATTTTGATACTTATAAGTTATAATTGAGAATGTTTTGTAATTTTATGTTCTATTTGCATGGAAATGGTTTATGTAAAAGGTTATTATGTAATGTGTATTAAGGAAGTTACATTATATTTTTGTCAATTTGTTATGTAAGCTCTTTTTTTTACCTTATATAACAAAATTAGCTTTAATAAAAAAGTGAAAAAGTGTAAAAATTGTGAGTTTTAACCCCCTCTAAGTAGGTTTTTGACCCGTGTAATATTAACGGGGCGGGATGGAGATGTTTAATGAGCTTTACATTTAATCGGGTTCGGGGCTTAAAAAATAAATCCATCACGAGTCGTGACGATTCTTCCCCATATCCCCTCCCTGGTTGACCCTTTGAGACCCATGGGTTAGGACCCAGGAGATTAGTTGCGACTTTAGATAAATGGGAGATCTTGGACGATAAAAAGTTATATCTCACATATCACAAATGTTGATGTAAAAAATTAGATTTGTCCTAATTACTTTAATCACAGATAAAAAGAATAAAGAAATAATAGACAATAGATTTTGAAAGTGGTTCGACCTTGCAAGAATGTCCTACGTCCACTGTCTTTGTTATTACTGATTGTTTATTTGGAATTCTCGAGGAATGGTTTGCTCAAGAAATTTCGGGTCCCTCTCCAATGAGGAGGTTACAATGTATTTATAGCCTTGAGGTTGTACAAATGAAAGGACAATGCGCTGTTATCTAGTAGACATGTACATCTGTATGATAATAAATGAGCATTTAATGCACAGTTGTCTCCTTGATTGTCCTGATTGGAATGCTATGTTGCTCGGACGACCTAAGTAGCTCGGGCTGCTCAGATCGCCTAAGTAGCTCAGGCTGCTCGGGGCCCCTGAGTTCCTCGTGGCTTCTTAGTTGCTCGGTGATCGTGATTTGCTCGATAGAAGTATACATAATTTCTACGCTGGCAGACACGCGTTTGTAAGTGAGTGGTCCATGTCAGCAGACTAAATTTGGTATCAACAGAAGCTCCCAATGTTTCGTAGTTTGATGATGAAGAAAAGTAAGGAACATTCCGATGCTTAGATTTTTGGTTTGTATGGATTTTAGGCAAACTTTCGTTGTATATAACTCCTTTTTTGAGTGCATAGTATCAGGATTTTAAAGTATTTTGAATTTCCATAACCGCTTCGATTTTTGTGCCCCTTTTCATCTTTTTAGCGACCGGATATGCAAACGTCCACCTTGGTAATCATTGCCTTTCTCTATTCCCGAGGTAAAGTATTTAAACGCAGTAGAAATCCCATCGTCTTTCACTTTTCAAATCTGTGTCTTCGAACTTTTCATTTCCTCTCTATCTTGTGCGTTCGTTTCTTCCATTGTTCGTTGTCAACTGGTTCACTCTTCTCCTGTAAGATCTTCTTCCTTCTCTTTTACTTATTTTGTTCATCATGGTTTACCCTGTTGAATCTCTTGACAAATTTCGTTTTGAATTTTCAATTCCTTCATGGGTCATATTAGAAGAACTATCTGAACCTTCTGACTATTTTTCTTTGGCTGAGGGACATTGGTTCCCAAGTCTCTTTGTAGCCGAATGTGGATTTTATTTTTCTCCAAATCCTTTATGTTTGGAGTTCTGTCAATATTTTGACGTTGTTCCTGCAAAAATAGCGCCAAATACCTGGAGAATAGTTAATGGAGTTCATAGGTTGAACTAACTTCATGAAACCCATTTAGGGATTCCAGAGATTATGTATTGCTACAGATGGGTTGTCAGCGAAAGTATTTTTTATTTAAAAATTAGGTTTTTGAATAGGGCGTTAGTTGTCAATCTTCCTGATGCCAATAGGGATTATTTTGAACATGGGGTGGTAATGAAAAATTGGCAACACCCTCCATTAAATGGAGATGATGTATATCAAGGTCCTAGATGTCCTCCTTATGGCAATGGGATAGGTTGTTTTTGTTTTTTGAAATCTTATTTTCTTTGTGTTTGATAAAATGTATCACTGACATTTAATTTTTGATTATTTGCAGTTGACAGCAAAAGAAAGTCTCCCAAAGAAACTGACGTTAATTTAAAGCATTTGAAACCTATCTAGAGTTTGCACCAGTCTGTGGCCGAGGAACACATTAGATCTGCTTCTTATTTTACTGCTCGTCTAGTGGTGGTTGACATTGGCCAAGTACCAGCTGCTGATACTTCAGAGTCAAATATTCCTATTGGTGACATAATGAAGAGAAGAAAATCTCCTTCCTTTTTCGACAAGTCTGATTCTCCTGCCATAGAGGCAAAGAGAAGTAAAAAATATATCCCAGAAGAGGGGATAAAGACTATAGAGGTACCCCCTTCTGATGCTACCAAGAAATTTAGCGAGAAGACCCTTGTGGCTCCGAGCAAGATCGTTGAAAATCCCCCTTGTCGTCCCAAGCAAGATTGTTGCTATCACTCCTCCTAGTGAGGTTATTGTCATATCACCATCTAAGACAACGTCCTTAGTTGAGAATGTTCATGTTCCTCCAAGGAGGTTAAAGAAAAATTCTTCTGAGAGACTTGCTGAACCAGTCTCTTAATCATCAACTGTTGAAGGTGGTGTTTCAACTTTTATTCCCCCGAGCTCCACTGTGGGCTTAGTAAAATCTTAGACTATCCCAGAGGTCCCTGACATTGAAAATTCTCCCACTCGTGAGAGAGTTACTGCTTTAGCTTCTCAACACATTGCCTCAGTAAGTATTATTGATCTGAGCCTTTTATTTTTTAATGCTATGTTCATACATTAACTTAGAGTTAATTCTTTTCTCAGTTGGTAACGTGTTTCAACAGCATTATAAAAAGGGATGAAGCCATCAGGGCCTCCAGTTCCTCGGATGGAGTGGAAAAGGCTTTTACTAGATTAACCCGGTCTTTGAAAGACTCTCATCAGAAGTATGAGGAAAATAAAGTTTCTTGGGAGAAACAGGTTAAGTCCGTTGAGCAAGAGAGAGATCGAGTTGTGGAAGCCTCCAAGGAATTGGAGAAGAAATTGAAAGAGTTTGAGAAGAACAATAAAGAGCTTGAGGAGAAGCTCAAGAATGTTGAAAAGCTTGAGAATAAGCTCAAAACTGCTGAAGAGGAAGTTAGTAGACATCATGATGTTGATCGCCAGAAATAGGAGGTGGAAGGGAAATTGAAGGCTACCGAGGAACTTCTTATTGAGAGGACTTCCTTGAAGAAGGCAAAAAGAAGAAATGCTGTTAAAAAGTCCTTCAGCGCTAGTTGGGACAAAGGCTGGAACAAAGGCCTGGCTTCCATGTCCTCTCAAATGGAATTTTCTAGCCTTAAATATTTTAGGGATTGATGGGTTGTAGCTCTGCAGGAGCTAAAAATCACTGAGAATTCTGAATTGTTCCAGCGACACACTCATGGCCCTCCTCCCTCTCCTGGAGAAGAAGAAGAGGACGAAGTTGCCTCCGAAGAATCTTCCATGATAATTGGGGACCAGGTCCCTGCTGTTGAACCTTACTCCGAGCAGCCCCAACCAGCAAACATTTCTATCGAGCAAATTTCATTGCCCTCCGAGCAACCAACCTCTTCGTCCAAGCCTTCCGATAAAGTCTTAGGAAGCAAGGAGAAGGTGTCGAGTTGTTTGGATATTTCTTTTGCTTTTTTGTTGAATGTAACTTTGGACCATGTACTTCTTTTTGTGATGAAATAAAATAATTTGAACTTTGGTTGTTCGACTTGATTTTTCTCTTCTACTTGCTCTGTCTGCATTCTTATTGATTATTTCTGTCTCTTCTCTTTACTAGTTTATGGATAGAATGAAGCTCTTGTCAGCTTATGACACCGAACTGATGAAAAAATGCAATGACTATTTCAAGGTTGGTCGTGCAGATCTGAATAATGCTCAAATCACTGATATCCTTGGTTCAGATGCTTCTGAACGAGCAATTAAAGCTTACCAGTATCTAAAGTGTTTGCTCGATCGTGCAGTAGCCAATAATGTGGCTTACTATGAGATGGTTAAGGACCTCCAAGGAACTATCGAGGAACTCCAGCAGCAGTACAAAGAGTCCTCCACACTCTTGCACCAGGGTACGAGAAGAAATATCAAGAACTGAGTGCTGATAGGGGGTATGATAAATTTATATCTGCTTATGAGAAGAGAGAAAGTGTTCTAAAGCTTGAAGTCGAGGAGCATAGGCATATCACCAAATTGCTAGAACAGGAAAACATTACCTTATAAGAAGAGAATAAACATCTGAAATCTACTGCATCTTCCTCGGGAGCTTTGGTTTCGATTGACGATGAAGGTTTATCTTTCTTGGAGGTCGAAAATGCCAACTTAAGAGATGAGTTGGAAACTTTAAAAAGAACTGGACCCTCCATTTCTACTCGTGGATGAGAAAGATCTTCTTCTATGGGACGAGCAAGGGCTGGTCGGGTTTCTATTGAAAATGCAAGAACTCAAGCAGCTTTGGAAAATCAGGCAGTTTAATTGATGGCAAAGAATCAAGCTCTGGCGGAGATGTCTAAGAAGATTCTGAACCTCAGCGAGCAACTTTCTACAAAGAATTCTGCTTTGGAAAATAAAGAATTTCTGATGAAGAATCTTCACGAGCAACTGTAGAGGTTAACTTACCAATTCTATAAACAGCCTAAAGAGTTTTGGATGGCTGGTTATAATGAAGCACTTTGTCATCTTGATGCTCGTTTAGAACAGTCGAACAACGAAGGGTATAAACAGGGCTGGTTGATTGCTCTCTGTGTTTTAAAATTGGATTGAGGTAATTTCTTGTGGGATTACTATACTCCTGGAGTTCTTGATCTACAAGTCCCCCCCTTTCAAGCTTGACCTTAGTTGGATTCCATCTCGGGCCATTCCTCGCATTCTAATCTCCAAGTATCTTGATGATTATAGTCTTCATTCAAATTTTGAAATATCTCGCCCAGAACACCTACTTGACCGTCCATCTATAATGAACGTCAGAATGCTGCAAGATCTGAATTTCATAAATTCCCCTTATAGTCTTGATGATCCTCCAGCTGGGGTAGACCCTGTGTCAAAGGCAGAGGGGAAGAAACCCATAGAGTAGAATTTGTTCAATTGATATCATATGCGTTCTGTAATTTATATCATATGTAATTAATTCTGGTTTTAATGAAGAAATTTTTAGTTTTCTTTGCAATTTAATTATCATTGGTTTGGAAATATTTTATAGAATATCTCTTTTATTTACTGATGAACATGTATGTATATCTGTAGAAAGAAAAAAATTTCTTATTTGGTTTTTAAATTACTGACCAACCAGGGTTGGTGGTATTTAAATGCCGACCAACTTGGGTTGGTGGTTATTGAATTGACGATCAACCGGAGTTGGTCGTGTTTATTTCTCGACCAACCGGAGTTGGTGGTAATTTGATCCCGACCAACCGGATTTGGAAGAGATTATATTATCGATCAACCGGAGTTGGTCATATTTGTTTCCCGACCAATCAGAGTTGGTGGTAATTTGATCCCGACCAACCGGAGTTGGAAGAGATTATATTATCGATCAACCGGAGTTGGTCGTATTTATTTCCCGACCAATCGGAGTTGGTGGTAATTTGATCCCGACCAATCGTAGTTGGAGGAGATTATATTATCGATCAACCGAAATTGGTCATATTTGTTTCTCAACCAACCGGAGTTGGTGGTAATTTGATCCCGACCAATCGGAGTTGGAAGAGATTGATTCTGAACTTGATGGATAGTGTGTAGCACTAATACTCCAAAAAATTTCATCAAAAAGAGGGAACTGGGTAAAACATTCAACACTTTATTTATACTGAAGAAGACTCCGTTACATAGAAATTCCAACTACTGATAATACTTGCGTAGATGTTCTGCATTCCATGCATTCTTAAATTCTTCTCCTTCGAAGGTTTCAATCCTGTATGTCCCTGGACGAACAACTTCTGTTACTCTGTAAGGTCCATGCCATTTAGCTTCCAGTTTGTTGTTCTTTTGAATTACTTTCTTCAGCACATAGTCTCCCTCCTTCAAATCAAACTTCTTTACCCTCTTGTTGTAAAATAGAGTTGTTCGTTGTTGGTATGCAGCATTCCTGATTGTTGCTGATTCTCTAACTTCTTCGAGCATATCTAGATCTAATCGCCTCATCAAGTCACTGATAGGAGAATTGAAATTCATCACCCTGTGTGTGGGTAGGCCCAACTCGGCAGGTATAACAACTTCACATCCAAATGCCAGCATGTATGGAGATTCTCCTGTTGCTGCTTGTGGTGTAGTACGATAATCCCACAACACAGAATATAGCTCGTTAATCCTATTTGCCTTCGCATCATCCAGTTATTTTTTTAAACCATTCAGTAGCGTTCTGTTCGTCACCTCAGTTTGTCTATTGCTCTGGGGATGGCCTGGTGCAGAGTAGGTCTTCAATATGTTTGACTGATGACAATATGCAGCGAACTCCTCATTGTCGAACTGAGTTCCATGATCTGTGATGAATGCATGGGGAAGACCATATCTACAAATGATATTCTTCCAAATAAATTGATACACCTTGTCATACGTCATATTAATAAGAGGCTCAGCTTCTACCCATTTAGTAAAATAATCCACCGCGACCACGAGGTATTTAAATCTTCCTCGGGTCATTGGAAGTGGCCCGACCAAGTCTATTCCCCACATGGAGAATGGCCAAGGAGGCGTGATAAGTGTTAGAAATGCTTGGGGAGTTCTTCGGATAGAGGAGAAACGTTGACATTTATCACATTTCTTGGCATAAGCTACACAATCATCTCTCATCGTCGACCAGTAATACCCTTGCATTGTCATTCTTTACAAGAGTATCCGACCTGCTACATGGGCTCCATAAGACCCTTCATGGACATCTTCAATCAAATTTTTCACCTCGGATGGGTGGACACATCTTTGCAAACCTGCTATAATTCCTCGTCTATATAAAATGCCATTAGTCAATATATAACGAGTAGCTTTAAACTTTAGTTTCTTGGCTACGAGTTTATAAGTTGGTAAAGCCCCCTCCTCAATATAGGCCCTGATGGGATCCATCCAAAATTGTCCTAAATCAAGGGTAATGAAGTTCATTATCAGATCTTTATCAATGCTCCGACTAGCCAAAATTTCTATTGGTATTGTTCTTCGTAGCTCGGTGCGTGTGGCTGAGGCTAACCGAGCTAAGGCATCTTCTCTTGCATTCTCCAATCTTGGTATTCTAATTAACTTCACTACGTTAAAGATCGATACAATCTCCATTGCTTTCGCATGATATTGGATCATTAATTCTCCTTTTGCTGCATACACTCCCAACATTTGATTTACAATCAACTGTGAGTCACTGAATACAACGACCTGCTCCGCTTTCATAGTTTTGGTTAAACTGAGACCCACGATCATAGCTTCATATTCTGCCTCATTATTAGAAGCCTTAAATTGAAAACGCAGAGCATACTCCACATCAATTTTATCACGGCTATTTAAAATAACCCCTGCTCCACTGCCTGTAGTGCAAGAAGAGCCATCTACATATAAATTCCACACATGTATCTCATTATCAAATTCTTGGTCAAACAGAGCTCCTCGATGGAATATTTGATGCTTTCTTTTATGCTCCTCTAATGATACTCGCTGCTAGTTGATCATCCTCTCTTGATCGTCTACCGACTTCTTCTCTTCGGTATTCAATTGCAATGATCTTTTAACATCCACAGGCTAGTCGGTATTCAACTTCTGCTCTTCGAAGGTGTCTGGATAGGTGAACTCGGCGATGAAATCTGCCACTGCTTGCCCTTTGAGTGACGACCTAGGATCATAAATTATATCGTATTCACCCAATTCTACAACCCAATACATCAATCTTCCTGATTTCTCTGGTTTGTGCAGAGCTTGCCTTAACGACATGTCTGTATACACAATTATAGTATGAGCTTGGAAGTATGGCATCATCCTTCTACTTACTTCGATCAACGCCAGTGCTAACTTTTCCAGCCTTGGATATCTGATCTCTGCTCCTCGGAAGGCCTTGCTAGTGTAATAGATGGGTTTTTGCACTCCACCTTCCATTCTTATCAACGCCGAGCTAACTGTGTTCTCTAAAACTGCCAGATACAAGTATAATTTCTCTCCCATCACTGGTCTGGACAACAATGGAGGTGCTCCCTAGTATTTCTTCAATTCTTGAAAGGCCTTCTCGCATTCATCAGTCCACTCAAAAGTATTTCGGAGTGTTTTGAAGAATGGAAGACATCTATCAGTTGCTCGTGACACAAACCTATTAAGTTCTGCAACTCGCCCTGTGAGACTTTTCACTTCCTTCTTCATTGTCGGAGATCGCAACTCCAATAGAGCCTTGATCTTTATAGGATTTGCCTCAATTCCTCATTGGTTAACAATATATCCGAGAAACATGCCTTCTCGTACTCTGAATATGCATTTGGTGGGATTCAGCTTCATTTGATATTCCTCTAGTTGATCAAAGGTCTCGCCTAAGTCAACTAGATGATCAGCAGCTTTCTTTCTCTTCGTTAGCATATCGTCAACATAAACCTCCATGTTATGACTGATTTACTCTACAAACACCTTGTTCATCAACCGTTGATAGGTAACACCTGTATTTTTAAGTCCAAAAAGCATAACATTATAACAATAAGTTCCCGTTGGGGTAGTAAAAGAGGTACTCTCCCTATCTTCAAGATTTATTTTAAACTGGTTATAACCAGAATAAGCATCTATGAAACTTAATAGTTCGTGCCCCGAGGTAGCATCCATCAGTTGATCAATTCGGGGCAAAGGAAAATAATCCTTCGGGCATGCCCTGTTAAGGTCGGTGAAGTCTACACACATCCTCCATTTGTTATTTTTCTTCTTTACCATTACCAGATTTGCTCGTCAGTCAGGATATTTGACATCCTCAACGAAAGAGGCTTTTTGTAGCTTCTCTACTTCCTCCTGTATAGCTTGATTTTTCTCAGGACTGAACACTCTTCTTCGCTACTTTACTGGCTTGATTTCCTTGTTCACATTGAGCTCGTGACATAAGAAATTCGGATCTATTCCTGGCATGTCTTCATGACTCCATGCAAAAGTGTGCTTTCTTTGCCTTAGAAATGCTATCAATTCTTGTTTTATTGATTCATCCAAGGATGCACCAATTTGAGTTGTTCGTTCTAGATGCTCGTCGTCCAGAATGACATTCTCAGTAGCCTCCATGACCTGTCCTTTCACGAGTTAGGACTCGTCTCTAGGGTCTAATGTTTCAATCTCAATATCTTCTATTTAGTAGGTAGTAGTCTTCTTTATGGATTCTTCATGCTCCTCCTTCTCGGTAGATGAATAGTAGCATTCCCGAGCTACTTTCTGGTCGCTTTTCATCACTCCTACTCTAAAATTGGTTGGAAATTTTAAACATTGATGTACAGTATATGGTACTGCTTCAAATTTTTTTAGTCCTACCCTTCCCGTGATGATGTTGTAAGCTAATTGGATATTTTTATCCATTACGAAGAAGCATTTCCAACTTGATTGTCCCAAGTGGAAAAACCTTTTCGCCAGTAAAATCAAGGAGGGGTCTATGATATGGCTCCAACTGGGATAACTTCAAATTTAAACTATCAAAGTATGGATAGAACATGATATATGTCGAGCTACCATTATCCACCAATAATCGTGAAATCACCACTTCCTTCATTCTCATCTTGATCACCAATGGGTCATCATGAGGATATAGTACACCTGCCAAGTCGTTCTTAGAGAAACCAATGACCAGTTTATCCTTATTCACCTTCCTCGGGCGATCATCTTTAGACAGATTTATTCGCTGAATGTACGAGCAAGCTTGAGCCTCATTGAGGTAAGCTTTTATCTCAGCAGTCATATCTCCGCCTCCTGCATCTCCACCTGTAATGCCATTACATTCAAATGATCCAAAAAGGATAGAAAATACCTCACGTTCTGGCTATTTTGGTCTTTTGGGGAAATCAGGGTCATCTTGGTCATCATTCGGGTCTTCTTCATGACTTCTCTTCTTATCTTCTTTTGCTCGACGAGGAGATCTAGACCTCTGCCTTGCTCGGTCGTTGTTCTTTCCACCATTTCGACGATCAACATACTTGGCCAGCTTTCCTCGTCTGATGAGTGCTTCAATTAAATTCTGAAGAGATATGCAATTTTTGGTCGTGTGACCATGGTCTTTATGGAACTTGCAATATTTGGACATATTCCTCTTGTTAGGATCTGCCTTCATTTTCTCTGGCCAATTCAGCTCCTCGCTGTTCTTGATCTCTTCTAGATTGTGGTTTATATCTACTTTCAATGGAGTATAATTTATAAATTTCTTCAATTATTCCAATGCTTGCTTTGCTTTTAACTGCCTGTTACCACCATTGTTCTTCTGCTCCTTCTTCTCAGCCTTATCAACCTCAACCTTGGTCTCTTTGGTGTCCATATTATTCTTCGCATCCATAGCTTCCTCGATGTTCATAATCTTGGCTGCCTTTGCCATTAGTTCTGCCATGGTTCTAGGCGGATCTTTGGCTAGAGTGTAGTATAATTTATCTGGCAACAGTCCACTCATCAGAGCATTAATTGTTGTCTTCTCCTCATAATCAATTACCTCGAGCTTCTCATTATTGAAACGAGTAATATAATCCATGGTGCTCTCACCTAACTTCTGTCTAACACTTAACAAGTGTGCTACTCGTTTGACTCGATTTGCTCCAAAACAAAAATTTCCAATAAAGAGTTCTGCTAGCTGAAAGAAGGTCGCAATTTTCCCCCAAGGAAGGTTATTGTACCACATCTGAGAAGATCCAGTAAGGGTTCCTGAAAATGCCCTGCATCGCATCTCGTCTGGAACATCATAGATATCAGCAGCTGCTTGGTATTATTCTATATGGAGAACATGATCAGTTTTTCCATCCTATTTTGGTGTTACTGTCGGGGCTTTGAATTTTGACAGTGTGGGAAAGTCCATAATCTCTTGTATGAATAGTATTCCTCAGACAAAAGTCCTTTGTAGAGGATTTTTGGTTTTAGCCATTTCCCCTAATATATCCTCCAAACTTTGAATTGATCCTTTCCATGCATCATTTCCTTCCTCGGTCTTATTTGTTCGAGCAACTAATCGTGTTGAATTTGCCTCTTGGGATCTTTCATGACGAGCATGTGGTCGTGATTGGGCAGAGCCTTCCTTTAAATTAGATGGTCGTTGAGAGTTTCTCGACATAGTCCTAGAGGGACTCCTATTCCTCCTAGGACCCAAACGATCAAAAGGAGAGACTCTACTCAATATTTCAAGAGCACTTGTCCTTTCTAGAGATATAGTGATATTTTATTGAGTGTCTGTAGCTTGTACCGAGGAAGTCCCTCCAGGCTGATAAGAAGGATCATTGGATCTCTCAGTACGATATAAATCGGTGCGTCTAGACTGAGATTCCTCTAGGAATAACGTTTGTCTATTTCGCGAAGAGAGTAAACAAGTATTTCTCTGAACGCTTCGTTGCCCTAATTGGGTTGGCACTCCTCCCTGAACGGTTTGTATGAGCTGACGCATGGTTTCTTACATGGTCGTTTGCCCTTGGGATAAATTAGCCATTATACCAGCCAGATCTTGAACATTTGGAGGAGTAGATGGAGGATTTGGAGGGATCCCAGCATTTCGATTACTGGATTTAGGATGATCAGCCATCGGTGATGAATTGTTTTGGTGAAAAATGATATTTAGAGTCTTTTCCCACAGACGGCGCCAATCTGTTGATGTAAAAAATTAGATTTGTCCTAATTATTTTAATCACAGATAAAAAGAATAAAGAAATAATAGACAATATATTTTTAAAGTGGTTCGGCCTTGCAAGAATGGCCTACGTCCCCTGTCTTTGTTATTGCTAATTATTTGTTTGGAATTCTTGAGGAATGGTTTGCTCAAGAAATTCTGAGTCCCTCTCCAATGAGGAGGTTACAATGTATTTATGGCCTTGAGGCTGTACAAATGAAAGGATAATGCACTGTTATCTAGTAGACATGTACATCGGTATGATAATAAATGAGCATTTAATGCGCAGTCGTCTCCTTAATTGTTCTGATTAGAATGCTATGTTGCTCGGACCGCCTAAGTAGCTCGGACCGCTTAAGCTTCTCAGACCTCCTAAGTAGCTCGGGCTGCTTGGGGCCCCTGATTTCCTCGTGGCTTCTTAGTTGCTCGGTGATCGTGAGTTGCTCGATAGAAGTATACATAATTTCCACGCTGGCAGACACGCGTCTGTAAGTGAGTGGTCCATGTCAGCAGACTAAATTTGGTATCAACAACAAATATCATGGTTACAAAAATGAGAATTATCTTCTACTCGAGCGACATCTGCAAGACCTATTAAATCAGGGAATCTCAGGAATTTTTATGTAAAATGAAGGTTGATAAAATCAGATCCCCACTAAGAAGACTATAAGGGCCCTAAAGAATGAATGGTAAATGTTAAATGTCATCTTTAGATTCATTATTTCCTCTCAAGTCATAAGATGAAAGATGAGAGAAAATGTATGTGAATCCAATATATGGTAAAAGAATAATTGATATTGATGATTACAATTCAATCAATGACACATGTCTTACTAAATATCTTCTTCTTAAATTTTTTTGAGCTTCTAGGTTAACTAAGAAAACTTCATCTCAAGAAAGTCAAAACAGTCTGAAAGTCTTCATCAAAAACTCAAGAATATCAACACATAAAGCAACTTGAATTTTCAGAGAATTAGGAATCAATCTCATAGAAAATTATCCAAATGGATTAGTATAGTTGACTATATTAGTTATTCTTGGACTAACATAAGCTTCGATAAAAATCTTGGATTTATAGTTGACTACATTAAGATTAAGTCGACTACATGTAATATAGTTGACTAAATTTTGAGCATAGTCGATTATATCATATTAACTCAATACAAAACGGCTAATTTTTTAAAATACATTTCGTAACTTGGTCGTATTGCCCCAAACGGATAGTTTTCTCCAAGACACTATATAAATACCCTTGAACTTCTAAAAAATTATCTTTGAGGATTCAAACACACAACACCTCACCTAAAATTTCATCGTCAAAAGATGCAAATCAAATCAAATGAAGAGTGAAAGTGCCAAACAAAATAGAGATAGAATTCTTATTCCTCCACATAAAGAGCTAGGTTCATCACATCATCATCAAGTTCTCTAACAACTATAAGTACAAATTTCCAATAGAGTCAATTTATATTTAATTTGACTTTATTCTGTGTTTGGACAAGACTTTTTGTGTCATAGGTTAGGACTCTTGTATGTTGACCTTTTAAGCCTATGACATGATTTCTTGAAGACGTAGCGAACAAGTTAGAAGATCTACATCATCGTGTCGTGTTATTCCCACATTTCGTCTTCATATTCATAGGATCTCTCAGGTATGGATGCATACATATTTTGATCCTTGGATACTTTGTATATCGGTTTTAAATTTTTATAAAAATGTTAAAATATTTTTATCCATTTTAATATTTTTAGAAGAAAAATATTTTTTGAGATGTCGTTAGAATGATATTGGGGATGCTGTTAAAATGAGACATGTACCTCGTTAGAACAAGTTACAATAAACTTTGAACAAATAATCTTCAGCCCTTGATGGAATCTAATTAGATAGCTCCTTGGAAACGTATTCTAATCAGATGTTATACTTTGTTCAAACGAGGTTAAAGTCGTTCAAAAGAGCGTACGATTTTTTTATAAATTCAAGATTTTACAAACTACTTTTCATCATTATCTCGTTATTAGAAAACCTCCTATAAAGAGGAGTGTGTAACAACATTTTATTGAGAGAGATTAATCCTTATATTTTGAGTTCCCAAACTTTACCAAAAAGCTCTCTGGTTTTACCCAAACCCTATGTTTACACTCAAATAATTTTAGATCCAATAATTATCTTAATACGCTATGAAATCTAGTTTGAGGGAACCAAGATTTATTCTCCATATCTTTGTGGAAATCATTTCATTACGGTGGACCCAGTATATGCTAATGTGTTTACATATGATGGATTTCATGTGTGACGATTGTTGAGTTATTCGGTGTATATCAAGTCATGAGTAGACTCGCGCATTGTGGTAGTTGTGTGGGTGGATTCTTACATTGTCATTGTGGAGGAGAGGTTAAAGATCAAATATGCATCAGGGCTTGCGACAACATCAGGTTATTATCTAAGTCATATGTCGAATTTTATAAATTCTTTATCATAGTGAAATTGTATGGCTGGGCCTTCCAAGGTTTTTTCCATTTGGAATTTTTATTATATCGGGCGTTGAGGATTGATTTACTTACTTTATTTTGCACTCTCCTATATTTATATTTAGTTCAAGATAAAATTTATTAGTCAATTTAATCACAACTTGTTTAAACTAGTGATGAGTTTTATTCTGCTAACTTGTTCAATTTAACTTTAAAATTGGAAATTTTAAAAATAGTTGGTATGTCTATTTTTCACCCTTTTCCATTTTGGAATCCTTAAGGCCTTTATCTCATTCCCAACAACAACGAGTTATATTCAAAAGAGTCAAAGAATGATCAATCATCATCATCATCATCATCATCATCATTAACAACAACAATGTGGATCAAGAATTGAAAGCGTCATCAATTACAACATCATCAAAGTTCCAACATTATAGATCTCATCTTGTACTTCAAAGAAAGATGTTATTTAAAGTCACAAAGGCTCAAGAAAAAATAACAAAAGGAAGAAGAAAAGAGCGAAAAAAAATTCCAATTCAACGTCATCATCAACATCAATCTTAATAAAAATGGTTTTGCCTACAACAATTGATTTAAGGAAATAACAAGGTTTCTTCATTTGTAAATCAACGTTCCTAAATGCCTTTGATTTTGTCGAATATTGAATCCTCCAAAATTTTCAGCCAACATTTGTAAATAAATTCATATTTATTTTTGAAAAAAAAAATCATTCGGTGGCTAAAATACCCTTTGATGTATTGGTTTCTTCGATTTGTGTTTCTATTGACTTGTGATGGAATGAGATTAAGATATAATGATCTTAGTAGGGAATGGAAATGAGAGAGAATTTCTTGGTGCAACTAATGTAAGCTTTTGGGGTATACATATAACTTTAAAAATTATTGTTGTTGAAAAGGTAATAATATTTATCCCCGAAACATTCTAACTGTTAAGGGAAGGTCTTTATTTTCACAAGTGAAATGTCATGTAGACAACAGTTATACATAATTATCTAAAGAATGAATCACTATTATAATGGTTAAAGATATATATTATGGATTTTTATTTAACATGGAAATGCATTTTGCATTTAACATCTGCAGATGGTCCAATGTGTATCCATTGTATTATCAATAAAATTAGAGTAATTTGCAATATAATCTCATCCATTGAATTACTAACCTCTGAACTTAAGTGAGAACTACCTCCCACATACCTAAATGAAACACCAGAAAGCCCTTACGATTTCAATGTTAGGTTGGTAAGGATCTAGAAGTCTAAGGATATTAGAGATATGTGGTGAATATGAATGGATCGATGTGAGTTTTAAGCCTACAATCTTATTTGGAATTGAAAAATATGCATGTATCACCACTTGCGGTCATGTGACTATTACATGGCTAGTGTTATTAGATTTAAGGATCTTTTACGTAATAACCCGACCTTTTATAAATATCATGAACACTAAATTTTGTAAGGTCACATACACTAAAGTTTAGGCGGGATAACGAGGTTGTATCACAAGATATTGAAACGTGACTTGAGGATATTATTAAGACCGATAGATAGGCGAAATGTATCCACTATAGGAAAACAAAACATATTTTAAATAAGATAATGTAGGCTCATAATAGTTAGGCAACCGACCAAAACGAGAGGAAGAAAATATGTTGCATTCCAGAAACCCCTTTATGTGAGCATGAAATATAAACCTAAATGATTGTTTTGAGGGTGATAAGGGTATCGTTTGGTGGTGTTTTGGAGGACAAATGAAAGAAAAATATATTTGCAGTGTGAATTTATGTATTGGATGCTTAATAACCCCTTGAGTATGCCTCTAGAGGCAGGGACTACCTATCTTCATAAACAATATATCATATTCTCAACTCCAAATAGATAGGTGTTAGTTCATTTTCGGATTTAAGTGTTTAAGAATGCATTTTGTATTTTTATATGAGTATGATTGAGGTTTGAATCTCATAATGTATTCAACATGTAAATTAAATTATGTATGGGTCAAATACATATATTTTTGGGTTTGATCATTTATGCATTTGGTTAAAATGGATTTTAAATTGGGTGAAGAAATAAGAATGTAAATTAAGGGTTGTGTTTAATAATATTATGAACTTATTATTTAAATCCTAAACTTTAGATAAAATTTTATTTAAGGCCAAATGGTACTATAGTTTGTGTTTACCCCTAAACTTTTATGATGTTATAAGGTCTGAGGTCATCACAAAGATGTTATCCCCATAAATAACTATTCACCAAATTAATGATGTTAAGGGTCTGAGGTCATCCAACTATGATGTCTTACATTAGATCTTGTCACCAAATTATGATGTTATAAGGTCCGAGGTCATCCCTAAGATGTTATCCCCATAATAACTATTCACCAAATTAATGATGTTAAGGGTCTGAGGGCATCCAAATATGATGTTATAAGGTCTGAGGTCATTGCTAAGATGCTATCCCCATAAATAACTATTCACAAAATTAATGATGTTAAGGGGCTGAGGTCATCCAAGTATGATGTCTTACCTCAGACCTTGTCACCAATTATGATGTTATAAGGTCTAAGGTCATCACTAAGATGTTATCCCCATAAATAACTATTTACCAGATTAATGATATTAAGGGTCTGAGGTCATCCAAGTATGATGTTTTACCTTAGACCTTGTCACCAATTATAATTTTTTAAGGTCTGAGGTCATCACTAAGATGTTATCCTCATAAAATATTCACCAAATTAATGATGTTAAGGGTCTGAGGTCATCCAAGTATAATGTCTTACCTCAAATCTTATCACCAAATTATGATGTTATAAGGTCTGAGGTCATCGCTAAGATGTTATCCTCATAAATAATTATTCACCAAATTAATGATTTTAAGGGGCTGAGGTCATCCAAGTATGATGTCTTACCTCAGATCTTGTCACGAGTTATGATGTTATAAGGTCTGAGGTCATCACTAAGATGTTATCCTCATAAAATATTCACCAAATTAATGATGTTAAGGGTCTGAGGTCATCCAAGTATGATGTCTTACCTCAGATCTTGTCACCAAATTATGATGTTATAAGGTCTGAGGTCATCACATTAGATGTTAACCTCATAATTTCTTCCACTAGAGCATAATGAACCAAGAATTGACATGGGAACTAATCTTCTCATTAATAATCTCTTCATAAGATAATGCATTTACATAAAAGCCCTTGTAACATCATATGTAATAATTTTTTAGATGATCACCGTTCCAAGGATTGGAAAAAGGTTTCCCTTCAAGGTTTTCTAGCCTGTAGGTCCCGGGTACAACCTCCTCAATCACTTTGTAAGGACCATGCCAATTTGGGTGAAGCTTGTTTTCCTTCTGTAATGTCTTCTTCAGCACTAGGTCTCCCACAGCTCTGGGTCTTGATTTTACCCTCTGATTATAAAACTTTGCTATTCTCTGTTGGTAAGCTGCTTGCCTAATTTCTGCGTCTTCCCTTCTATCTTCAATTAAATCTAGGTCGATTCTTCTCTCCTCCCCATTCTTCTCAGGGTCATAAGTCTTGACCCTATGAGTAGGGAGTCCTACCTCTGTTGGTATGATGGCCTCTGAGTCATGTGCTAACATAAATGGGGTTTCCCTCGTCGGTGTCCTAGTCGTTGTTCTGTAGGCCCATAGCACAACATAAACCTCTTCAGTCCATTTTCCCTTAGCTTGTTCTAACCTCTTCTTGATTCCATCGAGGATTGTTCTATTCGTGACTTCGGTCTGACCGTTTGCCTAAGGTCGGCCAGGAAAAGAGAAAAACTACTTTATCTTAACTCTTTCGCAGTATTTTTCTAAGGAAGAGTTCTTGAAATGGGTTCTGTTGTCCGAGATGAGGGTGTTTGGGAGGCCATGTCTGCATATGATGTTCTTCTAAATAAATTGGAAGGTCTTATGCTCTGTAATCGTTATCATTGGCTCTGCATACACCCACTTGCAGAAGTAATGAATGGAAACTATCAAAAATCGATAATTATTTGCAGCCCTGGGTAGGGGACCCACTAAGTCAATTCCCTATACTACGAAGGGCCAAGGTGAACTGATTGGCGTCATAGGCTGATGAGGTTGATGGGGGATCGTGGAGAATCTCTAACATTTATTGCACCTCTTTACGTAGGCTGCAGCATCCTTGGCCAAGGTCGGCCACCAATATCCTTGCGTAATAATCCTCTTAGCCAAAGGTCTTCATCCTAAATGGTACCTCCTGTAGGACGCGAGGAACTTCTGTGGGATGAAAGTATTTGAGAAGAGGTAATAGTAATCCCTTCTTATATAGGACGTCTCCTACTATTGAGAACTTTGCAGCTCTGTAGCTCAGTTTTCTCCTCCCTAACTTTGATTCTGGTAGCTCTCCCTTTCTGATATATCTGATAAGGGGATCCATCCATGAGTCCCCTAGGTTCAAATTGAGGCAAGGGTTACTGACCTCTTCTTCTTCAATGATCTCCTTGGGCAAGATCTCAACTGGGATTGTCCTTCTAATACCTATCCTTATTGCCTAAGCTAACCTTCTTAATGCATCTGCGTGGTTGTTATTTTACCGAGGTATTCTTCTTATCTTTACCTCTTTAAAACCTTCGAGTATCATTCTCACCCTCTTCAGGTATTTATCCATCCTTTTATCCTTGGCCTCATAAACCCCTAATACTTGGTTAACCACTAACCTCGAGTCGCTGTGAAGTAGGAGTCGTCTTACCCTAAGGGTCTTTGCCAATGAGATGCCTGTTATCATGGCCTCATATTCTAACTCGTTGTTCGATTCCTTGAAGTTAAACCTTAGGGCATATTCGACATTGGTACCATCCGGAGCTGAAAGTATTAGCCCTGCACCCTTCCGCTTTCGTAAGAAGACCTGTCAATAAAGAGGTTCCAGATGTTTTTATATGATGAGAAGCCCCCTTGTGATATGATTCCTTTCTTGAAGAGGTACCGGTCTTCCTCATTCTCAGCTATTCCATTTCTGGTTCTCTTGGCTATAACCTCTTCCTGATCTCGAAAGACGTTGTTGTTCGACCCCTCTGTAGTCTCTAGGTCATTCTCAACCTCGGCCTCCTCCCATGTGAACTTAGAAACAAAATTTGTAAGTGTCTGCCCTTTGATGGGCGCCCTGGGCTGATAAATAAGGTCATACTCTCCTAATTCAATGGCCCATGTCATCAATCTACCCGACTTCTCAGGTTTGTGGAGGACCTATCTTAATAGGGAGTCAGTTAGGATGACCATAAAATGGGCTTGGAAGTAGGGATTCATCTTCCTCGAGGCATATATCAAAGCGTAGTCTAATTTTTCCATCCGAGGATAGTTCTGTTCTGACCTTTGAAGGGCCTTACTGTTGAAGTATACAGGCCTCTGCACCCCAACGTCTTCCCGTACTCTGGCTGCACTTATAGCTGATTTAGAGACCGCTAAATAAATATACAACTTTTCTCCTACTATGGGCCGAGATAAGAGTAAGGGAGATTCGAGGTAGGACTTGAGTTGATTAAAAGCCTCGTCACACTCTTTGTCCCATTCGAAGGCCTTTCTGAGCACCTTAAAGAAAGGTAGACACTCGTCCGTCGCTTTGGAAATAAATTTGTTGAGTGCAGCTACTCTTCTAGTGAGCCTCTAAATGTCCTTGATGATCCTTGGTGTCTTTATGTCGAGTAAAGAGTTGATTTTCTGAGGGTTCGCCTCTATTCCCCTCTGATTGACAATGAATCCAAGAAATTTCCCAGCTCCTACCCCGAAGACACACTTCGCAGGGTTGAGTTTCATTTTGTACAAGGCTATGGTGTCGAATGTCTTTTCCAGGTCTGCCACATGAGTGCAGGCCTTTAATCTCTTCATTAACATATCGTCTATATACACCTCCATGGTCTTGCCTATTTGGTCTTCAAACATCTTATTCACAAGACGTTGGTATGTTTCCCCTTCATATTTCAATCCGAAGGGCATAACCTTGTAGCAATATGTGCCTTTGTTAGTGATGAAGGTTGTCTTCTCTAAATCTTCAGCATCCATGAATATCTGGCTGTAGCCTGAGTACGCGTCCATGAAGCTCATGATCTCATGTCCTGTAGTTGCATCTACCATCTGGTCAATCCTAGGTAAGGGATAACTGTCTTTTGGGCAAGACTTGTTGAAGTCAATAAAATCTATGCACATTCTCCATTTTTCGTTGTCTTTGGGCACAATGACTGCATTCGATAGCCACTCCGGATATATGACTTCCTTGATAAACTCAGCCTCTTCCAACTTTCTGACTTCTTCCCGAATGACGTCGTACTTCTCCCTAGAGTAAACTCTTCGTCTTTGTTTGATTGGCCTAGCATCCTTAGTCATGTTGAGTTTGTGGCACATAACCCCAGGGTCGATGCCAGGCATGTCCGCGTGACGCCAAGCGAAGACACTCTGCCTTTTCCTCAAGAATTTTATCAGTTCTTCCTTGATCTCCCCTTTTAAGGCTTTACCGACCTAGACAGTTTTTTCCTGCTCGTCCTTATTGAGGACGATGGATTATACCTCTTTCGCGGCCTCTCCTTTCTTCAACTTTGTTTCAACTCTGGGGTCGAGTGTATCAATATTATAAGTGGTAGTTGCTCTCTTATGGGCCTCTCTTTCTTCAGCCGAGTTTAAGTAGCATTTCTTGCTATGGTCTGGTCACCCTGCATTTCCCCTACCCCATAGGGGGTCGAGAATTTTAGCATCTGGTGGACTGTCGACGACACGACCTCAAACTCCTTAAGTGCCACTCTTCCTATGATGAGGTTATAGGCCGAGAAGACATTTTCATCCGTAAGGACATTTTTGTCCATCATTGATTTGTATGTCTTAAGCTATTACATCATTGAAGAAATTCAAGATCGCATCTACATCGGATCCGAATATCAAAACATCTTGTCCTTGGAATCATTTTTCTGGGATACCGGACCGGTCTGCCCATTTTAAAAACGAACCAATCCGCCTCAGGACCGGTCCGCCTCAAGTCAGACCGATCCGCTATGCTCCAAACCAGTAAACCCTGTATCGATTGCGAACTGAAGAGACCCTTTTCAAAAAAGAACCGATCCGCTATCGGACCGATTCGGCTCAGAAGCGGACCGATTCGCCCGAGATAAAATCGTGCAGATCGTGCTGAGATTTATTAGGGCCAGGTTTTCTTTTATAAAACAACTTCGGGGATTTGTTTTCTAAGACTTTCATAGAAGATTTTCAGAGTCCTAAATACTCGAAGCCTTCACCTTTGTGAGTCCCAAGACTCATGTTTCGATTCACACAAATTTTCATACCCTTGTGAATATGTTTGCAACCCAAGAACATAATCGTGTGTCTGTTCATACCCTTGTGGAGAAGTCCGTCCTTCTTCTTCATTACTGCCCTCCTGGAAAGGGAAAGTTCCATCCATTAACTACAGATCTGACGCCTGCGGGTAACTCTGTGTCACTGTATTTTCATTGTAATCCGAGAAATTGTATGTTATAATATTATAATGAAAATAAATGGTTTTGCCCCTTTGGGGTATTTTTCCTCACATGTGTGTGTTTGAATGTTCTTGTATGTTTCATCATCTTGTTCAACCACATATTGCTGCATGTTTAGGACTTAACTAATACAACTGAGTTTGATTAAATAATATCTCTATTTGGACGCACGCGCACTCTGTCAAATTGGTATCAGAGCCAGTTACACAATTTTACCATATAATATTCCGCAAAATTTTTCTAAGATATCAATTTTCTGAAAAATTAATTTTTGAAAACGAGTGTGTTCATAATGGAGAAGTTATATAATAAAATGCCAGTTTTTGATGAGACAAACTATTCATATTGGAAAGCCCGCAGGAGATCTGCATTAAAAGCCATTGATGAACGTGTCTAGATTTTGGTTGAAAGAGGGTGGACACCTCCCTCCGTCACTGTGAATAACGTGATTAGTTTAAAACCTGACACTACATGGACTGAAGAAGAATTTAAATGGTCATCTTTTAATTCTAAGGATTTAAGTGCTATTTATGGGTCTGTCACACCTGATGAGTTCAAACGCATAATGATGTTCATCACGTCAAAAGAGGCATGGGATGTTTTGCAACTTACGCATGAAGGAACTAATGATGTGTAAGAGTCTAAACTGCAAAATCTAACAACTCAATTTGAAACAATCACCATCATTGAATCTGAATGTTTTGATGATTTTTATGATAGGCTATCTGACATTGTTAACACTAGCTTTAATCTTAGTGAACATATTCCTAATGCTAGAGTTGTTAAAAAGATTCTTCGTTCTCTTCCTAAGCGTTTTATCCTTAAAGTCACTGTGCTAAATTCTATGGGTAATTTAAATACGCTAAAATTAGAGGAACTTGTAGGAGATTTGCAAACTTATGAGATTGATATGTTTCCTAAATCTGTCAAGCCTAAAGATAAGGGAATTTCACTTAATGCCCAGGAGAGAAAAGGTGAGGGGTCGGCAAGAAAGAGGGAGTCATCTAGAAAAATAGAGATTGATACGTCAGATTCTGAGTGTGATTTTGATCTAGATGATTGGCCCTTTTTGCTAAAAATTTCAAAAGAATTCTCAAATTCAAGAAAAATGGCAATTTTAAAGATAAAAAGAAGTTTGAGAAAAATAAGTTTGAAAATAAAAATGAAAAAGTTTTTAAAGATCCTCCTAAAAAGGAAAGTGAGAGATGCTTTGAGTGCGACGGTAGGGGTCATAGAGTGTTTGAGTGTGCTACTAGGCTGAATAGAGAAAAGGGAAAAGCTGTCCTTAATGCTACCCTTAGTGACGACAGTGAGGTCGAGTTGGTGGATTACGGAGATGAGTCACCGCATGATTGTAACTTCACCACATTCATGGATAGTCATGTGAGCACCTCTAGTACTCCTCACGACGATGAGGATGATTCTTCACAGGGACTCCTCGATAATGAGATCTATGTGAGTGAGGGGGAGGATGACACAAGTGAGAGCGAGAGCGATCTTCAATGCGCCTACGCCGAACTATATTCTGAGTCCTTTAAAACTAAAAAGCGTAACAAAGCAGTAGTTCTTAGGATCACCGCCTTAAAGGAAAACTTAAGAAAAGCGAAAGAGAGAGTCATCCACCTGCACTACCTTAAGAGAGAGAGAGTCTGCCTGTGTTGAGAAAGAGAGTTTGTTTAGAGAAAGAGAGAGCTTGTTTAGAGAGAGAGAGTTGTTTTGAGAAAACGAGAGGGACTTGATTGAATAAGTGGCTAGTCTTACGAGTGATCTCCATTCCTCCGTGGATACTCGGAAGAAACTTGAAGCCCTTGTAGCCCAGCTTACTCATGATCTTGAAAGAGCACGGGAAGTCAAGGTACAAATCGAGGATAAATCTGGGAAGATGGTAAAGATGCTCCTCGGCCCCGCTTTAGGTTTTGGTGATAGGCAAGGAATAGGTTATGATGGTGCTTCCACGTCCCAAATTTCACCTGGACCAGTTCCTGAGTTTACTACGACTCCTTATGGACATCGTTAAAAACCTCGACGGAGAGTTTGACTAAGAAAAGCAAACCAATGTCCACCTTTGACTGTGTTCTTTTGTACATACTGCAAAATAAAAGGCCACCTTAGGGAGTTTTTCTATAGTATGGGTCGGACACGACGTACTACTTCTCCACCACAGCATGTTGATGATTTTACCAGTCTAAGAGAGCGAGTTGAGATTTTAGCTGCCACATCCCAGAGTTTGATGGAGGAATTCTGACGGATGTCTTTGCCGTCAGTGAATACTTCTCGCATTCCGACTAAAACCAACAACAACAAAGGTAAACAAACGGTCTCCACCTCTTGGGTACCTAAGAAAGATAAAAAGGCCTTTGTTGTTCATGTCTCTCTCAAAGCACATAATACCTCACAATGGTATTTTGATAGTGGGTGCTCCAGACATATGACAGGTGATGCCTCATTTTTTACCTCTCTTGAGGATTATCAGGATAGTAGAGTCACCTTTGGAGATGGGAGCAAGTCTAGCATTATAGGACGTGGTACTATAGAGTTACCAGGATTTCCTAAGCTAGAGAATGTTTTGTACGTAAAAGGTTTGAAAGCAAACCTTCTTAGCATTAGCCAGTTGTGCGATGCTGACTTTGCCATAAAGTTTGATCGGGACGCATGTAATGTCTATAATCAAGCCGGTAAACTTTTAGTGCGAGGGGTGAGGACAAAAGATAATTGCTATGGGACTGAGCCCACTTCCTCACTTGTCTGCAACAGCACAACGATCATTCCTATGGATTTGTGGCACCAACATCTCGGTCACGTAAATGTTAGAGATTTGACTCGTTTATCCAAAAAGGATCTAGTATGTGGCTTACCATCTCTTGGAAAGTCAACCTCCACTGTTTGTGGACCCTGTCAGTTGGGAAAGAAAATTCAGAGCCCCCATAGGAAGTTGCATTCCATTACCACCTCCCGAGTACTTGAGCTGATTCACATGGATCTTATGGGTCCTACTCGTACTGAGAGTTTGGGTGGTAAGAGGTATATCCTCACAATGGTAGACGATTTATCCAGATATTCGTTTGTAGGTTTTCTGAGGGAGAAATCCGATGTTATAGAATTTTTAACGACCAAGTGTCGTGTCCTGCAAAATCAACACGGAGTCACTATTAACAGGATACGTAGTGACAACGGCACTGAATTTAAGGAATCAAAGGTAGATCATTAATGTGATAGAATTGGGATCAAATATGAGTTTTCTGATGTGAATACTCCTCAGTAAAATGGGATTGTTGAGAGAAAGAATAGGACGGTCCAGGAAATGGCTAGATCTATGCTTCTAGGTCGTTAGGTCACTAGGAGATTTATGGGAAGAGGCAGTGTCTACTGCATGCCACACTGTGAATAGGGTTTACCTGTGTCCACACACACTTAAGACGCCTTATGAATTGTGGACTGGCAAGAAACCCAACTTGGCATATTTCTGTGTTTTTGGAAGTAAATGCTACATCCTACGGGATAGAGAGCAATTATGAAAGTTTGACTCCCGAAGCGACCAGGGAATACTGTTAGGATATTTATCGAATAGTAGAGCGTATCGGGTATTTAACCTGAAGAGCTCTAAGGTTATGGAGTCAATAAACTTCACCGTGCAAGATGGAGAACCTTCAGTGTTTATTGATTCTAGACTTCAGTGTGAGAATGAGGATGTTTCTGGAAGTAATTTACTTGTACCTCACCCACACATTGTGGACCCTACTCCCGTGTTAGGGGACAAACCTGCTTGGTTTCGCAAGAGTCATGAACCTTCTGCCATTGTTGGTGATCCCACTCTAGGGGTCAAGACTCGTGCTCAGCTCGATAATGTTTTTAGCCATTTTTGCTACACGTCTAAAGTCGAGCCCAAGAATCACAAAGAAGCACTCAAGGATGAATACTGGATATCTGCTATGTAGGATGAGTTGCTTCAGTTTAAAAAGAATAATGTCTGGGAACTTGTCCCTCGACCTAGTGAGACTAATGTGATAGGTGCCAGATGGATTTTCAAGAATAAAATTGATGAAAATGATACCATAATCAGAAACAAGGCTAGGTTGGTCGCTCAAGGCTACACACAGATAAAAGGTGTAGACTTTGGGGAGACATTTGCTCCTGTTGAGAGGCTTGAGTCCGCCCTCTTACTACTCGACATCGCATGTCATCTGTGCTTCAAGCTATATCGTATGGATGTCAAGAGTGCCTTTCTAAATGGTATTCTACAGGAGGAGGTTTACGTGGAACAACCAAAAGGGTTTGAAGATCCTAAGCATCTGGATCACATCTACTATTTGAGGAAAGCCTTGTATGGTTTGAAGCAAGCACCCCGTGCTTGGTACGAGAGGCCTACTTCCTATCTCTTAGCCCGTGGCTTCAAGAGAGGGGGAGTTGATATGACGTTGTTCGTCAGGAGAGATGACGGTGATATTTTGGTTACCCAGGTCTATGTGGATGACATAGTCATTGGATCCATGTGCTCCCAACATGCTCATCACTTTGAGGAGGAGATGAAAAGTGAGTTTGAGATGAGCATGGTTGGTGAGCTTACTTTCTTCTTTGGTCTCCAGATTCGTCAGCTAGAGGATGGGATGTTCCTCTCTCAATCCAAGTATGCTAGAGACCTAGTGAAGAAATTTGGTTTAGACTCCGCTAAGCATGCAGGTACACCTATGAGTACTTCTATCAAGCTTAGTAAGGACACTTCAGGCAAGGACGTAGAGCAAACCTTGTATCAGAGTATGATCGGTAGTCTACTCTACTTGACTGCCAGTCGTCCCGACATAGCCTTTAGTATTGGAGTCTGTGCGTGATATCTGGCGTCCCCAAAAGAGTCACACTTACTCGCTCTATAACTTATTATCAAATACGTGAGTGGGACTATCTCATATTGTATTTGGTATTCCTTTGATACCAATGACCGTTTGTCCGCCTTTTCAAATGCTGATTGGGTTGGGGATGTAGATGGTTGTAGGAGCACTTCTAGTGGGTATTTCTATTTTGGTTCTGCTCTTGTCTCCTGGTTGACCAAGAAGAAAAACTCCATCTCTTTGTCCACTGCGGAGGCTCAGTACATCGCCGCCGGGAGCTATTGCACGCAACACTTGTGGATGAAGAAGATGTTGGAGGATTATAGGATTTCACAGGACACCATGACCATTTCATGTGATAACACGAGCGCGATACACATATCCTGCAATCCAGTCCAGCATTCGCGCACAAAGAACATCAGGATACGAGAGCACTTTATACGTCAGTTAGTTGAGGAAAAAGTTGTATCCCTGAGTTTTGTTCCCACCGACCATCAGTTAGCTGATATTTTCACGAAACCTCTGATGCCCTTAGATTCGAGAGTCTTAAGAAGTCTTTGGGGATTTGCACAGTTGACTGAGGGGTTGGTCCGTGTCTAGCATAGGATACATTTTGTTATCTATCATCTGATGCCTATTGCTAGATTGTATCATATGTTATAGTTTTTCATTTATTTTGAAAAATCCAAAAATATTTTCTTCTTATAAAAACTTTTAGAAAAGCTCAAAAAGATTTTATTTTGATAAAATTTTGAAAAATCCAAAAAGATTTTTGTATTTTATTTTTTGTGGATGAGCATTTAAGATAGCTGAGTCACAATTTCATTCCATTTTTCCATGTGACTGTTTGATAGAGATTTGAGATGCCACATCATTTCAGCCTTGTGCTTTACATTATTTGAAGTCTTTGAGATGTGATTAGTGATATCTTTCTACATGTTTGACTCCTATCTCCTTTATTGCACACATGCTCGGCTATATTTAATTATTGTACTTGTCTATCACATATTGGCTTGAGTGTTTCCATCTCAATTTTGTCTATACAATGTACAATATGCGATAAAACTTGACAAGATTGGAATGCATGTAAAAACCATTTTGGTGAGACTGTGTGTTTATTTGAAAATGGGGAAGGGCTGCGAAAGGTTCCTTTAGCCTTTGCGATTCTAAGCCACCGTTAAGGACCTAAAAAATGGAGGAATTTTATTATCCGAGGTCCAAAGAGGTTAAAAGAGCCCGAAAATAGTTAAAGGCAATAAAAATGAAATACATGTCAAATTTGGGCCATTAGGTTTCACCATCAATTCTCTAATGTTTGAGAATTTAGATTACCTCTAAAAGAAAATATATTTGAGGGTGTTTGGTTGGAGATTTTAAAACGGGTTTACACTTCCTTGAAAGTCCTGAACAAGCATTAAATCGTTTTTGACGTTATTGGTGTTGAAATCACTTTGAGTCACTTTGATTGGTTGATTTGATTGAGTCAATGTCTTTCCATTCTTTTTACACCAAAGGAAGATTTTGAGTTCATTCGTTAGGAGTATCTGATATTCATCGTGCACATATGTCATGTTTGTATTCATTGATTTTCCTATCGAATTTGATCACACCCATTCATTTACGCCTTCATTGACTTGGTTGTTTTGTGCTCGTTCATGGTATGTTTCTTTGTTCATATATTTTTTTTTGAAAAATTTTGAAAAAAATTAAAAATATCAGTTTATTATCTTGTGATAGCCTCCATGTGCCTCTTTTTTTGCTTCTCATATCTGTC